>JAJHZJ010000011.1:4453990-4989155 GCA_023548195.1 Bettongia penicillata ogilbyi | reverse complement strand
ATGAGAAGGTTGGACTACTGTAGAATTAACTCTTCAATGTCAGGCTCAGTTATGTGACACATCCTGCCCCTGCCCTTGCCCCTGAGGAGGTGACTTGGTCATGGAAGGTCCTGAACCTACAGCGCATCTTCATCCTCCAGAGCTCACTCAGGGTACAGCCATGCCTCCTGTGTGTGATGTGGAAGGTTCTTGGGATGAGATAAATGAGAAAAATGTACTTTTGTCTTTGGGGTTGTCTTAGTCTACCTCATAAAGGGTAGGTCTGGCTGCAACATCATTAACAAAATTGTCTGTGGAAAGAATTACTGCTCCCTCACTCTAGTTCCCTGCTTTGTTATCTCTTTTGGATTCCTTTATTTCCACCCAGATAGCCAATGCTGGCCATGTTTGTTTTTTCCCTTGACCTAGTTTTGATTCCCACCTGCCCGCTCTCCTCTGTCTACTCTCCAAGATTTTTGTCTTCGTCTGCAGCTCATTGTTCTGAGAACTGGTATGTAGGCTTCACTGGAGTGCTACAGGATACAACACTGAAAAAGGTTAAGAACCCCTGGCTTAGACCCCAATCCTTGGGGCTTGATCCTTTATGGTAACTCAGATCCTACTCAAGCCTGGCAGAATCTTTTCCATTCTTTGACATGTTTCTGATCATCGTAGAGCTGCAATATCCCAAAATAGTGGTCTGGCAAGGATTTAGGGCTAATTTTACGTCAAATAGTGTTTTGGAAAATTTGTTTATGGAGATCTGCTACTTAATTTGAAAATGTATTCTAGATTTAACATGTCCTTCAGAGTGAATGGCAAGTTGCTTAATTATTCCTAATTAGGAACACTCATCACAAGACCAAAATGCTTTGACCTAAATTAAATGTTCATTTGGCTACAGTTCACTTTGGAGAAGATTTAGATCTTTAGATCTGGTTTCATTTTGGTTGAATAATTTTAGAATGTTTATTACTTCTTTTTTCCAACTAGATTAGGTATTATGTTGGGGAAAAAGCTTGAAGTTCTCAAATTAGTTTAAAGAAAGAAAGAAAAAAATAAGTATGTGGCAGAAAAGGGTGAATGAGTTGGCTTATACTTTTCTAAAAGGGGCCATTAAGCTCATTTCTTCAATCCAACCTGTGGTCCTTCTATTTTCCCCAATTTGAATATTCCTTTTTTCAGTGGAGTGCTAAAAGTTAGTAGCACGTGGATTAGTTGGTAATGTGGTAGACCCCAGCATGTTGGTCTCCAGTGTGGCAGGAATATACCAGTCTTCCTCAGCTCTCTTCCCAGGGATAAAGGAGAGAAGCCACATCCTTTATGTCACAAGTCTCTCCTAGTCTCATCCTTCCCTAGAGGGCAGGTCTGATTCCGACTAGTCTCCTGTTAGTTTAGATTTGGTGCTGAAATGAAATGAGACATCAGTCATGGAGTACTTAAAAAAGGAAGTCTACTTAGGCATAGCGTAGAAAGGATATTCAAAATAGAGACTTGAGCAGGTAACTTAGATGTGGGGACCTTCCCTTGCTTCCATATAGGAATGTGCCTGATCAGCAAGATAAGATGTACTAACTTGAGACATCCTTCAGGTCTGAAGGAACCCCCTCCACGTTGCTGACTTTTGTATCCTGTAGATGACCAATAAGCTAATTAGGATGGCCAAAGACTACCAGGAAGCTTCTATAAGGTACAGGGACAGCTTTGTTCCCTTTTAGGGAACAAATGGCCTACCTTATGTATGCGTGTGGGCTAGGGTATAGGTGAGGGGAAGAACTCACACTGATCCTCTCATAAGTGCCTGTATATGACTGGCTTCAAGCCACTTCAGAAATGGAGACGAGACTTGGGGACAAGTTGCCTCAAGGAGCTCCCACTCTCATGTTTATCCTTTGTTGCCAAAGAAGACCAGGACATCAGAGAAATGATGACATGACTTGCACTTGACTTTGTGTTGAGTGAGGGAGGGCTGTGCAGGTCACCAGCCTCACTTCTTCTCCAGAGCAATCTGAATCCAGTGACCAGATATTCATCAGAATGACTGGAGATGACCCAGGATGCACTGGGAGACCTTGGGGCCTTTAGGCCAAGGTTTCTGCAGGTACTCACTTAGGGTGACGTAATGCCCATTCACTGAATAGGCCTGTTTAAGAAGCAGTCAGGGCATGGCCCCTTTAATGAGGTCAAGAAAACATGGACATCAGACTGGGTGGGAAACAGCAACAGTTACTATTGATAATCACTCTGAAGCTAGGGGATCCAGGAGCCCTTGCTAGGGGCTCCTTGGAATCCCAGTTTCAGAGTGTAGTAGGTTTAAGGTTTTGAGAGGACAGGGGAAAGGAGAGGAAATGAGAAAAGGAAAGGGAAAAGGAAATGGAAAAGGAAAGGGGAAGGGAAAGGAGGCAGTAAAACCCAGGTCAGCTGGGCAAATTTTGGCCATCCAAATTTACCTTCCTTTGGAGAGGAGAAGGAGGGGGAGGGAGAGGCAGACAGCAGAGGAGGAGGGGAGGTACCCAGCTAACATTCAACCAGCTGTATCTACTCACAGGATCATGTTTGTCCTTCATTGCCAAAGAAGACCATGCCATCAGAGAAATAATGACATGACTTGCACTTGACTTTGTTTTGAATGAGGGAGGGCTGTGCAGGTCACCAGCATCACTTCTCCTCTAGAGTCATCTGAATCCAGTGACCAAATATTCATCAGGATGACAGGAGATGGCCCACTCTAGGGCTAGAGAGAATAGACTAAACTTTTCCTATATTTCCTTCAGTAAATATTTCTCTCTTTATAAGACTCTTTTAAAGTCATTTCTAGAACCTTATAATTCATTCATTGGTTGAGAACTTACCAGGGGTGGGGAGTCTTTGGTCTCGAGGCCACATGTGACCTTCTAAGTCCTTGGGTTGAGCCCAAGTTTTATAAAACAAATCCTTGTGTTACAGGGATCTGTTCTGTGAAGTTTGGATTCAGTCAAAGGGCCACTCTTGAGGACTTAGAGGGCTACATGTGACCTCAAGGCCATAGGTTCCCCACCCCTGAGTCTTAGACTAATATACTTTTTTGTCTTCTCCAATTACCTAAATCTTACATATCCTTTAAAGTCCAGCTCATATCCTTCTTGACTGATGAAGTCACCATGGCCCAGAAGGTTTCTTTTGTTGTTTGAACTCATAACATTTATTTTCTTTATCATACCCATTTGACTAAAGGAGATAATGGCTGGTACTGTCATTTATTTCTTCATTGGGTCTATGTCTTACCTCCCAAATTGGAAGGTAAGCTGGGAGACAAGGACTGTGTCTTAAGTTTTGTTAAATCTCTTTTATCACCCAGTTCATTGGGGCTCAAAAAGAATTAATGAATATCTTAGGCCTTTACTGAATAGACTCATTTATTTGAAGGATCAGATCAATCCATTACATGTCAGTATGTAATATAATGAGTTAGGTTATCATGAACTTTTACTGTATTGTCACAACCATAGAGTTTGAAGTTGGACAAGACCCACAAACATAGTCCAATGCACACGTGAATAAGAATGTTGTCTATAACATTTCCAGCAAGTAGCCATTTAGCCTTTGTTTGAAATCTATCCTAGTTTTGGATAGCTCTGATTGTAAAGACATTTTTTTTTCTTTTTATATCAAACCTAAATTTGCCTTTTTGCAACTTTCCCCTTTACTTCTAGTTCTGCATCGCAGCTAAGCAGAACAAGTCTAATTGCTTTTCTTCTTCATAGTTTTTCAGATATTTTGAAGACAGTTGTCATATTCCTTTTGTGTATGCTTATAAAAAAAGAAATGATTTTTAATTGTCAGGTGCTTTGCACCATATTTTTAAGCCAAGATCTTTCCACATCCAGCTCTTATAATTTATGTGTAACTATTAAATGAAACATGCAATGGAACATTTATAAAATAGCTAAAGCAATCTGTGATTTGAAAGGTGGTGTGAAAGGGTGGCACATAGATACTGAATGAACCAAGAATCAGGAAGACCTGAGTTCAGAACTGGCCTTAGACACTAGCTGTGTGACTGGACCGGTCATGTGCCCTTTCTCTGCCTCAGTTTCCTCTTGTAAATGTGAATGATAATAGCAGCTACTGCTGCTGGGGTTATTGTGAAGATAAATAGGATGTTTGTAGAGCACTGTATAAATTATGTAAGGATGATGATAATTCTATTTTCACAAATGCCAAATGGAAGAAGTTATAATGTCTTTCAGAGGACATTATATACATTATTCACTTTGTTCCTTACTGAAGGCTTCTGAGGGAACCTAACTAATTAATAATTATTAATAATAATGATAGTATTCTCATTATCCCTATTTTATAGATAAGGAAGCTGAGTCTTAGAGAAGCTAAATGATTTGTGCCAGATCACCTAGCTAGTAAGTTGTGGAGGGCCATACACAAACCCAAGCTGTTGGACTGTAAATCAGCTGGTTCTCCCAATACACCAGGCTTCTTTTTGTGGTTCTATTGTCACATACTCGTCATATGCTAACCAGGGAGGGGGGAACTGAGGCTTGAGGCCACATGTGTCTTCTAGATCCTTAATGAGGCCTTTTGACTGAATCCAAATAAAAACCACACTTAAGGAGTGTCAGCTCAGCTTAGTTTGGGCTCTCTTTCTTCAGTCACCAGAAATGTATGCATTTGTTTGAAATGCAAAAATAAAAATAAAAAAAATTCTTAGTTTTCATTTATAGTATAGTTCCATTTGGAGCTAAAAATCACACACCTTGTAGGGGAGATTTGTTTTATGTGATGCCCAGATCAGCCCAAACTGATGTGAATCCTTCCACAGCAAGAGACTCCCCAACCTCCCTAAGGCTTCCTTGACAGCTCGTTTCTCTGACTGAGCTGGAAGTGACAGGTTTCTTTCCTTTTTTTCCATTTCTGATAGCAAATTTTCCATAAGAACAGATGCACTAAATCCTCTTTGTTATCGCTAACCACCAAGAGCCCCTCTCAAAAACTGTACAATAGGCTGTAGGAGACATCCTTCCTAATAAGAGAACAAATAAGGCAGGACATTAGTTGAATGTTCCTCAGCTGTAGATAACATTCAGGGAGGAAGAGGCTGACTGGCCGCTTGCTTGTCAGATGTTTGTAGATCAGGATAAGACTCAGCTGTAGAATGAGAAATATTTACATTTTCATTTTTAAAAAAAGACTCTGTGAGAAAAATAAGCCATGGTCCTAATGTGGACTTCTTCCCATCTGCTGCTGTCAGGATGTGCTTGGTAACAACAATTGAGATGGTCTTTTATAAACAAATTGTTTTGGAAATACTGAGTTGACCCAAGTAACTTCTGGTACATGTATATAGTAGTGTGGCAGTGACTATAACTTGTATTTTTGTAGAGTGTTAAGGTTTATAAAGTATACTGATCACAACAGACAATGTGCTCGGGGGATAGAGTGGTCTGGAGCCCAGGAAGATCTGTATCAAATAGGACCTCTGACACTAGCTGTGTGATTATAGGTAGATTACTTAGCTTCCTGTGATTTATCCATCTTGTCATGGCCTATAGACGGTCAGCACCTGTTCCCTGTAGAGAAGGTCAGAGAAAATGGAAGGAAATACCAGACTCTGGACACCTGAACAAGGTAAGGATTATACACATCATTATCCCCATGAGGAAACTCAGTCTGTCAGAGGTAAATTGACATGCCCTGATCATACCTGGTAGTCAATGACAGATATGGTGTTTGGACACAGGCATCTTGGCTTCTGAATCTAATTCTTGTGCTTTCTTTCGCAGACCTAGATAAAGCTACAGCCCCATGTCTAAGTGTATTTATGCTTTGAGGTATTTTTCCAGTGGAAGAACAGAATAACAGTGAATAGAAAGTCATCCTTAAAGCTAGGAAAACCTAATTTCAAGTTCTGAGGCTGACACATATTGGCTCTGTCACCTGCAGTAAATTTCATTACTTCATAGTGCTCAGGTTACTTTCTAAGACACTGAGTTGTAGACCAGATGCTGGCCTCTTTTGGTAGAGGAAAGTCCATCCCCCCAGGAATTCCTTCGCCAGTAAAATCAGTTTCATTATACAGTGGAGATGGGTTTACGTTGATCTGACCATCTTCTTCATGACTAATAGCATGTGTTTGAGGTTGACTAGAGTTAAGAGTTCAGTCACAGAACAGAGTAAAGGAGGCTTCCACTTGTGAACTTGAGTGCTTGTTAAAGAATTGAACTAGCCAGCCCCAAAATGAGCAATGTCTGGATGTGGATCGCTTCCCCTCACAAATAGTTCCACTTACCAAGAGTATTACCTTAGGTTTACACTCCTTCTCAGTCTTCCCAGGAAAGGAGAAATTGTGTCCCAGGTACAATGGTGCCTGAGGGAAATGGCACTCTTCACTCTACTCACTCTCCATTTTTTTTGCGTGTGTGTGGGGAGAAGTTGTGCTAAAGGAGCTTGAAGGGAGGCATAGGGATGACTCCTTCATCGGAAAGTCTTAAGACATGGAGAAACATGGTATGATGGGAATAGTCAGACCTCTTGATTTTATCAGGATTCCTTTTCCAGAGGAAAGTATTCTTCTGATGCTCACTGGGATGTGGCAGTGACCCTGGACTCTTGAAGCCTCTAAGAGGAATACAAACTCTAGGAGATCTTACCAAGTTAGAATAATTTGGAGCATAGATCTAGTGATAGATGGATCTTACGTCTCTTGTCAAAGAATTGACCAGAGTTCAGAAGGGATCCTTACCAGGATAGCTGTTAAGATAGGAGTTTTTAACCTTTTTTTGCACCTATTATGGCAGTCTTGTAAAGCCTATGGACTCTTTGTCACAATGATGTTTTCAAAAGCATAAATAAAATACATAGGATTGCAAAGAAAATCAATTATCTTGAAATAAAGATGTAATTTTTTATTTCTCATCTAAGTTCACCAATCTCCTGAAATCCACTCATAGGCCTCTTGGAGGTCTGTGGAGTCTAGTTTAAGAACCCATCTGTAAGACTATGTAAACTTTTGAGCTACTGTACTATGGAACTTGATCTACTAAAGTGTGGAAGGATTGAGATCTGCATTTGTGGAGGGGACAATAAATCAAGAGAGATCACTGAAGGTAACTGTATTCAAACTTCTGAAAGACCATGGAAATTCTGAGCTAAGAGGACTCTTAGACAGATCTTGTCCTGCTTTTTTTACTTTACAAATAAGGAAACCGAGGATCAGGTTGATTAAGGGCCTGTGCTCATTTGCACATCTCAGTCATCTGCTGGGTGTTATAATATAATATCCTCTTTGTTCTGTGGATGTTTTGGTTGCTGAAAGGGACAGAAAAAGAACATCTGTGTGTGAATATGAAATGATGACAAAATCAGCTTGAAAAGAAACATAGGTCATTGATAAAAGAGCTTGAGGAAAAAAATGGAGATAGTTCTGAGAGGGCTAGACAAGGAGCAGTGTCTCTCAGAGGCAAAAGCCCTGACTGATGGTTGGGGGTGGATGCGCTTGTGCAAGGCTAATTCAAGATTTTTAAAGGCTAAAAAATGAAAAATTTGAAATCAAATAGCTTTTGAGGGACTATGTGATAATTTTTATAAGAACAATTAAGGTTGTACCTAAAAGATATTTAAAAAAAAAGTTTCTCATCATATAGGTGAATAACTAATAGGGACTCTGCTCTGAGGCATTACAAATATAGAAGGTAGGAGATGAGAAGAAATTGATTGAAGGAACAGTCAGAAGACACAAAAGTGATGAGAGAAACTGTTCACAGATTATCAGACTCTTGAGAAGTCAGTATGAGATAATACACAGAAGCTCACAGAAGCTGAGCACCAGGTACCAGAAAGGCTCCTTCATTTGTTTTACTGAGAAAAAGTCCTATACCTTGAGAAGGCAAAACCCTGAGGAGTTTGCCTATGTTACCTTTTACTGCCCTCTGCAGCTTGTGAAAGATAAAATCACAGTTCATAAAGAATGGATCTGATTAGCTTGACCATTTACAGATACATGCAAACTGCTTATGTGGAGTGTAATGTGGAAATATTTTACTAAAAGAGTGTGACACTGTATCAATACCCTGCCAGGGGTGCCTATGCATTAAAAGAGCTTGATACTGTTTCAGTGGACCAAGAGCAGCAGTGAAGCAGCTTTGTTCAATGTGAAATCACTGAGGTCCAGAAAGGAGGTAAGGTGGGGTAGGGTGGAGTAGGGGGTGGGACAGAGATCAGTGAAGTGGTTTTGTTTGACATGTTAGAGATTGTTCTCTAAAGAGTCCAAAGACATCAAGACCTGCACTCCAGGGTCATGAGTTGCCCTAGTTGTAGGTTTCCCTACTCAGGTGTCTTACTCGAATTCACAGATTGTTCTGGGGACCACTAAGTGAATTGGGAGAAGAATGTGACCTAGGATTAAAGGTGAACTGTTAAATTTTGACTATTGTTGCTTTTGGCATCTGAGTAATTTTTTTACTCATTTAAATTTAAAATTTTGCTTTTGCTTATTATTTAATTAGTGGTGTTGTGGCTGATTTTGTGTAAATGGGAAGCCCTTGTTCAGGATTAAAGTAGCAAGTAGTTGGAGTATGACCCCCCTCCCTCCTTCCTCCCCCCCTTTGTCTCCTTCCCTCCCTTCTCCAACAGCACAACCCTTTGCCACCCGAGGAGTCCAGCACTAAACACACTGACTGCCTATCTGAGAACATTACTCCTACATACTACCATGAGTACAGGTGGGGTGAGTAAAACAGATCTAGTCTGGGTTGAGAAAGAGACAGGGAAGAAGAGGTGGGCATCAAAGCTATTCCTAGGCTACATAAATTTTATTTGAGGTTATACAGTTAGTTGAGTAAGTAGGATCATCCAGTGCTCTTTCTATCATCATTCAGTTCTACTCAGTAGTTCTATCATTCTTTTCATCTCTCAATTTCTTTCTTTGTAGAGACTGTTCTGAAACTATCCCTCTCCCCAAGCCTCAAACTGTATCTCCAACCTTCAGACTTGTAGCATGTAACTTAGTTTCCTACTTTACCAAAAAGAAATAGGCAACTCTGAAAGGCCCTTCCTTCAGTTTTCTCCTCAACTCCTCAAAACTTCTCAGTGTTACCAGCCCTAGTCTTTGTATCCTTGGAATAAAGTCATTTTGCAGCTTTGCTTCTCGGTTCTTCAGTTCCATCAGACAACTATTTATTGAACAGTTCCACACACAAGTCCCTGTGGTAGGAACAAAGAAGTAGAATATCTTCCTAGTACCTGCCTTCAGGGAGCTTACACGTCAGTTTCCTAGAAACAAACATCCCCTGATCTCCGCAAGTCATCTAAGACATTAATGAGAGATTGGGTCAGAACCAGTTATTTTTGGTACAATACAGTTATAATAATTTCTGTAAGGTATAATACAATTTCCCATCAGTCTCTGTTCATGGGGCATGCCACCATAATCTTATTCATTGATGGAACATAGAATCAAGAAGATTATTACATTGTTTAATGTGTATTGCATAATACACAGGATACAAACGTCCCCACATACCTGGACTAGACCTTGATTGGTTTTGTAATCTTTCACATTGGAAAGGTAACATGTATGTCAAATACCACTACAAAGAATGCGAAGCTCTTTCCACAGCTTGGGATGGCCCACGTAAACAATGCTTTATTGATTTAGTTACAATAGGTTTTATACAATACATAATGTTATACAAGATTTTTTCTCTTTTCCCTGGCCATGCAACTGACTTGTTCACATTGTAGGCAAGGTGAGTAGAAATGAGCCAAACTACAGCTGAGTTCTTTTTACATATCTTTGGTCCTGCTATAAATATTAATCACTTTTCAGTTTCTCTGACCCTTTTCTGACTTTATACATCTTAACCATCCAATCAGAATGTACTTAAATTTCCAGGCTACTCACACAAACATTAACAAGCTAGAAAAAGGAAAAGATAAAATTTATGTAAAATAGTTGCAGATTTCTGTTTGGGGAAGGGAGGGTGGAGAAGCCTCGATATGTATGCACTTAACTTTTTCAGTCCCATTATTGGATAGGGAGCTTTTCATGAAATGCTTTTCATTTACTTAGTGCATATTTATTGAACACCTACTATATGTGAGGTGCTTGAGTAGGATACAAAAAAAAGATAATCCTTGAGCTCATGGAACTTGCAGTCTAGCAGGATTAAAAAGACATGTACACAAATGACTGTTGTACTTATTCTTTCACTATAGCAAGTCTGGGGTCCTAGCTTTATTTCCAACTTCTGTTGTCTGAGAATGTGATTCTAGCAATGGATTCCATTTTTGTATTGCAACAAACAATCTGAAAATTCCTGGAGTTCGTTAGAATGTGTTATTACCTTTATAGGGTGACCCAAGGTGATTATATTGGTGACTTAGGAGCCTTGCCTTCACCCTTCTCAGTAGGTGATTAGTAATAGATCACGTTGTGATCTCGATGAAATCCTGACCTTTTCTATACTTTTTCCTGTCGGTTGCTTCCTTTAGAAAGGCAGCTAGGTGGTTCAATGGATAGAGTGCCAGGCCTGGAGTCAGGAAGACTCATCTTCCTGTACATAGATCTGGCCTCAAACACTTACAAACTGTGTGACCCTGAGCAAGTCACAACCTTGTTGGCTTCAGTTTTCTCATCTGTAAAATGAGTTGGAGAAAGAAATGGCAAACTACTCAAGTACCTCTGTCCAGAAAACCCCAAATGGAGTCACTAAGAGTTGGACATGACTAAAACAACTGAACAACAGCAAAACTTCATTTAGAACCTCATATATGTTCCACTTTGGAGGATGCCTTCTATGTACTCTTAGGGTTACAGTTTCAGTCAACTTACATATATGAAAGTGTTATATTGAAAGAATTGACAGTTCATTGAGTTTGGGAAATATTTATGACATAATGGACATCATTGCAATTGACAAATATACATTCCAGATTTTTTTAAGAAGTCAAATATTTGAGTATTTACTGCTCTTCTAAATAAACTACCCTTTTAGTAAATATTGCAGTCATTTTATAATTTTCCTTTACTGAACATGATAAAAGCAGAAGAGAGTTTCCTATTTGCCTTAGCAAATATTTAACTGGATAGAATTTTCCAGGATAGTACTTTTCCTATTTTGGTTCCTATGTTTACTTCTAAAGCATGACAAGACCTGTAATCAACTAAAAGGAAGCCTTTCAGATTTATCAAAGATCTTAGGAGTCTGGGCTGGAAGAGATCATCAGTCTGACCTCTCTAACCCCATTTTACAGATGAGGAAATAGAGGTCCAGAAAAGAGAAATGACTTGCTTAGGGACATATGCCTATATCTTCTGATGATAAAACCTATTCTTTTTAGTCTTCTAAGAGCATTTGCTCTGTAGTCAGACGGCCTGAATTCAAATCCTACTTTTGACTCTTAATATTTTTATTCCTTTTGGTAAATAATTTAACTTCCCTGGGTCTCAGCTTCCTTATCCATAAAATGAAGGGATTGAGTTATATACCCTCTGATGTCCTTTTTAGTTTTTTGATTTTATTTGCTCACTCCTCTGGGACATGGAAGAAAGAACATGATTATCCCCCTTTATCTTGCAGGGGACTCAAGCTATGGAGATAATTTTGATTGGATGATTAATTCTTACCTTTGTACCTGCCATGCTGAATGCCAGAGAAAAATGAGGGATTGAAGACAATCTTCTAGGTTGCCCAATTTTATACTCATTCCATCTTTTTCTAACACATTTATTCCAACTATTCTGTTCTCCAGTCCATTCAGGTAAAGCAAAAAGCAGAATCTGATTATAATAAAGTAACTCACATCCTTTTAACATCCAGCTCTATATCATGAGGCTAGTTCCATGGGCTAATGGTTGTGCCGTTGTTTTCCTGAGCTGATTGAAACTAATTCTGTTAAATAAAAAAATCTCATATGAGTCAAAGGTTTGCCAGTCCATCTCAATGGCTTTGATTTCTATGTTGAAGACACCATCACTCTGTCATACTAAAATCCCATTTTTACCTATCCCTAGTTTATTAGAAATGTGGATTTTATGAAAGAAAAGTGAGATATAAAGAAGAATTAGGATCTTTATGGTCTCCAACTGCCCAGTTGCAGCAATGGAATCACCTCTCAGAAAATGTGAGAAACCACTGCCTGCGGGACTATCCTCATGCCACCCCCCCCCCAAGTCTATTGCTTTCATCAGTTTCAGCCTACCATTCCCTCATTGTTTTCCTCAGCTCTCAGCTTGCTACTGCATTTGGATGGACCATGGTCATGCTTTATATTGTAAAAATAAGGCTTGTCTTCTCCCTTAATTTCTTTGCCATGTAAATTCTACCTTTGAACACAATTGAGGAGAGTCTTAATACAAATTCATGGTTTTCAAACTATGATTTAAGGATTTTGCTTACATGTGCTTATGAACTTTGGGATGGGTGCTTTCTGCAGAACTGGGGGTGGAGACTGGCTGAATTCAGGCTACCTGGCAAAGTTGAGTGCATGGTGGTGGCAGTGGTCATGGTAGTGTTGAGATTCAGAAAGCCTTTGGAAGGAAAGACAGGAACTGGTTGTTCATCTGCCTTCCATCCTCTCATCTTTATGAAGTGACTTGCTTATCACTGTCACTGTTTCTTTCACTGTAAACTTTCCAATCCAGGAGGTTTTTTTTTTAAACATTTCATGTGTTTTGGACCCCTTGGGCAATCTGTTAAAGCTTATGATTCCCCTCTCAGAATAGTGTTTTTAAACAATTGAAGGAAATGCTAACTTTCAGTTAGAGGTTTATGAAAATAAAGATGACATATTTTTTTCTCAGTCCAAGTTCACGGATCCCTTGAAATCAATCCATGGGCCTCCCCAGGAGTCTTGACAAGTTGGGAACCCCTACTTTCACCTCTGTAAAAAGCAATTTTTTTCTTCTAAAAAACAAACCAAGAACTCTAAGGCCACCACAGAACCGTAGGCAAGTCTTGTCAGATTTCATTGTGTGATATGGCCTTCAAAGACAGGTATGCCACCCACATAGCATAAACAAGGATGCCCTTTGCAATCTACCCTTCCCGTAGGGGCTGCCCTCCTCTATTCTTTCAGGTCAGAAACCCCCAGTTCCTCTTCTTACAAGAGAACCCAGAAGTTCTGACTGCTGATCGCAGGTACAGTATTTATAAAAGGAAACTAGACAATTCTCCTCTTTGTGCACTGTTCTAATAATTCTCCACTTAAAAGCAATTTTGAAATGTGACAGAGAGGTTCAAAGTGTCTCTCGCCCTCCCCCACTCCTTAACACTTTTAGAGTTTCTTTTTTTGCTCCTTTAATATTGTCTTCGCATTTAGGTTGAGCATTTAGACTGGAGTTGACTTCTTACTTCCCTAGACCCTAAAGAGCTTATCTACCTACCTGTTATGATGTCTAAAAGTCCACCATTAAAGATTTAATGGGAGAGGAAGAATTAGAAATCCCTCTTTAAAAAGTAAATATTCAAAAAATGGGCAGTACTTGAAGTACTTTTCAGTCATTAATAATTTAGTGAGAATTAGTTGATTAGATTGTTTTTCTAGCTGAGAGAAAAACCATTTGGGGATGAGTCAAAGGATAAGTTAATTTTGTTGAAGAGAGGGGGAGGGAGAGAAGTCTGGGATAACTGGGCACTGCTAGGGAGGAGAAAAGCCTGCAGAGATTCCACAGTGGAGAAAGCCAGGGCTCTGAGCGATAAGCAGGCAAGGGGGAAGTGAAGGCCCCTTGTGAGCTGAAAATGGGGACTGACAGTGAAGTTCAAGTTACTTGATGGTTTTGCCTTCTTTAAGGTTCATTTTGATATTAGCCTTGGGGATATAGCATCATCTAAAAGCCAGATGCCACAAACAAGCTGTCATGCCTGCCTTGTATGCCAGAGAGTAATGTCCTCTTGTTAGGGCACAGATTTCACTGAGGTAGGTCTGAATATAATTAGGATTTCTCATAGAAGATGAAGAGTTCCTTGTTTTCATGCTTAACTTAAAGGCCTGAGCAGGGAGGTTGATGAGATCCTCACCAGGGCTGGTAGGAGACCACCATAAACTGTGCTTCACAGGGCAGGACCCCTCTTGCTGTACTTGACCAACTTTTTATCTGGACCTTTTTATCTCAGGAGTCATGTCCCTCCTTTCTCTTTTCCCCTTGATAATGAACGCGTTATCAAAGATCCCAAATGTACATATATTCTGGTCTGAAGTGCTTTAAAAAAAACAAACAATTTAAATACTTCAGTTTAGCCATAATTAGCTTTCGGATCCAAATACATGACAAAAGATCACATGAGAGTGCAATATAAGTGGAACTACGTTGAAGCTCAGAGTCTACAGGACTGAGCTTACAGAGCTAGGCCATTCCAGACATGGGGAGGGGAAGCAAAAGCACACAAAGCAGAGCTGGATGTATACCACATTTGGCTGCATGGGATATAGTCTTTCTTTCTTTCTTTTTTCTTTCTCTTTCTTTCTTTCTTTCTTTCTTTTCTTTCTTTCTTTCTTCTTTCTTTCTTTCTTTCTTTCTTTCTTTCTTCTTCTTTCTTTCTTCTTTCTTTCTTTCTTTCTTTCTTTCTTTCTTTCTTTCTTTCTTTCTTTCTTTCTTTCTTTCTTTCTTTCTTCCTTCCTTCCTTCCTTCCTTTCTCTCTCTTCCTTCCTTCCTTCCTTCCTTCCTTCCTTCCTTCCTTCCTTCCTTCCTTCCTTCCTTCCTTCCTTCCTTCCTTCCCTTCCTTCCTTCCTTCCTTCCTTCCTTCCTTCCTTCCTTCCTTCCTTCCTTCCTTCCTTCTTAGCAAATATGAGCAGCTGAATGTTGTTCATATCACTGTGGTTTCGGTCTGCAGGAAGGAGTGGGCTCGGGAATTCCGATGAAAATGCAAGATGCTTTCAGAGCCATTGCGAGAGATTGAAGAGCTGTGCAGCCTGTAATCCCGGTTCATGGATTGGTTCAGGCACAAACTTCGCCATTTTCTCTTCAGCTCACATTGCACCTGCCGGGAAAGAGTAGAAAAGAAATGAACAAGCCAAAAACGACCTCGTGTTTATTTTGTGTGGGTTTATACAGATAGGCATTATCTCTCCCTCTATAATGTAAGTTCCTTGAGAGCAGAGGCTGTACCTACCTGGAACATAATAGCTATTATGGATGTTTATTGATGGATTGATGAAAAGAAGAGTGAGTATGGGTGAATGAACCCGAACTAGAGTCAGAGGAACCTGGCTTCAAATGCTATCTCTGTTGCATGTGACCTTGGGCAACCAATTTAATTTCCCTGGGCCACAATTTCCTTATCTATAAAATAGATGGACCAGTGGCTTCTCAGGGTGCTTCCAGATCTATATTTGTGATTCTGTACAAATAGAACTTCATATTGTTGCATGCACGTTCCTGAAAAATGTTAGCCCAAGGTGATCATTTCAAAAAGACTTTGTTTCATGGTTTAAGCCCAACATTCAGGGCAAGACTCTGTAGTCCCAAGGTACCCTTTGTTCACGATCAGGTTGGTAATGGCCTGGTAAGAGTAAATGAAAGAGAAGATTAAAGGGTGGGGCATGATGACTGTCTCGAAGGCTTGTAAAAGACTGTGGTGGAAGAGGCGAAGGGAAGAGGATAAGTGTTTCCATAATACCTAGCCTGGGGCCAGGCATTGTGCTAAGTACTTTCTGACCACAATTGAACCTCGCAACAACCTGAAGAGGCAGGTGCTATTATTATCCCCATTCTATAGGTGGAGAAACTAAGCCAAATAGAGATTAAATGATTTTGTCCAGTGTCAAATGGCTAGTTAGTGTCTGGATCCAGATTTGAACTCCGGTTTTCTTAAGTTTTGGCCTATTGCTCTACCTACTATGTCGTCTGTTTGACTCTTTCAGTCGTGTCTGACTCTTTGTGACCCCATTAGAGGTTTTCTTGGCAGAGATACTGGAGTGGTTTGTCATTTCCTTCTTTAGCTCATTTTACAGATGAGGAAACCGAGGCAAAGAGGGTAAGTGACTTGCCCATAGTCACATAGCTAGTAAGTGTCCTGAGGCTGGATTTGAACTCAAAAGATGAGTCTTTCTGACTCTAGCCTGGTACTCTATCCCCTTCACCAACTAACTGCCCCACTATATGGAGGAGGGGCTGGTACCCAGAGGTGTGCTGGAGTCAGGTCAAATCAGGCTTATTATTAAATTTTTAATGTGAGCATTTATATCTTGGATATCAGCAGGCATTATGCCTCAGTGCTTGATTTACTGTTTTATTGATTGTCTAGACCTAAGAAAGTAATGGAAAAATGTTAAAAATGGTGATTAAACTTAAAAGTACATTTTGTGTGTATGTGTGTGTGTGTATCTTTTTTTTTTGAGAGATGGTTGTTAAATATTTACTATCACACTGCTGGATTAGATTTTTTTTTCTTGACACTAGAAGGGAACAATAGGTAAAAGTTTCAGAGAGCCACATTTTGACTACACAGAAAGAACAATTTACCAGCAATCCAAGACTGTGGCAAAGTACAATGGGCTGCTCCAGGCCAGAGTTTCAGGACCTTTTCCCTCAGAAGGGGTATTCAAAGGCTAGCTGACCACTCTTTTGATGTGTCATGGAGGACGATTCCTGTTCAGAGATGAGTTGGACTAGGTGACCTCTGAGTTCCCTTCCTACTCTAAGATTCTAATCCATAAGAATGAAGTGATGGGAAAGAGAAAGCAAATAGAAGGGAGTGGGTAGAGACTCTTCTCAGGCAAGAGAGTGCCAAAACTATGTGAGAATTAGAGCTTCTAGTCATTAGAATTTAGAGAGATCCTAGAATGTACTGGGTGACACAGTGGATAGAGCTCTGGGCTTAAAGTTGGGAAGGTTCCTCTTGGTGAGTTCAAGTCTGACCTCAGATACTCTCTAGCCATTTGACCTTGGGCAACTTACTTTACCCTGTTTGCCTCAGTTTCCTCATCTGTAAAATGAACTGGAGAAGGAAATGGCAAACTGATCAGCCAAGAAAACCCTAAATGGAGTCAGCAAGAGTCAGACATAACTGAAATTACTGACCAACAATAAGAAGAATTGTAACAGGTTCTGGACCATTCATACAAAGGCAGATTAGATTTACATTTAAATTAGATTTAATTTACATTTAAAATCTTCAAGTTGGATGTAAAGCAATATTTTAGAAAGCAAACCTCATGTCTATCATTTGTGTTTTAAGTTAGGTCAGGTCAATTTCCTGGGATAGTTGGGAGTAGACTTTGAATGAATTAAGGGTCTGCAGGTTAGCCAAAGTGGAATTGGTGGATTGTGTCCTGTATATAAGATACTTGGGCTGATTTAGGAAAGGCCCTCCAAAGTCCAATCCTCTCGTTTTAGAGATTAGGTTTTTGTTATTTGCCCAAGGTCATAGCTCACATTTATAGAGAACTTACTGTGTACCAGACTTTTAAATGCTTTACACTTATCTCACTTGAGCCTTACAATAACTCTGGGATGCAGGTGCCAGTATTTTCCTCATTTTTCAGGTGAGGAAACTGAGGCAACAGAGGTTAAGTGATTTGCCCAGGATCATACAGCAAGTCCATATTTGAATTCAGGTCTTCCTGATTCCAGATCCAGCTCCATATCCTTTGCACCAACTAACTGCTCCATAGATAGCAGAATTTGAGCCTGGGTCATCTAAATGAAACACCTTTTCAACCATATCATAATGCTGAAACAGTATTGAATTGAGGGTAAGAGGATCCAGGTTCAAATGCAAATTATGTGGTCAGAGAGACTGACAGAAAATACACTAGACCTGCATCAGAGATATAATGAGGAATGATAAGTGGTGCTGATGGGGTAGGTGGATGGAAAGAAATGATGAGCCACAGAAAATTTTAGATGGGGCGTTGAGTGGTCTAGAAGTGTATGGGTGGGTAATCACCCTTGGGAGCTTGGGTGTGGGTGTAGTCTGTGCAGGTGATAAGAAGGGTGTCCACACTGAATCCTACTGTCTCCAACACCTTTGCTTGTTGAGAATACTGAACTGTTGCTTTCTCATGATTGCTTTTCCATGTTAAATAGCTACAGGCTGATTTCCGCTACTTCATCTGATTGAAGTATGGAGCAAGGTGACAGCAGCTGCAGTGAACTGAGGACAGATGCTTATTTAAAAGCATGCAGGCCTTAATTAATTTTGAGCTTGAAATTTCCTGTTGTTGTCATTGGCCTGACAACCTGGCATTTTGGACTCTGTTGAAAGAAGTAAGGGAGGCTATTTTGGTAACAGCATTTCACAGTGACTGAAAGGGAGGAGAGTGCAACTTGTGGGAGTAGAAGTGGAAGAGGAGGGTGGGTTTTATGAATGTGGTGTTGAACATGAGGGGAGAGTTACATGGTGTACCGAGATAGCACTTTACAAGTAGAATCTTTTTGAAATTCCTTCTCCTTTCCTCCTCAGACAGTCCATTCTCTGTGTATAGAAGCCAGTGTGGTACCTTTTTCGCATCTTTTTGATGATCTAATATTTTATTTTTCCAGTTATTACACATAAAAGCAATTTTCAGACCCTTTTTGATATTGATGGGCATTTAGAGATGACACGTGATTGAGCAAACATTTTAGAAACCCATCAGAGAAAGCTAAATTTTTACCCATACACTTGAGAGAAAGGCAAAGGACTTACTTCACTGTTCAAAAAACAGTACAGGACTGCAACAACCAGACCCTGCAAATAAGAAAAGGGTATCAGAGGTTATGAGGCTAACCATAGGGAACTTTGACAAAGGAAGTGACTCTGTGGATCACAGTACCTGGAACGATCCAATACATAATTCAAACAGTATTTGATATTTGCTGGAAATGCCAATAGGAAATACAGCAAAAACCATATAGTGAACTCCAAACAAAGGAATGAGCAGCAGGGTCGACTTGGCGAGTCTCCTAAATCAGAAGAAAAGAGAAGGTGTTTAGCTAGTTGTCCCTTGAGGGGGTGTGTGTGTGTGGTCTTTTCAGTGTATCCTGAATACAGGTTCCAAATTTGATATTCCCAAGGCACGTTTACAATCATGTAATTGCCCTGCTCTGGAAGCTGCAGAGTCTTTCTAACGCTTTGGGGATAAAAATCAAACCCCTCTGTTTGGTATTTACCATGAGGGTCCTACCTACATTTCTAGACTGATTTTCACAGGATCCCTGCACAGATACACTATACCACGCCCAAACTGATCTATAACTCCTGCCTTGAGGAACCATGCATAAACGGTTCACTGGGATGGCTCTAAGGTTTTCTTACCTCCTTTTCTCGGAATCGCTAATTCCTTTCCAGCATCAGGTCACTTTCTACTTCCTATGAGAAGCCTTGCATGATCTATATAGTAGATATGGAGTCCCACCTCCATGTTGATTTTAATTTGTATGCATTTTAGAGTTCCTTATAATAGCTGGCATTTATACAGCCCTTTAAGATTTGCAAAGTGCTTCACAAATATTTCATTTTATACTCACAACAACCATGGGGGGTAGATGCTATTATTGTATCCATTTTTACAAATGAAGAAACTGAGGCAAATATGTGACTTACCCAGGGTCACACAGCTATATGAATTTGAGGCTAGATTTGAATTCAAGGTTTTCCTGACTCCAAGTCCAGAGCTCTATCCACTATGCCACCTTATTTGGTTATATCTTGTCTTATTTATACCCTTTCCTCCCTCTTTCCCTCCCTCTACAGAATATAAGCTCCAAAAGGGCAGAGACTATTTCATATTTCTCTTTCTGTCTCTAGTGCTTAGCGCAGGAATGGATATAGTAAATGTTTTATGGATTAAACAGAATGGAATAAATTTGGCTTTTAGGGAGGTGGCAGAGTTCAGTGGATGGAAATGGAGGTTTTCAAACTGACTTGGTTTCTGTGTTATTGGTGGTGAGGGTGTTTAGTACACCCTGGTCTTCTGTGTCTCATCTTGACAATGGTAATACCAATAGGTATACCTATTAATTAATTAATATTATTGTATTTCCTGATGATGCTCATGTGTGGATGAATATGAGAACTTCATGGAAAAGCATTAAAAGTCTTAGAAGAAAAGTAGCTATTTAAGTTTAAGGACTTGATAATAATGAACCCTGCCACTTTATTGGTGAATGACTCTAACAGCCTCATTCTCCATTCTCTTATGTATATGGCTCATAGAACCAGAGTTGAAAGGGACCTGAGAGACTATCAAGTCACACATTCACAGTTTTGGAGAAGGGAGAATTTTCAGAGACCATATAATCATAGGATTATAGATTCAGAACTGGATGGGACTCTTTAGACCAGTGAGACCAGTCCCTTCATTTTACAGGTGAAACCCAGGGAGATAGAAGGACTTGCCCAATATCACATAGGTAGTAATTCAGAAATGGAACTGAAACCTAAGTCTTTGGAATCTAGAGTTGGTATTCTTTCTATTCTACCATGCTGCTTTCCTATGCTTTGCCATGGCACCTAGAATTCCAAATATATTGTAACCTCATATAGAAGCAATGGGATGCAGTGGAAGAGGTGAACATGAAGGTCTTCAGGTCAAGTCTGACTCTGCTGTTTGGACCGTAGGAATGGTTCCAGTTAACAGCTCTGGACCTCAGATCTGCCTGTGTAAAACGAGGGAACTAGGCTAGATGAGCCTAAAGCTATGATCTTATGATATAAAGGGCAGCACTGCAATACAAGTGTAATTCCATTAGTGTTCTTTGTACCAAAGCCATTTCCAAGTTCCAATAAGGATTTTGTAAATATGAAAGCACTATGTAAATGGGAGCTATCATTATCACCATTATCATGATTATTCCCGGCAGTCAGTCTGTACAAAGAATGTTTTATTGATCTAATTTAATGGAATTTTATATGGCAACAAACAATCCTATATATAGCAAATGCCTTTTCTGGCCATTGCCTATAAACAAGTCACTTCTGACAGTAAAGAAAACCCTTTTGCTTTGTGTTAATTTATACTGCATTTTTTGGTGGGGGAAGGGAGAGACTGGAAATTTGGAACTGAGCTTGAGTACTCATTAAGTTTCATGTTTTTTTGTCCAGTGTCGGTGGCTGTGACTTGCCCAGTGTCATATACGGACTAAGCAGTAGAACTTGGATTTATAGGTACAGTATTTACTAGCTGGTGACCATTATGCCAACCAGTTAAACTAGTTAAGCCTCAGTTTCCTCAGCTACAAAATACAAAGAATGACAAGACCACTGTCTACTTCACATAGTTATTGTGAGGCGAGCACTCTGCTGACTCAAAATAGCACAGAAATGCTACTTGCTATGATTAGCATCACAATTTTGTTCTAAGGTAAAAGATGTCATTCTCCTAAGATACCCATTGCCCTAGCTCATAGAATGGATCAAAAGAAAAAGTCAGTGATGAAACTGCGAAAGTTACGAAAATTCAAATCTTAACTTAAAGGGGCAACAGGATGTCAACATTTATGTCTTCCCTGAAGCTCCAAAGCCATGGCTTGAGAACTCTACACTGGACTGGGTCTTTTTAACTTGACCATCTTGACTGTAAACCAGTTTAAATTTAGCCCTTGCTTCATGGATGCCACGTTCCATCTTTAGCTCTTACCTGTCCACTGCTACCTCCCCAACTGAGAATATGAACATGTCTTCCAAATGTACTATCTGCTCTGATGGTGGGATAAGGTAGGGTCTGTGCTTTACTCATTGGAATGGGCTCAGCATAGCCAATTCGAAACCATTTCTATGCATTTAGAAGGAATTTGGAAGGTCAGGAATTTGAGAGTACATAAGTAATTGTTTATTGGCATTGTGGCAAACTATGCAAAACTATAATAAGAAATACATTAAATTTTCAAGGTGTGTGTATAGGGGTTGCTTGTGTAGAATGAAGTGGAATTCTGTTCCGGTACTAAAGGACAGCATGTTTTAAGAGCTCTAATTATTAGAGGATGATCACCCTTCTTAGGGGAAGGGACCATACGTCCCGTAGAACCTACAACGTTCCAATTCATTCAGCACATCCTGACTTACTTACAGTGAGGAACACATTTAATCCACTCAATCCCTTTTTAGTAGATGGTATAATTTACTGCGGCTTATCATTTTTGCCCTACAGGGTAATGAATCCTCCTCACCAAAAGATCCAGTGATTTTATAAATTGTGCTCAGTCTTTTGGCAATCGCGATTTTTCTGCATCCTCTGTCTGCTCCTTCCACTCTCTGAGTAGCAGGAGGAAGTCAGGATTCACACATGGACACAAAATGTGCACCTTTTCTGTCCCTGAGCTCTACTATGTTGAGCTGAACTAATGACACTGAAATGTATCTCATGTCCTGAGTTCTATTTCTTTTAGTCATTCTCCAAGGCTGTGAGAATAAGTTGATGACTGATCATAGACTTTAGTAGGCTGTCTGGTAGAATGGAGAGCAGTTTTGTCACTGGATTGCTCCCTAGAAGGCCCTTCTCTTTGTCAGTGAAAATGTGGTTGGGAGTGTTCAATGCACCAGGTCGTCACTCAGTGAAGAGGTCATTTTGGGTTTTTAATAACTTTAGATGATAATTGGAAGATTGGAAAATGCAGGACCACTATGGTATCTTTTCTATTTAGAAGTCTCCATAGAGTCTTTCCCAATTCCTTCTGAGGGATGTCATCTTTCCCTCTTCTGAATTCTCCCTGAAGGGGGGTAGTCCAGGGAGAAATGACTAGATTGCAGGTCAGAGGCTGCTACTCCCCATGTGATCACATTATTCCTTGCATTATAATAATTTGTCTTATATTCCCTACCAGACTATTTATATTTCTTGTTAGCTCTTGGAAATGAGAGACCATGGTTTATTTTTCTTTTCACACCCAGAGTTTCGGCACAATGATTCTCCTTGCTCAAAATAAAAAAGCAATTTTTTTCTGATCCACAGTTACTCATTAAGTACTCATTTTGATGATGAATTTTTTTGTTTGTATATTAATTAGTATATTCTGCTAAAGTTGCTTTGTGTGCATTTTTTCTTCCTAACTGGGATCTAAGTTCTTTGAGAACTTAGTCTATTGTCCTGTGTCTATTTCTTTGGTTAATTCAACAGAACCTTCAGAAAATACTTATGTGGTTGGTTTACCTTGGGGACTGACACCACAGAAGCCCAGGAATCTTGTCTAACTTTTGCCACTAACTGGCTGTATGATCTTGAGGAAATCACTTTATTTCTTTCCACCTCAGTTTCTTTACTCAGTTGTCCCATTTATAGCATGAAGATGGGTTGGCAATGGGTCTATAATTTTATTGGTAGCTGATTAGCACCTCTCTCTGTAACCTGCCACCTGTCCCTGCTTTAGAGTTACACAAGGCACTGAGAGGTAAAGTGATAGCCATGTTGAGATAGCTGATATGTGTCAGAGGTAGAATTTCAACCTGCATCCGCGTCCTACCTACTCTAAGTTCAGGTTTTTATCGCTGTGCTGTGTTACTTCCCAATGTAAAGGTGATCTTTGCCTGTTAGAGGACTATGAGAATACTTAGAGAAATATATTTCTCCTTTTAGCAGAATAATCGTTGCTTTGATCCGGTCAAGCCACACTTACAAGTCCAACACTCAGAAGAAATGGATCATTTTTCTGCTTTCTATTCCTATTTAATTAGGCATTCATCCATCCATCCAAATATTTATTGAATATTTACTTTGTAGAAGATGATAAGCATTGTGCTAAGTGTTGAAAAAGAAAATAAAATCCCCAGTATTATCCAACTTTCACAACAACCATGCGAGTTAAGCAGGGCATGTATTACTGGCATTTGACAAAGTTGAAAACCAGAGTTTAGAGAGGTTGGATAACTTGCTTGAGGCTATCCAGTTAGCAAGTGGCAGAGCTGGGACTCAGATATAGCAATGAACTGACTCCAAGGCATCATTCTTCCTATGATATATATGCTGGCTCTTCTCACTAGGTTGCTCACAAGTTTCAGAACAGAATTTCTTCAGCATAATGATTTTGGATAATTCTTTGCCAATCTGGCTTTAAATCATTATTTTAGATTCTCACAGTCTTCAGGATTTGGAGTTATGCTTTCAAAAGAAGATTTAGACAAAGAGAAAAAAATCCCTAAATATCCCACTGCTTTTTTTTTTTAATTACAGTAGCTTGGAAGTTCAACTCATAGAGAGCTTTATCTGTTTTCTTCCTTGGAGCCAGTTTCACCCCCATGGTTTGTTAGTCTCAGTCATATTCATTAGGAGCTATCTCTTTTTTTATTATCAGTACCAAATAGTGCCTCTTCCAGTGGGAGGTTTCTACTCTCCGAATTTAGACTGTGACTTCTGGTGGCATTTTGGTTGGGGGCTAAAAATGAAGGGTTGAACGTGTAAGGCAGCCTCATGTATATGAGTCCAAAGAGAGTTAGATATTGCTTGCCATTACCATTCTCAGTGTTAATTACTTTAGAATGACTTCAAAATTTTATCTCCAGTGCTGGTTTCCTGGTTCCCTCATGGCAGGTGCTTGGAAACCTGGAACTCTAGTCCACATGTGGATTATCTATAGCCACTTAAAATGGTTATGAACACAAACTTCATTCTGTCACCTGCCAACTTGCTAAGCTGCTTCCCCCATCATTCTGCTAGTGTGTTCTCAAAGGCAAACATTTTCCTTCAACTCAAAGCAGAGGATTGAATTATAAAGTTGGCGACCAACAAGTTTGTTAATCACTTGTCATATAGATGATTAGTGACAGAGCTGGTACTAGAAAATATAAGTCTTGGCACCCAATCTAGTACTTTCTTCCCATTATATCACATGACTGCCCCAGTATTTGAGGAAGTGATTCTTCTATCCCAAATAATATTTCACTTTTCAAAGTCAGGTGGAGATGATCTGTCCATTCTGTATTCTTAATGTATGCCTTTTGACTTCCCTTTTTTAATCCATGCGCTGAAAAGTCGAGGAGGGTTGCTGGGATTAATTGAGATCACATCCAAATTATCAATTAATACAATCATGTATATATGTATGTATATCAACATGTGTGTAGACATATTTATATATCTACATACTCTACTCTCCAAGATATATATATATATATATATACATATATGACATGTATATATATATGTATATGTATATATGTATACATGCAAAATCTGGATAGTTCCCAGTTATTGTGACTAGGTATCACTAGTTCACTCCTACTTTTTTTCTGAGATCTGGAAGAGGAATACTGAGTCTGTTCTTTCTTGTTCTAAGTGTCAGTTTTTTCATCAGTAAAATGTAGGGACTGGTACCTTCCACTGGTAAGATGCTGAACAGGTTGAATATGCCTACAACTTGGTGAAGCAAGCCTGTTCCTTACTTCAAGCAAGAGAGTCCCAATTTTTATGTCACAGAAGCTTGCTATGAAAGGAGATTCCCCAGGTATCATTTTTTTGTACTTACATTTGTTCATATTATCTCAAAAAACATGCACAGATATGTATATATATCTTTATACTCACTTGTACTGTGACTGATCATTTCCTCCAACATCGGGAGATCTTAACTTCTGCAGTAAAATTCTTATAATACTAATGAAAAGGATAAAATTCACCTGTCCCAAAAAGAAAAGATTTGTAAGTAACTTTGCTTCATTGCTTCACTTGCCTGAATGTTAAGAATCCCTCCGAAAGGTGAATCGTACTGTTGGTTGGTGAAATTTCTCTGTTCAATACCCCAAAGAAGGTTTCGACTGAATCACGTAGGATCGGCTTCCTTTCTGCTTTGTCTATTTCTTTGTTCTTAACCCACACAAGATTCTGAGAACTCTTTCCTCAGAGATGACAAACTCATCTTTAGAAAAATGATTTTATCTGATAAAGAACTACACAGTGAATACTGGTCCAGGACATTAGGGAGAACAGATGAAGCTCTCAATGTGGTAAGACTGAAGATGTGGAAAAAACCCTCTTTCTCATGCCACAGAACATGACTGCTACTATCAGTCATCTATTTGATGACTGCCCTCTGATGACTCCAGTTGAAAGGTAAAATACGTGATGTAGGCAGGATAAGCCAAAGTTGTCCTTAGCTCTGGGCAGGGATGAATTAATCCAGTGTGTTTGTCAGTCACCTAACAGTGCCCTCCAGGGATGGGATATGGGCAGGTAACTTTTAGTATAAAAAAGATGTCAAGAAAGGCCTGCAGATCATAGGATGTTGCACTGGGAAAGGCAGGCCAAAGTAGGATAGTGTAGGAGAGACTGAGCAGTTGGGGCATTGTAAGGGTTCTGGATGCTGGACTGAGGGGACCTTGGGAGAAACATTAAAAAATGTCTGTGTGTATGTGGTGAGGGAAGGGTCCATGAAAGTGAAAGTTGGGGAGGATCTCAAGGATGGCGTCTTTCTCAAGAATTCCCTCTAATTCAGCCTTGACAGTAGTGATTTTCAAATGAGGTGAAAGATCAGTATTCACACAACAGTACCTTGACTAGCCAGTAGGAAACAATCCATTGATAGCAGGGCCTTCACCACTTCAGTAAAGCGAAGGGGAGTGTGATGATAACTGCTACACCATATCATCTTCCACACCTTCTCTCCATACCTCCAGACTACTTTTTCTTTCTGTGAGGGAAAACTGGGCAACTGTTGACCTTGACGCCTAGCTCCTTGTGGACCCTCTGGGGATATTGGGCATGGCAGCAGTTTATGAGAGGTGGGAAGGAGAGGAGGAGAGGGTATATTTCAAAACTGGTAAAGGGGCCTAGAGTTTTCTTTTCAAAACTTGATTTGCTTTTTAAACCACCATCCAGTCCTCAGAGAGAGGGAGTGGTGGTGGCAGAAGATGGGCACTGATATAGAGATAGATATAATGAAAGTTGGGGGGTCAGACAAAACATATTTAGGGAAGGAGAAGATAAGGATTTGTGGGGAATTGACAAAATTTCATTCTGCCTGTTTTGTGGTAGGGTTTTTAATCGCTCATTTAAGAAAAGGACCAAATAAATTGGAATCTTCAATATCTTCCAGTCTATTGATGGAGCCATGCCACAAGATGCTCATCATTTAGCATGATTCACATTTGTAGCAACGCTGGCAGTACAATTTTTGAAGGTGAAGCACACACCAGTGGACATGCAATTAAAACCTAAAATCAGGCACATTGATTCAGTTTGACTCTGATTCCCCCTGAAGCTAAGAGAACACATTTTCTTTCTTCCACTTTCTTCTTTGCTCACAGATGAAGAACCCCCTCAGGCCTTCCCTAAACCACCCACTCTGACTTCTCACTCAAATAAGTCTAACTAGAGTTTTACAAGGAATGAGTTCAGATTGCCTGGGCAACAGTGAAACTTAGGTGAGGAGCCTTCCTCAGCAGACTATATGAGATTGGGTTATATTTAATAAAAGAAGAATGGGTTAGTTGTCTTAAGCCTATGAATCAACGGAGGATTTGTCTTTGCATCCACAGTTTACTTACGATGATAGAAATTACAATTGGTATTCGTATCACCCACCAGGGAACATTATGTTCAATTGTATCCCAGCAACTATGAGAGATTGAGAGATATTGGGGGAGGGGGGGAAGAGAGAAACAGAGACAGAGAGACAGAAAGAGACAGAGAGAGAGACAGGAGAGGAGAGGGGAGGAAAGGGGTGGGGTAGAGAGAGAGAACGGACAAGAGAAAGAGAATATTATGTCAGTATTACTTTAATCTGGCAAGGTATATAAACATCAGTGTGCTACACTTGAATTAGTTAGGGTATTTCCCAAAACAAGAGTTACTCTCACTGGCTACTACTGTTTGTATCACTTTATTTCTCTAATTTTGGTTTTGTCTTGCAGTCCTTTCTGAAAGGCCAGTTTTAGTTTGTTTCACATAGCACAATTATCTCTTTACCTGGAGATCTAGGAGCAAATAACTTACAAAGAGTCCTTTTCTTTAGTTTGATCCTTCTGGGCATGATGCTTTGGTGATAGGGACTTTGGAGACAGAATTCACAGGGAAGTTGCAAGTCCGTAAAGGATCTAGCCATGGTTTGGGGCTGGAACTAACCTATTGCTTGTTAGTCCCAGACCAAAGTCCTAGTACCACATATGTGTAACATACATGCATACACACACAGGATCTATCTGGTATTTGGGGTTTGGCCTTGGAGCAAATGTGAGCAAAGCAGGGAATATACAAAGTTTGTTTTTTTAGGGATGGGGATGGGGGGCTGGCAGAGATAGTCGCAGACTATGTGTGTGTCCGTCCTTTGTTGCCGAAGAAGACCATGCCATCAGAGAAATGATCACATGACTTGCACTTGACTTTGTGTTGAGTGAGGGAGGGCTGTGCAGGTCACAAGCCTCACTTCTTCTCCAGAGTCATCTGAATCCAGTGACCAGATATTCATCAGGATGACTGGAGATGACCCAGAATGAGGCAGTTAGGGTTAAGTGACTTGCTCATGGTCACACAGCTAGTGAGTGTCAAGTGTCTGAGGTGAGATTTGAACTCAGATCCTCCTGCACTGGTGCTCTATCCACTGTACCACCTAGCTGCCCCTCACAGACTATGTATGTGTGGTGTGAATGGGATTTGGTAGAGAGGTGTGTGTTTGTGTATAGGGGAGGGATTTGGGATTTTACTTACCCAGCATCATCTAAGAAGATTCTTGTCATAGTCCACACAACCATAAAGACTGTAGGGATTCCTACAGAAAGACATTTCATTAATCACAACTCCCTGAAGGATTCAGAGTGATATTAAAGTCTTGGAATTTTTGAGTGTGATAAATCAAGTTTAACGGACATAGTATGTGTGGAGACTGAGGTACATGAAAACCTCAATTAACCAGAATGTTGGAAAAAGAGCTTGTTCCACAGAGTTTATCAGAAGATTAGCAGGGACTCTCTTTTGTTCCAGCTCATTTTGCTGAAAATCTTTCTAAAAATGTATCATTCCATATTCCTTCCTTAGTAAAGTGATCCCAAAGGTAGGAGACACATGCAGAATGAGCCTTAGTAGACTGCTGTGGGATGAATTGTCCATCGAGAAGTGGCATCAGTGACATCATCCAGGAAATATATGACTAGAAAAGGATGTAGCCCAGTTGGGAAACAAGTCCAAAAGGATGACAGATGAGTGCTACAGCCTGACTACTACCCTGATACCCATGGACCATCAGAACAATGAGACAAGTGCTTCCTGTAGTTTGAGCAGATCTTCTGTGTAGGATTTATGGGAGGAGATAGACAGGAATCAAATAGGGACAAGTTATAATCTATACCATTGGAGGGATTATCTATATCAGAGGTGTCAAGCAAGCAACCAGCCAAAGTCCACAGTGTTGCATGAACTAGATTGTGATGTAATTGGAAAAGGTTTAGCAAAATAAATCAAAACACAATACAATATAGATAATGTTGATTTGTGCTATTTAAGTCAATGAGGCAGGGATCTATTTCTAGTTTAGTTTGACACCACTGATCTACATTTTCAAGATTAAATAGCCACTGGAGTACTGAAAAAGTAGATGAAGTTCAATGGAGATAAGTACATCTTGGCTGAAAATCTTGTAGAGCCAGAGGGACATCATTCCGACTATCAGTGATCATTGATCCGCACTATATATGCAAGGAGTGCGAGTTTGGGGCAGAATGTAGATTGATAGTAGGGGATTTCAGTTCTATAAAAACAAAACCAAACCCAAACCAAACCAACTAAATTCTAGATAAGAACTCATTTTGTGATTTTCCTCTTTAACACAACCAGAGAGGGAGGCAATCAACCTTTGCGGCAAGAAGACAACAGCTGATACTACTTGGCTTAAGTAGGGCAATTGTACCAGCCTATAAAGCAGCAGATGGCAGCTGGGTAGACTAGGGGTTGTGGGAGGGGGTTGGGTTAGCCTTTTAGGTTGTGGTCACTGAGCTGTGCATGTGCTTTAGGAGGAGAATAGGAGATAGATAAGACCTCTTTGGGAGTCTTGATGACTTTCCCTGTATGTGTCTACTTGAGTTCTCATTACTGAAGTATTTTTATTCTTTCAAAAGAAATCATTTTCTAACAAGAATCTCCTAATTTGTGAGCTCTTTCTACATTTTTTTCCTTTCTGACTATACTATCATGTCTATCTGTACTGTTTAGTATGTCTCCTCTTTGAAAACAAAGACAAGTAATGTCTTTTGGAATGGCGTTATTGCTAAAGGTCAGAATGATAAAACATAGCGGTGACTTCTCTTGCTACCTTCTATAAACACCCCAATACATACACACCCTGGGGAAATTTTTGTATTGTGGGTTATTCCATAGACTGCCTGAAGTCTCAGATGAGGGATATATGGAAGGATCAGGCAGATGACTCTACCATAAGTAGTGACATCTTCATCCTTAATACCTTTGGAACCATTTTCTGGTGTCTCTAATGCCTTTTTAAAGGCATTCTGGCAGTCACTGTTGAAGGAACTTTACATTAAAATGCAGTATCTCTATATCTCATGCTTTACCTGAATTCCTGTTAATTCAAGGTTTCTGTTAGTTGGGCTCTTAGTTCATTAAGACTTCATTTTGCAAAGCCTCTGCTTATTTATGCATCCACAAGAAAGTAATCAGATGCAGAAAGTATGAGGTGAAATCAGAGAGTTTTGTTTCTTATTAGAAGTTTAGATAAAAGCTTCGAAAGACAAGCCTTCATCTCCCACCTGGCTGGTCTCCTGGATTTCATGATCTCCAGAAACTCATCATTCTGCAAGATGAATCATCCCTGAAACTCAGACCTCCTCATATCGTTTCCTGCTGTGACTACAGGACTTCATCATGCCCTACTTCAGTACCTTCCCCTTTCAATTTCTTTTATGCATTGTCTTCTCCCATAAGATTGCCCCAACTTCTTGAGAGCAGGGCTATCATATACTTTTTTTTTTGTACCACTAGCACTTAGCGCAGTGCTAAGGGACTTTATACATAATTTATTGACTCTGATAAGGTAAAGAAGGATGAAGAAAATAACCAGAAAAGAGAGAGTTTAAAATTATTTATGGGGAGATTATTGAAAAACCACATTTTAAACCATCTGTCAATTTCCATTATTGGTGTTATTTGGGTCCCTAGTTATCATAAATATTTGAATATGTGTTAAAGAAAATTCCCACAAACTTCTAGAAATATGTAACTTTGAGATCCTGAAAGGCAAGCTTTCATGAACTTTAAAAATGCTTCTCCATGGGATTTAATCTGTCTCCTTTTGTTAGGTCAGATGAGATGTGAATTGTGAGTTGAGATGGTAAAGGGTAAAGGAATGTGTGGGAGCAAAACCATAAATGAGAACTAGCTAAAGTGACATGGAAACTAATTTGTATAATCGTTGAGGGAGGGAAGCAGAGATTGACTATGGGAAAGAACCACATTCTTGGGAAATTCTTACCCCATCCAATCAGAAGATACATCAGAAAATGTCGGTTTGAGGAAAATATAACCATAAGGAGTGTGTGGAGGTAAAGCCCTTCCACCAGGAGCCAATAAAAGTTTGCCATGATACAGTAGTGGAAAAACACCAAGCTTAATTTGCAGCCAACCTGAAATAATACAAACAAAGAGTAGAGACTGTTGAAAAGAAGAGGGAAAACGTGGTTAGACTTGGCTAAAAATAGCTTATGGCAGAGAGAGATGCCCCAGTACATACTATATCCTTCTGTTTGAGTAGGGAACAAAGGACAAATTAGCGTGCTGTCTAGGGAAGGGAAGTGATTAATATAAAGTATTCAGGGTGTTTATATAAATGGGAAAAAGAATGTATGTTATGTTAAAGTAAGTTTCCATGTGTGTATCTGACACCCTGCGAGACTATTTATTTGGGCATATTAAACTCACTGTTAAGACAAACATTTTTTAAAAAGATAAATGTAAATAACTATCTCTAAGAATAGTAAATTCATAACTTTAAAGTCAACTTCTGGAAGGCTTAACTAAACAGGTTTTTGAGCACATCCTTCTAACTTCTCTTTCTTCTCTCTCTTAGTCTCTCTTGTTTCTAGGTCCATGCCTTCCTTTTTCTTTCCCTTTTTCTTTTTTTGGCGGACTTACTTATGCTTTGCCTTTCCTTGCCCTGGACTTTCCTTATGATTCTTCCAGTATCAAATAAGAGCACTGGGGAATTATAAGGGGTTTTTCTTTGCCATACGGAAAGGACAGATTTTACTTATCTAGGTATGTAGGTTTTTCAAGGGGTCCATGGAGAAACCACTGGGAATGGGCAGAGGAAATTGTTGCATGGAAATCAATTCTTAGTATGTTCAGAATCAGAGAGGTGTGGAAACTTTCTGGGCCATTTACGGACATTAACTGGTGCTTAGATTGGTCTGATAAAAAAAATCAGAACCCAACAATGTTGATAATTCTGTAATTCTAGTTAACTGTTCTTTTTATTAGATATAGGATGTATAGATGGAAACGGAAAGGGGTTCATATTCAAAGGAGCTAATTTTGCTTCATGTTTTTATCTCTGGTAAAAGGCTTTGGGGGGCTGAGGCAGGAGCTCCTAGCAAAAAAATTTCTAACATACTACCTAGTGACTTGTAGGTATGAAATAAGGTATTCATTGTCAGATATAGCCAATGTATTGGCTTATCTAGTTTACCTACACTTCTTTGTTAGAAAAGTGGGCTCTAGTGGGGCAGTGAGGAATCACTGGAAAGTGACAATGATGTTCAAAGAAGCATTAATAAAATATTTATTTTTTAAATGTAATTTCTGGCTTTCCTGGATTTTCCGTGGATTTTAATCATTAATGTTCATTGTAAACTCTTAGATAATAAGGATTATAGTTTTAATGCTAGGAACTTCTGACAAGAGATAGGAAGGCCTAAAAAAAACCAGAAAAAAATTTGGAAGTAAAATTTTATTGCCTCCAAGATGTTTTTAAATTTTGTCAAAACTGTTTTTGAATCTTTTTCTTTTTTCTTCATTCTAAATATGCCAAATGAGGAGACTTTGAATAATATATATTATGTTATGTAGAACATAATAAATACTTGTTGAATTCAATTTATAAACGTGCTACCTGTGGTGCATGACTAATATGTTTTTATCTTCTCGGATTCAACCAAATGCCTTTAGATCTGCAAAACATGCTCTTAGATACCGAGTACATTTCAGTTCTCTCCAAAATATCCATGTTTTGGCCCCTAAGGAATTCTTTCTCCACTGTGCTCTTCTACAATCAGCTGTCATGTTTCTAGAAAATTTTTCATTTTTTTTAGATCAGAGAAAACATGCCATGGACCAGACAGCCCCAAACTGCAGCAGAGTCACCATAGTCAAAGAGGTCCAAAGTCTTGGTTTCCAACAAGAGTCTACTCCCTGGTTTCACCTTGTTTTTTCCATTTTTTCTATGTCTACTCTATTTTTTCTGAATGTTCTATGGGTATACCTCTCACAGCACTGTGCTGGTGTGTTGGCTAAGTGTCAGAATCACAGAGTGGCAGTAATTTTAACCATGGAGGCTAATTCACAAAATAGAAAAAATTTTCTTTCCATTTCTAGTTCATAAGTTTAGATAATGAGATGACTATGAAATCTTTTCAGTAATTGGCCTTGGTTAGGTATTTTACTGTTTAAATGCCTGGCCTTACTCATGACCTCACTCTAGATTGATGGACTAGAATCTCCCTCAGTTGGTTCTAAGGTATGTGACAGGTTCGGGACTTGAAAAAATTCTCATAGATGCCACATTTGATAGTCAGATGGCCCATGATGAAGATAAACTATTCATTTGTTTGTCATGGAAGCCTGTTCCTCTCATGGATTTCTATTTTTAGCTCAAACTTACCTTGTACTGACATGATAGATTCAACCCCGGTACCCTTCAAGACACAGTGGCTTTTTCTCAAGACTTCAATGGGTCATTTTTAGCATTAACCAGAGGATTTATAGGCTGTCCAAAACATTCTACAAAGCTGACTCCTTTTCAGGGTCATCCTGGGACACTACTAGTGTGCCTCTAGTGTTCACACCTCTTGATCAATGAGGGCAGCTAGCTGAAGGTAATATACTTATCCCCAAACAGTATCTTAGGTTTCTGTTGTTTGGAAAGTCAGGTCAGTAACTAAATTTAGTTGTGCTGCCTTTGTCAGTGGACCTGTCAGCTAGTAAATGTTTAACAGGAGTCTGGAAATTTTCAGTGCTGAAAGGGAACATTTTCATACTTTTGGCTACTGACTCTTCCCTGCCAACATCTTGAGAGAAAGTCCTTCACCACCTAATTTGGGAGACCTGCCTCATAAATTTTGTCTCACAGAATAGTATCGACTAAGCTTGTTTGGAAACATAAACCCCTAAGTGACTTTTCCTTGTTTCTTTCTTTCTTAGAATGCACCTTTTTATCCAAATTTCTGATTTTCCACTCTGGCAAAAAACCAACAATAACAAAAATCCAGAAGTAGACCCAACTCTATCTTTTTTCGTTCTCCTTTTTTAAGGTTCCCCCCCCCCCTCCTTTTGGTGTCTCTTTCTTCTTCCCTTCATCCCATCTTTTTTTAAATCTTTTGGTGACTACAGGGGATATAAATAGTGGCAAAGACGTGGTCAGAGGGGAGACATAGCTGAAGAATTCTGGATACTCATCTACCTCTTTCCATTTTGCTCAAATTAAGCTACATTTGAAGGACTGGATTGTTAAGGGGAAAGAACATGGTCATCTACAATTCTCTTCCCTCCCTGATGTCTCTCTAGGGGATTCTCTTAGGCATTATACCTTGGCCATGCCCGTCATCCCTGAACATTTACCAAGTCTTCCCCCTAGATTGCCCACTTAGCATTTGACCTGTGAGTGTCCAAATGTCTGAACTCTGCCCTTTGGTACCATTCAGAGGAAAGCTCGATGACCTCTTTGGTTTGAGGGATTGGTCTGGCATGTCCTCAGAAAACTGCCCACCCTGGTTTAAAGAGAGCCTGGAGGAAATGAGAAGGCCACAGCAAAATCCTTCAGCCCATACCAAGAAGTTATTATGAACAGAGATGTTTAGTGTTAAGAGTATGGTCTTATCTTCCTTATCTTTTCTGTCGATTATCAGGTCTTATTTAACGTAGGGTGGAGGAGGCAACTACCCAGAAATTAAGAGCAACAATTCTCTCCACCTTCAAATGTTACCTTTTTCTGCAGACAGTGGCCAAATAAAGTGTCCTGTTTCTCATGGTTGGATTACAGGAGGGGACCATTCACTAAATCAATCTGCATGTACTTTAAGACAAATCATTCTTGACAATATGAGTCCCTGAAGGAAGAGCAGGAAGGAACATAGCTTTGTTCATCGTGCTAGATGGATATTTGTCCTATCTACTGCTATAAAGGGCTGCTATTATATTGGAAAAATAAAACGCAATGAAGTGAATTGCAGGTTAAGGCAGTCTTTCAAGCCATTTATTTGGGAGTAGTTGTGCCAGCTGCCCCGTTCACTCCAGTGGAGTGTGGATGGAAGATTTTGACATTCCCAGTTTATGAACCAAATGGAAATTCCAAGGTTTGTAATATCCCAGGAGCAGCAAGCCTAACCTGACAGACTTCCCATCCTCAGAACAATACAAAAAAATTTGACTGTGATTCAGAGGTTTAGGTCTTAAAATGGCTATCAAACAAATCACCCCAAAGTGATGCCTAAAGCTCTATATGAACCAAGGGGAAAACAACATGGACAATGAAGTGGGTGGAAAATATGTCCAACCTGGAGAATGGATTTTTTTCCCCTTACACTGAGGCTGTGAGGATCAAAGGAATTAGTGCTGGAAGGAACCATGGAGATCACCTATGAAGCAGACTGTGGCATCTTAGCATAATAAAACTACTTGGATACTTTACGTCATTATAGCTGGAACATGCTTTTATTCATTTAAAATTTTTATTTTATTTTTGCAATTGTGAAGCATTTTAGGGGAGAGGATTCTGAGAAGATGGCGAAGTAGGTCAGAAAATTCCAAGCTCTCAAGATTTCCCCCCCGCAAAAGAGTTAAAATAGCACCTTAGGGTAAACGAAGTGTGGGTGGAGATAAATAAGAATAGGGCCACAACCTGGGTGTTCTGGGACAGTTTGAGAAGATAGGAAGAAAGATCCCAGGATGAGCTTTGGTCCTTGTGAAGAGTAAACATGTCCAGTCTGGGGTCCATTTTAACAAGTGGCAGGCTTTGGGGTCATTTGATTTGGAAAGCTGGATCCACCCCAACCACAGGAAATTTCTCCCCTGGGATAGTGACGGGAGTTGGGTGTCTGAGCCCAGAAAGATTGCGAGACCCTCTGCTGATAAGAAATGCCAGACCCAGTTGTGCTGAGAAGGATCCAACAGACTTCCTTGTGAGTATGAAGCAGTGGGGTTGAACACCTCTGGCTTTGGGCACTTATGGAGGTTGGTGGTTTGGCTTTGGTTCCAAACTAGAGGGGAAAACTGAAGGTCTGGGGCAAGAGGTACCATCCTCCGTATCCCAGGACTAGAAGTGATAACAAAAATTAAGCTATTTCCACAAAAAATGCACAGGCTAAGGAGAAAGAATCCAACCATGGAAAGCTATTATGGGAATAGAAAAAACCATGGTTCATTTTCAGAGGAGGATATTGAAGTAAAGAAACCTCCAAAGAGAAATATCAAATGGTCACCTGCCCAAAAAGAATTCTTAGAAGATCTTAAAAAAGAGTTTAAAAATGAAATGGCAGAAATGGAGGAAAAACTAAAGAAAAAAATAATTCAAGAAAGACAAGAAGGTTATGAAAGGAAAGTCAACCAATTAGAAAAGGAAATCCAGAATCTTAAGGACGAAAACGAGACCTTGAAAATTAGAACTGAGTAAAGTGAATCCAGTGAAATTATAACAGATCAAGAAATAATTAAGCAAAATATGAATAATGAAAAAGTAGAAGAGAAAGTGAGACTTCTTATAAGAAAAACAACAGATTTGGAGAACAGATCAAGAAGAGAAAATATAAAAATATCCAGACTAACTGAAAGTTATGATTAAAAAAAAGAATCTTGATACAATGATGTAAGAAATAATTAAAGAAAATTGTTCTGAAGCATTAGAACGAGGGAGGAAAGTAGAAATAGAAAAAAATCCACTGATCACCACTTAAAGGAGATCCTATGAGGAAAACTCATAGGAATATTATAGTCAAATTTCGAAATCTCCAGCTCAGGATAAAATATTGAAAGTATCAAGGTTAAAACACTTTAAATATGGTGGTGCCATAATTAGATTCACAAAAGACCTAGCAGCATAGACTTTAAAGGACCGTAAGTCTTGGAACATAATATATTGAAGAGCAAAAGAACTGGGGCTCTGGTTGAAAAGACCATATCCTGCAAGATTAAGTGTTATCCTAAAGGGAAAATTGATAAACTCTCAGACTTTCAAGACTTTGTTGAAAAAAATTCTGAACTTAATAGAAGATTTGACATATAAAACCAAGAGAAATATAATGTAAAATGTATCTCTAAGAGTCTTATTAATAATTGGGTAGGTCATAAGTAAGATTGGGGAAAACCTGAAAAGGATATGAAATTAAAACATAAAACCATTTAGGAACAATTAAAATGAGTAACTATTTTGTACAAATGAGGTGCAAGAGGAAGTACTGATACAGACAAATTAGTTCTGGTAACTCATTTTCATCGGGAATGAGTTTAAGAGGCAATAATACATATACAGTTAGAAGAATAGAAAAATGTTCTAGATTCAGAAGAAATAAAATGGTAGGGCCATAAGGAGAGGGGAGAGGACAAGGCAGAGGGATTTTAAGATGGGAGGGGGAGGGAATAGGTAAAGGGGGATATAGAAAGGTGTTTAGATTTATGGGAATGGGAGGATAAGGGAGGGATCCTTGGAGGTGGGTAGGCAAGTAATAGGAGGGCAAGAATAGAAGGGTAGAAGTCATGTACAAGAGACAGGAGGGATAGGAAACAGAGATATACACAAATGAAAAAACAAAGATCAAGAGTAAAATATGTTTGAGAAAGTATATGTCTATATACGTATATATATATGTATATGTGGATGTATATATTTATAGCTATAGAGAAACATATCTAAACTTTATTGTAGCCTTCTGGGGGGCGGGAGCAGGGGAAAAGAACAAAGTAAAAAGTGCACAGCAAAGAGAAAAAGAACTCTCAAGGAAGCAAAGAAGAGATAGACAATTTTCCACATAAGTATTATTTATCATATAGGCTTTCTTGAAATGAAAATTTATTGTTATATAATTTGAATCCTCTCATGGTCTACTATGCATATTTTTTTACCTTTGTACTTAAGTTCCAATATTTAAGTTTAGGACTTGTTTTTTTTCCTATTCTGTATTTGTGTTCTGATATTTGAGTATGAAATAAAGTAAAAAAAGTTAGCACTTAAAAAAATCTCCATTCACCTCCCCATCTCCCATGGGAGCTTGTGTTATAGTGTAAGCTATTCTCATTTGCTAAAAGAGACTAGTTCTGGTTTCTGGCAAAAGATTGTTATTCTTTGATGATGTTTCCCCCCCGCAAGGAGTCAGAAGATTCAGAAAAATGGAAATGGCTTTCTTTGTGCTAGAATTTCCCACTGGAAGCTATTAATGATCCCTTTCCCAATATGTCCTACCTTCACCAGATGCCATCCACTGATTATTAATAATAATGAAAATGAAAAATAGAATATAGAGATTTAAGGTTTGGTAGAGTACTTTATATATATATATATGATATATATTTATATCATATGTATATAATCTCATTGGATCCTCCCTACAATACTGAAGTAGGTCTTATTATTATCCCCATTTTACTGAAGAGAAAACTGAGGTTCAATAACTCACCCAGTCACAGCTAATGAACATCTAGGGCAGCATTTTCACTTAGGTCTTCTGACTTCAACTCTAGCACCTTGCATCAGGGGTTAGATTAACCTCACTTGGATTGGCCCTGACCACACCTGAATCATTGAAAAGTCTAGAAATAAGGGCAAGGAATTGATTCATTGAGCAGATGCTACTTCCATTGGCTCGTATTCCTTCTCATTGCCAAGTCTTTAGATTCCCCAGTCCTCAACCACTTGTCTTGTACCATTGGGCACCCTTAGGTATGATCCTGTCCTGGCTCTTTTCAGACATTTTGCTACTTTTTTTGTCTTTTGACCCCTAACTTGGCCTATCCTTCCAAATCTACATGTTTGCCTGCTGACTGTTCATCCTCTCTGCTATTGGCTTATGATAAGGTTCTTGGCTTCTTATCCTGGTCACTGGTAATCATCCATCTGTATCCTAGCATCACAATACTCTGCAATGATGAGAAGACAAAATGGAGAGAAAGGAACAATTTTCATAATGGTGCTTGTGAGGTAAAAGAAAATTATGCTGGATGATACCAGAGCTCTCGTCAGCGCAGTGACAAATCTGGAGTTCAGAGCAGTGGCAGTAAAATATGTCTTCCTCTTCTCACCGGAGAAGTGGTACACAATAGGTACAAAATGAGACACACTTGTTCAATCCTAGCCAATGTTTTGGGTTACTTAGTCATGCTTCTCTGTTATAAGGGAGTGTTCTTAGGGAAGGGAGAGAAATTGTCTTTGGAAAGTGACAGTGATGTAAAGAAAAGCTTTAATAAAAATTGTATTTTTTTAAAATGAAGAGAAAGAAATCAGTTTGGTACATGGCTGTTCTGCCCCTCTTGGTGAACATTGTGGGTTTACCAGTGTTACTGTCTTTAGAATTAAGGAAGCAGTTGTGTGATTGCTAAGAACAGTCACAGAGGGGAAATTCTTACCCATGAAGATGTCTGATCCAGACAGTGGAGAGTACCGGAGTTAGAATAAAGAATGTCATCCTTGACTAAAACAGAAATGGCTCTCAAGATGAAAGAGAGGAAAAGGTTCAAATGGATGTAATTCCTTGTACAGTGCAGTTTCCTAGAAGAGGAAAAATTAAATATCATAGTTTAAACATTCTCAAGAACTAGGCATTTTAATCATTTGCCTGTATGGTTTAATTTTGTCTCTTAAGTGAAACCAGTTGGAAGTCAACAACTTTTAGTTTCTCCATCTGACCATGAGTCAGGCATTAGCTCCACAAAGCAGATGAAACAGACATTCAATTCATCATGGTTTTTGAAGATCTGAATGGCTCATTTCTGCAGTGCAGCATATAGAGTGCTAGATCTGGAATGGGGAAGATCTAAATTCCTACCTGGCCTCAGACACTTAGCTTTGGTCCCTGGACAATGATAATAGCTAATAATATAATAACTAACCTTTATGCAGCATTTACTATGTGCCAACTGGTTTACAATGATTTCACTGATCCTCACAGAAACCCTGGAAGGCAAATGCTATTATTATCTCCATTTTACAGATGAGATCAAAGGAAGGTAAGTCACTTACTGAGAGTTATACGGCTTGTAAGTGTCTGAGGCCATATTTGAACTCAGATCTTCCTGTCTCCAAGCCTAGTGCTTTAATCACTGTATCACCTTGCTGCCTCCTTAGTTTTTTAACCTCTGCATACCTTAGTATTCTCATTTATAAAAAGGGGCTAGTAGTATCTTCTTCCTAGGGTTGCTGTTACGATCAAGTGCAATAATATTTGTAAACTGCTTTGCAACCTTAACATGCGATTTAAATACTAACTATTGTTACTATAATTGTTCTATACCTGTCTCTTAGCAAATTTTAGAACAGCTGCCCAGCATTGAGTGCTCAGGCTCTTATCTTTTGTCTGATCTTTTTGGAGGCAGAAGAGATATTATTTTATTCTCCTTATTTCTCCTGACATGAAAACACTTTCCAATGGCAGGCAAACTTTTCCTTGGCTAATTAACGTCTGGCTTCCAAGGTTTTGCCTAGACTTTTAATGGCTTCCACTTTTGTTATGTAACAATAACTTTCATCTAGTTTTATTTTCCTTCATCACATACACTAACCTAAAAATCTTTGAAATCCAAACCACTGGCAAACTTTTTAAGAAAAATTATTATCTGCAAAAGAAGTAGTGCCCTTGGTCAGAATGGAGTCCTAGAGGCTCAGACAAACTGACAGACCCTGGAACTGAACCCTGGAACTACAACTGTGTTGATAGGAGAAATAACTTTTCCCTGTAGTTGATATGAATTATATTTTGCATCATTTCCCACCAGTTTCATTCTACCTCTGGTTATAACATTATACTCTTTCATTATCTCATGTAAATCTCATGACCTGGCTTTTTTCTCCCTACTAATTACAGATGGAGGATTTGTGTTTTTCTTGGGTTAATTGCTCTTACGTCTTAGCTTTTGCTAAAGTGGTGAGCACTACAGTGAAATAATAGAACATAATGAGTGGAAGAGACACTAGAGATCATCTGATTTGACCTTTTCCTTTTAGAGGTGCCCTTCTCAAAGTCATATAGCAGGGCCAAGTAGTAGCCTATTAAAACACTCCTCACTTTTCCAATTACATATCTGTGTAAGGTTAGATCTTTTTTTCATGTGTTTCCAAAGAAACCCAATAAATTGCAACAGATTAAATGCAGAAGCAGAGATGAGAATCCAGCTATCTCCAGGTCTAACTTATCTTTCAAATGAGGGGATTGGACTAAATGATCTCTCAGGTACCTTATAACTTCTATTACTATATAAACCAGACAGTAGAGATTTGTAAAAATATATCAAGCAATGCCATTCTTCTCACTAATATTAAATTTTGGAAAACAGAGTTTTTTGTGTAAAATGTGTTATTTATGATAACCCATAGTTTATCATTTAAATATTTAATTAAAAATGGAATTAATTTAAAATTAAAAAAATCTAAATAAACATAAAAATGAAATGAAAAAGAAAAATTAAATTAAAATTGAATTAAAATTTTGAATATTATTTAAAAATTTTATTTCTAACAAGGTAAATATTGGGAGCTATAACCCACATAAGCAAAAGCTTTTTTTGGGGGGGGTGTTCAAAAAAATTTTAAGAGAATAAAGGGTCCCAAGACTAAAAAGTTAGATAATCACTGATTTAGTGGGAAAAAATACCATATGGGTATCAGAAAATCCAGCCCTGGCTCTAACTTACTGTGTACATTTGGTAAGTCACTTAATCTCTCTAGGTCCAATTTACCATAATAAAATGAGAGTTGGAGTAAATGGCCTCTGAGATCCCTTATAACTCCTATTATATACAACCCAGGTCTCCCAGTTCTCAGACTAATGCTCTGTCCAGCACACCAAGTAGCTTTCCCCCAATCTTCTTTTCATGGATTGCTATGCTTCATTGAGCTTCATTGAATGCAGCAAGAACTCATTTAGATGACATTATTGGTGAATGAATTGCCTCACAGAAGTGGATTTTTCAGTTTGCTGAATTTTAACCACTGAAATGCTGGAATTTTTAAAATACTTTTTTTAGGTTCATATTTTTAAAATGTTTCTAAAAGTGTTTATACCTACCAGTTTCCACACAGGCTTAGTAAACAGTATAATGATCACAACTGGACCTTCGTTGAATGACTTGGAGTTATTATTATGCATATTAATGACAGTAGCTTAAAACATTTGAAGTTTGAATGCCTTTGTTCCTACAGTCCGGAGTGATCTTCGCTAATCTTAGAGATGGCTCTTCCATCTCTTTCTGATGTCCTTAGAGAGTCATACCAATTAATTTTGTTGCCCTTCCGCTCTTCACCATCTTTGCCTCCTGTTGTCCTTTTCCATATTAAATCAGAATTTTTATTTTCTTCTGTCATATTTCCTTTTCTTGCCACTTCCCCATTTTTCTTGACTTTCCTTTGAATGGGACATACATCATTGTCTGACAAATCAATGGTAGCATTCCTTTACTTTTAGACAGTAAAATACCCAATCACAACCCCATGCATATAATATTTCAGAGAGCATCATTTTTGTTCTTCGTTGCTCAGCACTCTTTTTTTTGTCTTTCTGAGTCTCATCCTATTCTGGGTACAACAGGTTGACCTCAAGGCTGAACTCGGTGTAAATGAGTCTTTATTGTATAATGTTAGAATAATAAGAAGGCAATATAGTGCAGCCTTGTTGAGGAAATACAACAGATGTAGGCATGGTGCCACAAAAGGCTGCTAGTGTTCCCACTTGGGTTCAGATGATGATTGATTGGCTGACATATTGATAATGACAGCTGCAACGGAATGACTGCTGACCTCACAATATTGCAGAGTGATTGGGAATCAAGAGACAAAAGGGAGGGATCAGATAGGACTCTCACTGCATTGAGTTCCCATGGCTATGGTGGCTTATAGGTATCTGGAGATTTTTATTATTATCAAGTGAGGCATATATACATGAAGAGACAGCTAGGTGATTTGGTGGATAGAGCTCTGGCTTGGGAGTCAAGACCTGAGTTCAAGTTCAGTTTCAGATACTTACTAGCTGTGTGACCCTGGGCAAGTCACTTAATGTATTTGTCTCAATTTCTCACCTGTAAAACAGGGATAATAGTAGCACCTACCTCATGAGGTTTTGAGGATCCAATGAGATAACAATGCTGTTTAAATGCTTATCCCCTTTCCCACATTGTCACAGACCACATCTAGTACAAAGCCTAAATGGAAGATTTCCCTTTAGAATCTATATGGCAAGGTCTGTAGATGTTTCTATCTGTGCTTATTGAATACAGTTCTTGAACTTGATACATCCTCCTGAATGAAATTCACAACCACTCAAAGGAAGTTAGCCTAACTAAAAGCTAGATGACATTTTTCTAGCACCTCAAGGTTTGTAAAGTGCTTTTAAAATACTATTTCATTCTCACAATAGCCCTGGAAGATCGGTGCTGTATTTTAGAGATGAGGAAACTGAGGCTGATAGAGTTTAAGTGAATCAATCAGGGCCACACAACATAGTAAGTCTCTGAGGTTGATTTGAACTCAAATTTTTCTATTGCACCAGGCTGATGAAGAATGCCTGGGAAGTTGAATGGACAGCTCATCAATTCCTCTATCTTGGAGAGACACTGCAGAGAGACAGTAATTAGGACTCTCTCAGTATCTTTGCATGTAAAATGAGAGGGTTGGATTAGATGGCCTCCAAGGTCCCTTCCACCTCTATATCTATTAACCTAAGAGCCAACAACTATAAGCCTGTCATTCATTATGCCATTTGGTACAGCCATCCCAATTTCATGTTCTCAGTCTACGAAATGGAGACAATGACATTTGTCCCTTCCTCAGTTCACAGGGATATTGTGCACCTTAACTGGGTGATGTCTGCAAATGTCTCTGTGCTCCTTGGTCAGAAACGTCCAGCAAATGAGGCTTGTTATATGTATAATCTGAACTGATTTCCACATCACTCTAGGAAGTTTGGACAGAGTAGCTAGTTACATGTAACTGATGAGGAAAAAGAGGAGCAGTAGAATTTGAGATTCAGGGAGCCAGTGGCAGAGTCCAGAATGGTACTTGGGTGTCTGGCTGTTATGTTAGTCATCAGCAGTGCAAGTTACTGTACTGTTGGTTAAACTTCAACAAGCACAGAAAATTTCCTTTTATAAGCTGAGTGCTTCAGGCAGGTGACGATGACCTGCATTTGGAGAGAGTCGTGTCTGATATCAAGTGAAGCAATTTTGTATTCACTTAATGCATGAATGAACAAGCTTGCAGAAACTCCTAAATTGCTATCAGGTCAGCTAGTTAAGTAGGTCATTGAGCTCAAACTTGAGGGAAGTCAATTAATGCCAGGAATTTAGGTTCTCGGATGATTTCTCTCTCTCTCTCTCTCTCTCTCTCTCTCTCTCTCTCTCTCTCTCTCTCTCTCCTCTCTCTCTCTCTCTGTCTCTCTCTCTATGTCTCTGTCTCTGTCTCTCTCTGTCTCTATCTCTGCCTCTGTCTCTCTCTGTTTCTATCTCTCTCTGTCTCTCTCTCTGTCTCTCTCTCTTTCTCTCTCTGTCTCTCTCTCTCTCTCTGTCTCTCTCTCTTTCTTAGTTTAGATCCTATTATTCACATCTACTTCTCCACATTTTCTAGCATATGTCTCTGGCCCAAATGGCACCAACTTGGAGACACAGACACAGGAAGGGAAGTAGTTTGAGAATATTTCTCAAAAGGCATCTAAGGTCAATTACCTGATAAATCTGGAAAATCAAACCCTGAAAAATCAAAATGGTATTGAATCCTACTTTAGTCCCTGTGCTTCTATTTTTGGAAAATAATCCACTGGTCATATGGTCAGCTTTATTTGAAATGTTTGTCAGTGCTGGAAGAATATTCTAGAAAAAGCCAAGTGATTAGTACACTTGGCTGAAATTCATTTCTAATGAGACCTAGGTTTGGGTTCAGTACACAGATGAACCAGTTACCTTGTAGAACTTTTGTTTTATGATGGTAGGCTGTTCCATTAATCTTCACTAGTTACAGGGAAGTGTCATTGAAAGAGGAATTCATTTGGATTCAGAGGATCCATATTTGAATTGGAAAATTTATTTCATGTCCCTGAGACTCATCTTTAAAATGAAATCCCTCAGTTTCTTCATCCATAAAATGAGATTTTCCTAGAAGACCTCTGATGTCCTTTTGAGCATTAAATCTATGAATCTAGGATCTTGAAAATATGTGCCACTTGTCACAATGGATAGCCTACTGAGAAAATATGGATGGCTTACACCAAATCTCCTTCTACTACTGGAAAAATTAGAAACTTGTTAATGGCAAGATTCAATGTCACCTCTTTTGTGTTTTCCAAAGGATAGATATATATCTCCCTTTCTCCTCCCTTTATCTCCCTCTCTCTTTCTCTCTGTCTCTCTCCTCCTCTCTCCCCCTTTACCTTCTCTCCCCCTTTCTTCCTTTCTCTTTCCCTCTTTTTCCTCCTCTTTCTCCCTTCCTCCCCCTCTCTCTTCCCATCTTTCTCCTCTTTCTCCCCAATCCATCTTTTCTCTTTTCCCTATCTCTTTTTTCTTTCTTCATCCCTCTCCTTTTCTTCCTTCCCTCCCTTCTTCTTTCTTTCCCTACTTCTTTCCACTCTTTCCATCCTTCTATTTCATGATTCATGAAACTCTACCTAATGAAGCTAGGCAACTCATCTTTAATGTATAGTCTTAGTTTCTCAACATTAGATGCTCAATAAATAGTTCTTGAATTGAATATATAATTAATGGAGCCTTTAGCATCATCTTTAGTAATGATACTAATTCACAATCATATAGCACTTTGAGGTTCACAAAGTGCTTTTCTTACAACAACTTCTAAGGTAAATAGTATAATTCATCTCATTTTATGGTTGAGGAAACTAAGGTTCAGAGATAATGAGTGACTTGTTTAAGGTCACAAAGTTAATAAGTATCTAATTCAAATGCATATTTCTGACATTCCAAATGATTGCTTTTTGTATTTTCTTTGAAAAAGAGAGCATGTTAAAATGGAGGAAAGAGTTAGCAGTGTATTTTAGCCCAGCTCTCGGGTATATGAAGAACCATCTGTTCAGAATTTCATGAGGATGCTTTGCACTCTTAGTTGACATGCACTTTTCTCCCCAGGGAAAGAGGCCTTGGACATGGGAATGGTTGTTTGCTGGCTTCTTTTTATATTCACAGATATGTAAAACCCAGAAGTCACCAGCCCCTGCTTTCTCCCACCTGTTTGCATCCTCTCCTTACCTGAATACACAAAGAATTATACTTCCAGTTGTCAGAGCAATCAGAGAGACACTATATCCCAAGGTATAAATTGCCTTCACCAGGACATAAAAAGTGACCTAAGAAGAGAAAAATTAGTAACAAATTCTTAGTGATAAACATGAAAAAAATAAAATCCTCTTTTTAGTTGTCAAACGTGACTCTAGGACCATAAAATGCTCAGCGCTGCTACAGCAGAGTGAGAAGCTGTTTTCCTTCAGTTTTTCACTCATATTCCTGTATGGGGTTTTCTTGGCAAAGATACTGGAGTGGTTTGCCATTTCCTTCTCCAGTGGATTAAGACAAACAGAGGCTAAGTGATTTACCCAAGGTCACACCACTTTTGAGTGTCTGAGGCCATATTTGAACTTAGAACTTCCAGGACCAGTGCTCTACTCGCTGAGCCACCAAACTTTATCCAGAGTGAGGAGGGGGGTCGTGTTTAATTAGTACATAACTGCTTTAGAAAAAGCAATATGATCAAGTAGAAAGAGGGATGGATTGGCAACAGAGGTTTGAAGTAGGAAATTCATTTCACCTCCCTGAGAATCATCAGGGAAACGAATTTCCTCAGTTTCCTCATCTGCAAAATGAGATTGCACCTCTGAGGTTCTTTTCAGATTTAAATTTATGAGCCTTGGATCTTGAAAATGTGTACTTCTTGTCACAAGAATAGCCTGTTGAGAAAATGAGGATGGTTTAACACCATGTTCAAATCCCAGCTCTTCAACTTAGTAGGGCAAATCAGTCTGACAAAAACTTATCCTCTCTCTTTCAAAGGAGCATGGAGTCTGGAGATCATTCAGTCTTATCTCCCTCATGTCAGAAATGAGGAAACAGAGACCCAGAGAGGTTAAATGATTTGTCCACAAATCAGGAAGAGTCAGAGCTAGGATTTAAATCTAAATAGGCTCGACTCCAGACCTAGTACTTTTTCCCATTAAATCACAGATGCCTTTGTTTGGCCCTTGAGACTTGTTTCTATCTTCTAGTTGTGTACTCCTTGGTTCTTCTCTATGTCACATTGTGAGGCAGCTAATGGAAAGAATGCTGTGCCTGGAGTCAGAAGATCTGAGTTCAAATTCATTCTCAGATCCTTTCCAGCTTTGTGACTGTGGGTAAGTCACTTAACTTTGTTTGCCTCAGTTTCTCCATCTGTAAAATATACCAGAGAAAGAAATGGCAAACCACTCCAGTATCTTTGCCAAGAAAACCCCCAAATGGGTCACAAAGAGTCAGACGCAGCTGAAAAATGACTGAACAATGACAGTGTCACACTGTAGGGTATCCTGTCATTGTTGCTGTCATCCTTATTTCCCATAATTCTATTCTATGATCCTTCACTGTAACCAAGCTAACTTGCTTATAATCCTTTGTCTCTATCTTTGTAGGGGCCATTTCCTCCTTTTGTGATACAATTCCCTATCCTTTCCAGCAATCCATGCTTCTCACTGCTATTACAGCTAACCCCCAGATTTACCTCTTTTACTAAACTTTCAATCACTGATTCCATTTAATTATATTCATTTGTGTATGTTTGCTCATTCCCTCATCACATCTATATTCGTCATATTCTATGTTATTGATTACTGCTTAGTGAGAGGTAGCTTTGCAAATGTTCCCCATAGATGTTTAGCTGCTTAGTGTTGCTTTTCTGTCTTCCTTGGTAGATGGATGACAGCATTTACAGGGCAGACACCATGTCTTCTGTTTCCCCATTTATTGCTACAGAGCCAGGTGCGAACACAGCCACAAAGCACTCACAGTAGGTGCTGAGACCACTTGTGTCCATAACTTGAATCAACACCATTGTCTTCTCAGAACAAGACGTTCTACCTCAATAAATTTCAAAACCAGGTTGAGAAGCTGGCTGATTCAAGATTTCATGGACATCCTGCTACTGAGCAGTCATGGTGGTATTTTTTAAAACACACGAACAACAACAAAGAAGACAAATCCAAGGGGGAAGCTGTTCACAGCTGTGTGTGTGTGTGTGTGTGTGTGTGTGTGTATGTTGTAAAGTTATGTGGGTTCCACTTAGGAAAGCAAATGGAATAACTCTTCTGAGTCCAAGATGCAGGATGCTTTGGGCATGTCAGGTGGGTTTTCTTTGATCTTATTATTTTAAACATCACTCAACTTTGCACAGAAAACAACTTTGTTCATAGTTGATATCATATAATAATGAAGATATAAGGAGAAGAAAGCAATGTATATTTATATTATATCAAACATCCAACTAAAGATTTTAAAATCCATATATCTGTATGCATTAGCACTGAATTCTTGGAATTTTGGCTGAAATGTTTAGATGTCTGTCATCATTCATTCAACAATCAACCTTCATCTGTTAAGCAATTACTTTTTAACAGTTATGCTAGGTGCTAAGCATACGAATGTAAAAATGATACATTCCTTTCCCTTAAGGAGTCTCCATTCTCAGGAGGAGATACAACATGTGCATATGTAAAGGGAGAATGTAGGGGAATGTACATTCATGGAATGTAGACCCTATTCCTTGGCAATTTCTGGGCAAACATGATTCAGTACTGAGAGGACATGACACTTTGGCTGATGTAACAGGCATGAGAGAGGACTGTGGAACTCTCCAGAGTTTGGAACTTGTAGTGGGCTAAATCATTTCATGATAGAGTCAAATTTTTGGGGGGACTATCAATAGTCTAAGTAGACTACAGGGCTAGCTATTTACCCATCATTAATGCTCAGTTAGATAAATACAATGTATGCAAAATAATACAAATTAATTTCAAGAGGCTAAGGACTCTAACAACTGAGAGGATGCAGAATGGTCACCCACTGTGGGAGATAGTATCTGGTCTGTATATTAAAGGAAATAGGAATTTAAAGAGGTAGAAGTGAAGAGGGAGTCTATTCCAGATATGCAGGGAAGCAGGAGGAGGAAATAGCACTAATATAAGGGCAAAAAGGGAGCTGGAATGGCATATGTAGAGAAGAGGTAGCAAGGAAATCTGATGGAAATGGAGAATGCCCAACTTCTCTATAGACATAAGCTTGAGTGATGTAAGCTCTATAGACGACAAGTAGGACAAGGGATATCTGGAGTTAAATGAAGTGGCTGGATTAGATGGCTCAGGGCTCAGTCTAATTTTGTAGCTGGGATTTTGGCAAAATGAAAATGAATGCTAAATGAAACAAAACATCCTGCAAATGCAGTATAATAGGTACACTCAAATTAAAAGTCTAAGGAAAATAAATTGCCTTGTGTTAGCAGCCAGATCTTAAGTGGACTTGATACAAATGGCTTAGGGCCCAGTAGAGACCACATAGATCTGGAGTATGCCAAGTGCTGACACTGAGAACCACACACTAATGCAGATGTCCAGACACATCTCTTCTCACCTCTCCCTTGCCTTAAGCTTGTATGGACCAAGCTTTAGTCCAAGAATAGTCAAGAATGCCCCAGGGCAAGACTAGATCTATTCTGGTACAGTGGAGCCTTGTCCAGGTTTATCTCCAACTCAAAGAAATCCTAGCTGGCCTTTGAGGTTCCATCTATTGAAATGTGCTCAGGCCCATTTGTTCATTTAGTTCCATTTAGACCATTATTGCAATAGTTTAACATGTGTGTATTATGATATACCTATAGAAAGTGAACAGAACTTCTTTTGTTTGGATGGGAGTAAATTCTTCTCTATATGCTCTTTTTCATCTTCACAAACTCATATCTTATTCAACAACCCTGAGCAGGGATTTACAAATCCAAAGCAATGGAGATAGTGTTCTTTTTACTCGTCCTCACAGACATAGCAGACTAGATATAGTAATGGGAGGAGAGAAAGGGGACTGTGTGCTTCAAGGGAATTTCTTTGGGGTGGTGTGCTTTCTTGCAAAGTCTGGATAGGCAGATACTAAGGAAAATAAGTCTGATCCCACAAAACCTAAGAGCCAGCACCTTTTGCATCTCCATCATCACCATCACTAACAAACATTTATATAGCACTTACTATGTTCCAGACTCTATGCTAGTCACTTTCCAAATACTATCTCTTTTGATTCTCACAAACTCTCTATAAGGAAAATGCTATTATTACCCTCATTTCACAGATGAGGAAACTGAAGCAAATAGAGATTAACTAACTTGCCTAGAATCCTACAGCTAGTAAATATCTGAGGCTGACCTTGAACTCCTAGGATTGGCATGATGTCCACAATGCCACAAGTCTCTTAACCTTTCTGGACCTCAATTCCCTCACCTGGAAAAAGAACTAATCAATTACCAGAATCCTTCTGTCCTTGCACTAGAAGAATTATGGCATCCTAAGTTCTTATCAGGGAAAGAACTGGGCATTGCTTTCATTGTGGAAATGTCTGGCTCTCACTAGTCACTTTTTGGCTTTATATCATGGGTAAACTGTGCCACAAAAATCACTGGATATGAAAAGGACTTGGAAGGTGATCTAAATGAGTATACAGTAAGACAAACTTCTGAGATCAAACAAGTAACAAGTTTTTTTTTTGGTAGGATTTTAAATTATATGCATTTAATTTATTCAAATATAATTACAATTATTGAAAGTTAATTATAATTTATTATGTTATATACTGAAATATATTTCAGCTCATGTCAGAGAGGTTTTATACCAACCTCCTCTCTGCTATATTTTTTTTAATATAAATTTATTTATTTAATTTTTTACATTCATTTTCACAAAATTTTGGGTTCCAAATTTTCTCCCCATTTATCTCCTCCCCCACCCCAATACACCAAGCATTCTAATTTTCCCTATCACCAATCTGCCCTCTCTTCTATCATCCCTCCCTTCTCTTGTCCCCATCGTCTCTTTTGTCCTGTAGGGCCAGATGACTTTCTATTCCCCATTAACTGTATGTCTTATTTCCTAGTAGCAAGAACAATACTCAACAGTTGTTCCTAAAACTTTGAGTTCCAAATTCTCCCCATCTCTCCCTCCCCACCCATTCCCTTTGTGGAGTGTTGACTTCAAATTGCTCCCTCCTCCCATTTCCCTCCCTTCCATCATCCCCCCCACCTTGCTTATCTCCTTCTCCCCCACTTTCCTGTATTGTAAGATAGGTTTTCATACCAAAATGAGTGTGCATTTTATTCCTTCCTTTAGTCGAATGTGATGAGGGTAAACTTGTTTTTTTCTCAGCTCTCCTCTTTTTTCCCTCCACTAAGAAGTCTCCTGCTTGCCTCTTGAATGACATATAATTTACCCCATTCCACTTCACCCTCTCTCCTCCCACTACATTTCTCTCTCACCATTTACCTTAATTTCCTTTAAGATATGGTCCCATCCTATTCAATTCACTCTGTGCTCTCTGTCTCTGTATGTGCGTGCATGTGTGTATGTGTGTGTTCGTGCATGCGTGTACGTGTGTGTGTGGTCCCACCAACTACCCAGATACTGAAAAGTTTTAAGAGTTACAAATATTGTCTTTCCATGTAGGAATGTAAACAGTTCACTTTTGGTAAGTCCCTTATGACTTCTCTTTGCTGTTTACTTTTTCATGCTTCTTCTCATTCTTGTGTTTGAAAGTCAAATTTTCTTTTCAGCTCTGGTCTTTTCATCAAGAATGCTTGAAAGTCCTCTGTTTCATTGAAAGGCCATATTTTCCCCTGAAGTATTATACTTAGTTTTGCTGGGTAGGTGATTCTTGGTTTGAGTCCTAGTTCCTTTGACTTCTGGAATATCCTATTCCACGCCCTTCGATCCCTTAATGTAGAAGCTGCTAGATCTTGAGTTATCCTGATTTTATTTCCACAATACTGGAATTGTTTCTTTCTAGCTGCTTGCAATATTTTCTCCTTGACCTGGGAATTCTGGAATTTGGCCACAATGTTCCTAGGAGTTTCTCTTTTTGGATCTCTTTCAGGTAGTGATTGATGGATTCTTTCAATACTTATTTTGCCCTCTGGTTGTAGAATATCAGGGCAGTTTTCCTTGATAATTTCATGAAAGATGATGTCTAGGCTCTTTTTTTGATCATGACTTTCAGGTAGTCCCATAATTTTTAAATTGTCTCTCTTGGATCTATTTTCCATGTCAGTTGTTTTTCCCATGAGATATTTCACATTCTCTTCCATTTTTTCATTCTTTTGGTTTTGTTTTATGATTTCTTGGTTTCTCAGAAAGTCATTAGACTCCATCTGTTCCATCCTAATCTTGAGAGAACTATTTTCTTCAGTGAGCTTTTGAACCTCTTTTTCCATTTGGCTAATTCTGCTTTTGCAAGCACTCTTCTCCTCACTCTTTGAACCTCTTTTGCCAATTGAGTGAGCCTATTTTTCAAGGTGTTATTTTCTTCAGCCTTTGTTTGGGTCTCCTTGAGCAAGGTATTGACCTATTTTTCATGCTTTTCTTGCATCTCTCTCATTTCTCTTCCCAGTTTTTCCTCCACCTGTCTAACTTGATTTTCAAAATTCTTTTTGAGCTCCTCCATGGCCTGAGCCCACCGGACAACCACCTCGGATGTCTGGGATACATAGGCCCTGATCTCCACGTCTTTCCCTGATGGTAAGAATTGTTCCTCCTCATCAGAATTGAAAGGCAGGAACATCTGTACCCCATCAAAGTAGCTTTCTATAGTCTTATTTTTCTTCCCTTTTCTGGGCATTTTCCCAGCCAGTTACTTGACTTCTGAGATTCCTGTCCACCCCCGCCTAGATCTTCCTAGCTAGTGCTTGGGGTCTGAGATTCAAATGCTGCTTCCCAGTCTCAGGGCTTTCCGCGGCAGCACAGGTGTGGCTGCTATTCAATGTGAGCTTAAGTTCTGGTGCTGGGGTTGGGGCAGGGCCGCCTCCCAGGCTCAGTTCCCTCAGGGGCTTTATGCAGAGACCTTCAGTAATGGGGCAGGTGGGGGCAGGGCAGTCTCCCAGGCTCAATTCCCTCAGGGGGTTTATGCAGAGACTTTCGGTAATGGCCCTGACCTCCTGCCTGCTTGGGGAGTCCTGGGCCACCACTGCATCTGCCACTGCCTCTGCTGCTCCCTCCACTGCTGCCTCCCGAGTGGGCCTGAGTCACAGAGACACCCTGCTCCCCTCTCGGCCAGCCTAGAAATCTCTCTCACTGACCTGGAGCACCTGTGGGTGGAGGGACTTTCGCTGCCAACAGAGATTCCGTCCCTGAAGCCTGCTCGGATCTGCTCCTCTGGGGCCACATGGCCAGGGTAGCGCAGGGGTGGGCTCCCCTTTCTGGGGTGTGACGGACCCCTGGGGACAGATTTCTAGGGCTCCCTGGAACAGAAATCTCTTCCACTGTGTTTCTGCGCGCCTTGCAGTGCTCCAGAATTTGTGGGGAGTTCTTTTTGCAGGAAATATATGGGCTGTGGGTTCGGAGCTAGCATACGTGAGTCTTTCTACTCTGCCATCTTAGCTCCTCCCCCCCAACAAGTTTTTTTAAAAATTATTTTATTTTATTTTTAAAAATTTATTTATTTATGTTTTCAACATTCATTTCCACAAAATTTTGAGTTTCAAATTTTCTCCCCATTTCTCCCCCAACCCCAAAATGCCGAGCATTCTAATTACCCCTATCACCATTCTGCCCTCCCTTCTAACATCCCTCCCTTCCCTTCTTCCCATCTTCTCTTTTGTCATGTAGGACAAGATAAATTTCTATACCCCATTACCTGTATTTCTTATTTCCTAGTTGTATGCATGAACAATACTCAACAGTTGTTCCTAAAACTTTGAGTTCCAACTTCTCTTCCTCCCTCCCTCCCAACTCATGCCCATTAGGAAGTAAGCAATTCAATATGTGCCATATCTGTGTAGTTTTGCAAATGACTTCCATAATAGTCATGATGTGCAAGACTAACTATATTTCCCTCCATCCTATCCTGCCCCCCATTGCTTCTATTCTTTCTTTTGATCCTGTCCCTCCCAAAGAGTATTGACTTCTAATTGCTCCCTCCTCTCATTGCCCTCCCTTCCACCATCCCCCCCGCCCCTGCTTACCCCCTTCTCCTCCACTTTCCTGTATTGTAAGATAGGTTTTCATACCAGAATGAATGTGCATTTTATTCTTTCCTTAAATCAAATGTGATGAGAGTAAGCTTCATGTTTTCTCTCTCATCTCTTCCCTTTTTGCCTCCACTGAAAAGTTTTTTACTTGCCTCTTTTATGAGAGATAATTTGCCCCATTCCATTTCTCCCTTTCTCCTCCCAATGTATTCCTCTCTCACCCCTTAATTTCATTTTTTTAGATATGATCTCATCCTATTCAACTCACCCTGTGCTCTCTGTCTCTCTCTATGTGTGTGTGTGTGTGTGTGTGTGTGTGTTTTGTGTATGTGTATGTATGTGTAATCCTGCCAACTACCCAGATACTGAAAAAGGTTTCAAGAGTTACAAATATTGTCTTTCCATGTAGGAATGTAAACAGTTCAACTTTAGTAAGTCCTTTATGATTTCTCTTTCCTGTTTACCTTTTCATGTTTGTCTAGATTCTTGTGTTTGAAAGTCAAATTTTCTTTTCAGCTCTGGTCTTTTCATCAAGAATGCTTGAAAGTTGGGCGGAGCCAAGATGGCAGAGTAGAAGGACGCACATTTATGAGCTCCGAGCCCACAACCCATGGAATTGAGGTAAAAAGAGATCCCCATAAATTCTGAATCACTGCAGGGGGTGCATAAACATAGGGGAAGAGATTTCCGTTCCACTGAGCCCTGGAGAGCCGTCCCTGGGGTCCATCGCGCCCTGGAAAGTGGACCCCACCCCCAACGCTGCCCTGGCCGTGGCCCCAGAGAAGCTGACCCGAGCAGGCTTCAGAGAGGGAAGCTCCGGGGGAAGCTCCGGCAGCCGGGAAAGTCCCTCTGCCCACAGAAGCTACAGGTCAGTGAGAAAGAAGGCTGGGCTAGGGGAGGGGAGCGGAGCGTCTCCGTGACTCGGGCCCCCTCGGGAGGAAGCAGCGTCGGCAGAGACGGGGGCAGGAAGCGGCGGAGGCAGAGGCATGGGCGGCGGCTGAGGCGGCAACGGCCCAGGACTCAGGAATCCCCCAGCAGCAGGTAGGATCTTCAATACTGAAGGTCTTTCCAGCCTGAGGGAGCTGAGCCTGGGAGACGGCCCTGCCCCCACACTGCTCTATTACTGAAGGCCTCTGAATAAAACCCCTGAGGGAGCTGAGCATAGGAGGCAGCCCCCCACCCCGTCCCCACCCGCTCCATTCCTGAAAGTCTCTGCAGAAAGCCCCTGAGGGACCGAGCTTGGGAGGCGGCCCTGCCCCCACCCCTGCGCCAGAACTAAAGCTTGCTGCGGAAAGCGCATTTGAATCTCAGAGGCCAAGCACTAGCTGGGCGGATCCAGGCAGAGGTGGAAAGGAATCTCAGAAGTCAAGTAACTGGCTGGGAAAATGCCTAGAAAAGGGAAGAAAAATGACTATAGAGAGTTTTTTCCAACAAGTGCAAATGATCCCGACCTTCGGATCTGATGGCGAGGACAAGAACGTATTCTTGCCATCAGGGAAAGACGTGGAGGGCGGGGCCTCAGTACCCCAGACACCCCAAGTGCATGTCCGGTGGGCTCAGGCCATGGAAGAGCTCAAAAAGGATTTTGAAAATCAAGTTAGACAGGTGGAGGAAAAACTGGGAAGAGAAATGAGAGAGATGCAAGAAAAGCATGAAAAAAGGGGCAATACCTTGGTAAAGGAGACCCAAAAAAATGCTGAAGAAAATAACACGTTGAAAAATAGGCTCACTCAATTGGCAAAAGAGGTTCAAAAAGCCAATAAGGAGAAGAATGCATTCAAAAGCAGAATGAGCCAAATGCAAAAAGAGGCTCAAAAGCTCACTGAATTTAATAGTTCTCTCAAAATTAGAATGGAACAGATGGAGTCTAATGACTTTACGAGAAACCAAGAAATCACCAAACAAAACCAAAAGAATGAAAAAATGGAAGAGAATGTGAAATATCTCATGGGAAAAACAACTGACCTGGAAAATAGATCCAGGAGAGACAATTTAAAAATTATGGGACTACCTGAAAGCCATGATCAAAAAAAGACTAGACATCATCTTTCATGAAATTATCAAGGAAAACTGCCGTGACATTCTAGAACCAGAGGGCAAAATAAGTATTGAAAGAATCCATCAATCACCACCTGAAAGAGATCCAAAAAGAGAAACTCCTAGGAACATTGTGGCCAAATTCCAGAACTCCCAGCTCAAGGAAAAAATCTTGCAAGCAGCTAGAAAGAAACAATTCCAGTACTGTGGAAATACAATAAGGATAACACAAGATCTAGCAGCTTCTACATTAAGAGATTGAAGGGCGTGGAATAGGATATTCCAGAAGGCAAAGGGACTAGGACTCAAACCAAGAATCACCTACCCAGCTAAACTGAGTATAATACTTCAAGGGAAAATATGGTCTTTCAATGAAACAGAGGACTTTCAATCATTCTTAATGAAAAGACCAGACCTGAAAAGAAAATTTGACTTTCAAACACAAGAATGAGAAGAAGCATGAAAAAGTAAACAGCAAAGAGAAGTATTAAGGGACTTACCAGAAATGAACTGTTCACATTCCTACAGGGAAAGACAATATTTGTAACTCTTAAAACTTTTCAGTATCTGGGTAGTTGGTGGGACCACACATACACATGTGCACGTATGCACACATATACACACATACATACACATACAGAGACAGAGAGCACAGATTGAACTGAATAGGATGGGACCATACCTTAAAAGAAATTAAGGTAAATGGTGAGAGAGAAATGTAGTGGGAGGAAAGAGGGGGAAATGGAAGGGGGTAACTATATGTCATTTAAGAGGCAGGTAGGAGTACTTTTTAGTGGAGGGAAAAAGAGGAGAGCTGAGGAAAAAAAAACCAAGAAGTTTACCCTCATCACATTTGATTAAATGAAGGAGTGAAATGCACACTCATTTTGGTATGAAAACCTATCTTACAGTATAAGAAAGTGGGGGAGAAGGAGATATTGCAGGGGGGGGATGATGGAAGGGAGGGCAAAGGGAGGAGGGAGTAATTGAAAGTCAACACTTGGGGAGGGACAGGATCAAAAGACAGAAGAGAAACAATGAGGGGCAGGTTAGGAGGGGATGGTAATTCAGTCAGTCTTACACAACACGACTATCAGGAAGGTCATTTGCAAAGCTACACAGATATGGCCTATAATGAATTGCCTGCCGTACCAAAGGGAATGGGTGGGGAGGGAGGGATGGGGAGAATTTGGAACTCAAAGTTTTAGGAACAATTGTTTAGTATTGCTGTTGCAACTAGGAAAGAAGACATACAGTTAATGAGGAATAGAAAGTCATCTGGCCCTACAGGAGAAAAGAGAAGATGGAGACAAGAGAAGGGAGGGATGGCAGAAGAGAGGACAGATTGGAGATAGGGAAAATTAGATGCTTGGGGTATTGGGGTGGGGGGGGAGGGGATAAAAGGGGAGAAAATTTGGAACCCAAAAATTTGTGAAAATGAATGCAAAAAGTTAAATAAATAAATAAATAAATCAAAATCAAAAAAAAAAAAGAAAAAAAAAAGAATGCTTGAAAGTCCTGTATTTCATTGAAAGACTATTTTTCACCTGAAGTATTATAGTCAGTTTTTCTGGGTAGGTGATTCTTGGTTTGAGTCCTAGTTCTTTTGAGTTCTGAAATATCATATTCAATGCCATTTGATCCTTAATGTAGAAGCTGCTAGATCTTGTGTTATCCTGATTGTATTTCCACAATACTCAAATTGTTTCTTTGTAGCTGCTTGCAATATTTTCTCCTTGACCTGGGAACTCTGGAATTTGGCTACAATGTTCCTAGGAGTTTCTTTTTTTGGATCTCTTTCAGGAGGTGATCAGTGGATTCTTTATTTTTCCCCCTGGTTCTAGAATATCAGGGCAGTTTTTTTTGACAATTTCATGAAAGATGATGTCTAGGCTCTTTTTTTGATTATTCAGATAAGCTGCAGAGGCAGGGCCACCATTCAGTGTGAGATAAAGATCAGCTACTCAAATCTCCCAAGAGTATTATGTTTGGGACAGGGCCTCTACACAGGGCTGAAGTAAGAATCAGCTGCTCAGTGGCCCCAGGGGTTTTATGATTCAACAATGGATATGGGCTGCAAATTGAGGCTGCTGTGGAAGCTGCTGCTGTCCACCTGATGTGGCCTCTTCGGCCTCCACTTGAGGCTGGAGCTATGGGAAGGCCCTTCTCCCTTCTTGGTCAGCTGAAAAACCCTGTCACTGAACTTTGTCACCTGTGGGTTGAGGGATCTGTGAACTGCTGCTACTTGGACTGGGGATTCTTCCCCTGAGGCCTGCTCTTGCTCTCCTCCCAGAGTGCATGGGAAGCCAAGGCTGGGCTAGGCTCTACTCCTGCGTTTGTGCAACAGACCTTTCCCATTGGCTTTTCAGGTCACCTTGGGCTGGAAATCTCCTCTACTCTGTTGTTCTGTGGCTTCTGCTGCTCTAGAATTTGTTGAGAGTCTTTCTTTACAGGTATTTTATGGGCTTTAGGGGAAGAGCTAGTATATGTGCATCTTTCTACTCCGCCATCTTGGCTCCCCACCACAACTAGCATTTATTAAGCCCTTACTATATGTCAAGTACTACGCTAGGCACAGAAGATGTGACTATATTGTACTTTGACATTGAGAGATGAAGAGACAACTATTTAGCCCCAATTAATCCTTTCTTGTCAAAACTGTGGATCTACCAAATACACTTTATGGAGAGAAGACAATAGGGAGGTCCGTAAAGAGGGCCTTCCTAACTGAGGGAATGAGAAACTGATGAGTATTAGAACTCAGTAATAATATGCATAGAAACTTTTGGGGAGAGGCTAATGCATAAGGAGGGGCAGCTAGGTGGCCCAGTTGGTAGAGCACTGGACCTGGAGTCAGAAAGACTCATCCTCCTGAGCAGAAATCTGACTTCAGATATTTATTAGCTGTGTGACCCTAGGAAAGTCATTTAAATCCTGTTTGACTTAGTTACCCATCTGTAAAATGAGCTGGTGAAGGAAGTGGTGAACCACTCCAGTATCTTTGACAAAACCAAACCAAACCAAACCCAGATAGTGCTCACAAATCCAAAAAATGTGGAAAGAAGCTGTGATTTTGGTTTTTCCAAGCGTGAGGAATTTCTCATATGGGAAGTCATTCCATTTACAACAACCCATCTTTGACCTACATAGATCTTGAGTCAGTAGAGGTTAAGGGACATGAGGTCACACAACAATGAATACAAGTCAAATCTAGCATCAAATCCATTGTGCCCTTCTAATATGTACCTTGTATGTGCTTTATTGGGACAACTAGGGGGCGCAGTGGAAAAATGCCAGATCTGGAGTGAGGAAGATTCATCTTCCTGAGTTCTGATCTGTCCTCACAAACTGTATGACCCTGGACAAGTCAGTTAACCTTGTTTGCTTCAGTTTTATCAGTAAAATGAGCTGGAGAAGGAAATGGCAAACCATTCCAGTACCTTTGCCAAGAAAACTCCAAATGGGGTTACAAAGAGTTGGGAATGACTGAAACAACAAATGTGCTTTAATAAATAGCATATTGAATTAAATCAGCATTTCTCTGTCTCTGTCTCTGTTTTCATCCCCCTCTCTTCCTCTCCCTTCCCCCCCAAAGCATAGACATCTACTTGACTCTTAGTCAAAAGGTAGTCATCGGGAATAATATTCATCTGCTGATTTCCTTCAGTGCTTTGAAGAACTCTTCCAGCAGGAAGGGAAAAAAAGAAATCATTATAGTTATTGTTGATCTAACGTATTCATAACAGCTCTGATCATTACCATAGCATTATGAAGAGGATAATTTCTGACTTCAGAGGAGAAACAAGCATGCTGTGGGATTGTCTGTGTTTGGTCAGAGCAATGAAACAGCTGCAACCTTAGAGGAAGTCTGGGTTATTCCAGAAGTTAATTCTGGCATTGAGTTTTGAATAGGAAGGTTCATGATTTTAGTTCTTTAATTGAATGTATAATGATAATGTTAATAATAATACTGGACATTTAACACTTGCAAAGTGCTTTATATTCTGATACATTATGTGATTTGAGCCTCACTGAAACCTGGAGACATGGACACTTCAGGTAGTGTGCTGTTTAGTTATTTAGTCATGTCTGATTCTTCATGACCCTGTGGACCACACTGTTAGGATCTTAAGTGAGTCAAAGACACTTGGAGTGGTTTGCCATTTTCTTCTTCAGTGGATTAAGGGAAATAGAGATTAAATGACTTGCCCAAGGTCACACAGCTTGTGAGTGTCTGAGGTCAGATTTGAATTCAGGTCTTCCTGACTCCAGGCTCAAAACTCCATTGGGGGAGATATCTATGTGTCTACATTAGGTATTACCATCCCCATTTTACAGATTAGAAAACTGAAGTCCAGAAAAGTTAAGTGAATTGTTAAATGATGTAGCTAGTATGGATTTGAGCTCACATCAGTCTTGACTCTGAAACCAATAATGCCTTTTCTTTTGTGACTAAAATTAGTTTTACTGATGATACCTTTTGTATTTATATCACTGTTATTTCTAGAAACACTGCCTTCTGTTGGGCAGGTTGGGTGTGTACCTATAACCCCTGCTAACAGGGGACTAGCGAGGCAGGTAAATTGTTTGGATTTGGGAATTCTAAAGTACAGTGTGCTTGACCAATTAAATCCTGAATGGACATTGTTAAGACTTTGGGAGATGAAGCCATCAGGCTGTGCCACAAGGGGTAAACCAGCTCCTTTCCGTAACAGAACGAGTCAAAACTTCCATGCTGATTAACGGCAATGAGATAAGTCTGTGAGAGGCTGCCTGGGTGAAAGAAAGAAAGAAAGAAAGAAAGAAAGAAAGAAAGAAAGAAAGAAAGAAAGAAAGAAAGAAAGAAAGAAAGAAAGAAAGAAAGAAAGAAAGAAAGAAAGAAAGAAAGAAAGAAAGAGAGAAAGAAAGAAAGGAAGGGAGAAAGAGAAAGAAAGAAAGAAAGAGAAAGAAAGGAAGGAAGGGAGAAAGAAAGAAAGAAGAAAAGAAAGAAAGGAAGGAAGGGAGAAAGAAAGAAAAGGAGGAAGAAAGAGAAAGGAAGAGATAGAAAGAAAAGAAGGAAGGGAGGGAGAGAAAAAAAGAGAGAGAGAAAAGAGAAAGAGAGATACAACGAAAAGAGAAAGAGAGATACAACGAAAAAAGAAATACTAGCTTTTCCCTGTGCCCTTAGCTTCCTTCCCAAACTGAACCTGATTTGTAACCAAGAAAATTGGTTGGCAAAACAACTGATACAGTGACCGATACATACCATTACAATACACACCATTCTGCCTTAGTAGTCTCTTGCATCTCTTTCAAGAGGACAAAAGTTCATTTCATTATCTTTTCTTAAGCATCATTGCTGCTTTTTCATTTATTCAGAGTTTGGTTTCCTTTTAGTGACCTTTTATGCTGCTGTAGTAAATACATATGCATATATATTTATGTATATTACTTAGTATCTATTTGTATTCATCTTCTCATGTTTTTCTGAATTCCTCATATTTCCTCCTGAACAATAAGAACAATAATAAAAATATTGCATCACATCCACAAGTAATAATTTATTAAGCCATTTCCTTTGCTGAGATGTTGGCGGTGCTGAATACAGATTGGCTAGATATGCTACATCTGAAAGCAGAATACTCCAAAATCAAAGGCCATCTAATCACCACCAACAGAAGTAATCTGCTTAAGTCAGGAAGAAATGGCAGGATTCTGGATCATGTCTAGGACCCAAGCCACTGGCCCCAGTGAGTCCCTCAGAGAAGCTCAGTCATCTTGTGGAAGTGACTCCCTTCTCTGTGCTTCAACGGTTACTTCTGTAAGGTTGAAATGGGCCTGGAGCTCACATGTTCCCTTTCAAACAAATGATGTAATTATTTTGAAAAGAACCAGGTTTGTCACTTCCAAGATCAAGTTATGCTACAGTTTGACTGCAAGCAGGAAGTGAATGAAATGTTACAGTTCCCCAAATTCCCCAATGAGTCCTTTATTCTCAGTCATCCCATTTATTTTCAGTGCTGATGATTGTCTTGTTGGCTGAGGCACCGTTAAACGTCTTTTGCTGTTCTCTGCACTTGAATGACTCCATCAATTACGGTTTCTTGTACATCTTAGGTTTATGTGCACTTCAGTACAGTAGGACCCAGGTGCAAGCTATTGAGGATGATAGTGAAGACAGCAACTTTCCATCACGTAGGAGGAACTGAGACGCATATTTTAGTGGACAGGAGACATTTTGTTAGCCAGGAGACAGACCATTAATAAAACAGTGTATAAACACTATTTAAAGCCAAATATCCTCTTCCTATCCTAGGCCAGTCTTTTTACTGTTTCTTAGGTGTATCTATCATCAAGGGGGTGTGATTTCTGCCCTCAATAAGATTGCATTCTATTCCTCCTTATCTCTAGGAACTTGTCTCTTTCTGCAAAATTGAACCATCTCTTCCACAGTGTGATCACCTCAGATGGACATCTTTTATGCCTTCTCCAATTATCTAGAGTACTTTATCTTGTGGATATCATAGGATCATGGATTAAGAGCTATTAGAAGGGATGTAGTATTTCAATAACTTTGGCATAACAAGAAATTCTCAAAATTTGTGTTGAATTAATATTCAGTTTTGAGCCACTTACAATCCTAACTGTATTGCATTGTATCCTAACTACAGAAAATGTTTTCTTTTTAAGACAACCTAGATAGGATTTGGTTTTCCCTGAGACAACAAAGAAGAATCAGAAATGAGGAAGTACAAGTTTCAATTTTATTTGAATGATTCATCTATTCATTAACAGTGAGAAAAGTGCTTTGTAAACCTTAAAGGGTCATATAAATGAGTTAACATCAATAATTCATTCATTTATTTATTCATTATTTATGCAGTGCCTTACACATATCAGGCATTTAATCTCTGTTGAGAGAATCAGAGATTCCTATATTGAGAGTTAGAAGGGAAATTAGAGATCATCTAGTTCAACCCCTTCCTTTTAGATATGAGGAAACCAAGCCTGAGGGGAGTGGAGGAATGTGAAACAACTTGCTCATGATTGCTCAGCCGGTAAATGTCAAAGGCAAGATTCAAACCCAAGTTTTCCTCGTTCCAGGTCCAGTCCCTTTACTAGCATACCACACATTGAACTGAATGGAATGCATTGACTGATTTAGTATTATGTATAAGCTGCTTTCAGAGACGTAGTATGGCCCATTACTTCATTAAACTTCCTTTTCTTAAAGCAACCCTTTAATGGTCTTGGTCTCCCCCTCTCTCAACATATATGAATATATCTATATGTGTTTATATATGCACATGCATATACATGTGTATATCTGTGCATGTAGATATCTATGTATGAATACATGGAAGTAGTTATACTTTTCTGCGTTCAGATATTATTTTATGCAACAAATAATGTTCTTTAAAGGTTGTGAAGTGAATTTAAAAAAAAATCAATTTCAGATGCCCTAAGGAAGCTACTTTTTTTTTTTAAAGGAACCCTGCAGTGTATACTTCTGTAAAAATTAGGATCCTTTGTGGCGATCCCCTAACTCATCTCTTTTGTTAAGTTCAGACTCTTGTAAAGCAGAATAGAGTTTTCTTAAAGAGAGAAAACACATAAGACATATACTTTGTCTTTGCCCTTAAAACCAAATGGATTTCCACTAACCGCAAACAGCTATTTCTATTAAACTCAGATTGATTTGAGTTTTATATGCAGTCGTTTTCCTTCCTTCCTATTTTCAAGAAAAAACTTAAAGAGGGACACAGTTTCTGAAGCTTCTCTCTGTGGGGTCCATTACAAAACTGTTTTTGGATAGGGACTAAAAAAATGAAACGAAGTAAGAACAGATTGATTAAAGAAAACAATTGCATCTTTTTTTTCCCACCAAGGCACTTGGTAAGGTCTTCCATAGTTTGGCATTTTCTTCTGTCTTCTCTTTCTTGCCTGCCCCTACCTCCCCTCCCATGCCATTAGAGGAGAATCTTTCTGGGTTGGTTTTACATATGCCCCCCTTCCCCCGCATTTGCAAGATCATTTCTTTTGTAATCTAAATGTAATTGGGAAGACCATGCCAACAATTAGCCATTATATGGTGTATTGTTTTGAAGATCCCTCACTATAAGCAGATTGTATATGAAAAACTATGTGCACTTGACGTGGAATCTTTACTACTGAATTTATACATGGATCTTAAATTTTACAAAAATTTCCACTGTAGGATTCCTTTAAATAGTCAGCTTCCTTAGGCTATTTATAGTTGATTATTTTTGAAAGCTTTTTAGGAACACTTGTGGAACATCTGAATATACGCAAGCATCCCCAATTACATATATGTATATATATTACATATATATATATACACACAAACATATAGTGAATATACATGAAATATTTATGAAGAGGGAGAAAAAGGGAGAGAGAATGAGAGAGAAAAGAGAATAAAGAGCAGATCATTTAAAATGTGTGTGTATATATTTTATATATGTATGTGTGTATGTGTTGCTCTAAATCTTGATGATGTGATTTTCACACTTTAACTAGGGTAACTGTAAAGAAGAAAATAGAAAGTCAAAATCTCTGGGCTTGCCCATATAAATTCAACATGTCACTACTTATTGATGTATCTCTTTTCCTTTACACAACCTGTCTTTCCCTTACAAGGACACTCTAAGACAACCTCTACATGTGACATAGACTTAGACAACTATTTAGCTCTTGTGTCAAGAGAATTCTTGACTGGGAGAAGTTTACTAAGTGATCCCTGGGAAAGAGTTTTGGGAAGTCAAATGTGGAATAGGAAGATGGACAAACCTTCTTGGGAAATGAAACTACTAGCAAAGACAATGCCAATGCCAGCAAAATGTGTAGGAACTGATAAATGATTTATTTGAAAAGCAGCATTATGGAACTCCATGACTAGATAACAAATGGCTAACCAATCCAGTTATCCAAGGGTATACCAGCAGAATATAGTCTCTTGCTATGTCTACCAGGTTAGAAGCCCAAGTGTATTACAGATGTTATAGTATCTTCTACCAAAGAATTAGCCAAGCCATATGAAGAGAAGCCAGTAGTCACAAGTTTGTCCCCAAGGAGATCAGTTCTTAAATACAAAATAGCCCTTGGTCCCATGTGAGCTGTTTCTGCTTCTGCAGTGATGGTGGCAAAATGGCAGAAAAGAGGGAAAAGGATGTAAAGAATTACTTTTTTTTACATCTGCAAACAATTATTTAATTTTTGATTTAAGGAACTAAAGCATTTAGGGATATACCACCTAGCTGCTTAGTAAGAGCTAAATAAATGCCTTTTTGTTCCTTCATTCAATATTAAATGTCATGAAGACCTGAATTAAAATCCTGTCTTAGATACTTACTAGCATAGCTGTATGACCCTGAACTAGTCACATAATCGCTGTCTTTCTTAATTTCCTCACCAGTAAATTGGTAATAATAGTAACTCCTATCTCATTGTGAGGATCAGTTAAGATAACATGTTAAACACTTTTGCAAAACAAAGTCATGTAAATGTTAGTAGTGACGATGCAGTAGAGGATCAGAAAGTGCCAAGCACTATGCTAAGTGCTGGGGATACAAAGAGAAACAAACAAGACAGTTTCTGACCTCAATGAGCTGAAGAAGATAATATACATAGGAGAAATAGAGTCAAGGAAGAGTGTTTTAGACATGAAAGTCAAAAGAAATGAGATTGGAGTCACAGGGCAATCAATTCATGCATCTTTTCCCAAGGATGTAGTGTTGGTTTGGTTAAAGTGATCTCAAAGCTAGATTTGGAGTATGTGTTGGGGAGGGCAGGGGTATAAGGGATGAGAGAGATGGAGACAGATACTTGTTCAAAGAAGAGAGAGTTGAGACACAACTGGAGAATGAAATGTGTCACATCTGTACTGACCTTGTTATGATAAAAATCAGAAGACATAAAGGAAATAGTAATGAAATGGACAACCAGTGAATTAGTTCTTTTTGGAGAGACAGAAAAAGGAGAGGGAGGAATTGGTTTTATTGTATACCCAAAGGAAGAAAGGAATGTAATTCTAGGGGCTATCCGGTTATCTTCCTTGGTGGTGCTTGTGATGAATGTGGGTTAAAAGAACCATGATAAATATGGTTCATGAGGCAACATGTGTTGCAGGGGATCAAGAAAAATAGAAAGTTAAACCTCAAATCAATATGAACTTGAAACTCAGTAATCTTAATCAAATATATATTTAAAATGTTGGAAACAGAGCCCTAACTAACAATGCCAGTGTCTCAGGCAAATTAAGTTGGAGGAAGGGGGGGTGGATGTCTGTACAATATCTGGCACACAGTAAGCACTTAAATGTTGATTGACTTGACTTGTCTTGGAACACAAGCCCCCATGGAGAGAAGAGCCTTAGGACCCCATTTTGTTCATGAAGGTAGGGAAAAGGAAGAGAAGCAGTGACCTAGGCTTTATCTTATTGAAGCAGTCGCCCCTGTTTGATGCAATTGTCCTGGGAGAAGGAACAGCCCATCCACACTCCACATGCCTAAAGAATCTGGCCTTAGCTGCCAAGACATGGCTGATCTCTCATTTGTGCTGCTTGTATCTTACTGAGGTTCTTTTTACCTTCACCCAGACTATTGTATACATGATTATTTGGTCTATATGAGAGATTTTGTGAAAGTAGAAATGATTGTCAATGAGTTGTACATATTGTGTGAGAGGGAGTAAAGAGTTGAAGATACAATTGAGGTTGCAAGCCTATGTGACTAATAGGATAGGCCTTGGACTGTAATAAGGAAGGTTAGAAGAGTAGAAGATTTCAGGGGAAAATGACGAGTTCTGGTTTGGAAATGGTGAGTTTGAGATACCTAGCAGCCATCTTCTGTTTTCAACAGAAATATTCTAGTGATGCTATATGGTTGCTAAATATGGAATACCATCATGTTCAAAGAGTAAAAATTCTGTATGACTCACAAGATAATGAAGAGATGCCTGGAGGATTCAAATCAGCTGTGTCATATTACCTCATGGTACATTGTATGCAAGCATTGAAATAAGAAATGCCATCAAGGACATGATTGATCAGAAAAGAGTGAGACTGAGGGATAAGAGTAATTCAGGACAAGTGTTGCTTGGCATATAGAAAGTATTACAAGACCTAGAGGAAAAAGATCATTTTGATGGGTAGATTCCTTTGTGGAAAATTTATAGAAGACATGGAAAAGAATTGCACACTATAAGGATGTTTAGCATCTACAGAAATGGTGGCAGTAACTACAGCAATAAGAATCCTAGGATACGTTTTTCACATTTTGTCTACTTAAAATTAAGAAAGCCATGATAGAGTGGAATGGACAAGAGATTAGGAGTTTGGATATTTTTATTGATGTCTGAAGGTGGCCACTAAGTAGCTCTTGACTCTGGACATATCATGTCACCTTTCCGGGCCTCAGTTTCTTCATCTTTAAAATGAGGCATGTGGACCAGACGATCTTTAAGGTTTACAGAATCAGACCAATAATGGTTTCAGAGAAACCTGGGAAGATTTCTATGAACTGATGCAGAGTGACCTAACAAAATCTGAGGAGCAATTTGAACAATAACAGCTTTGAAAAACTTTAGAGCTCTGATCAGTGTATTGATAAATCATACCTCCAGATGACCAAAGATCTACCTCCTAAGAGAGATCTGAGGGACTCAAAATGCAAAATGTAAAATACACTTTTGAATACACCCAAAAGGGGACTTTGTTTTACTTGACTATGCATATTCGTTAGGAATATGTTATTCAATTGACAGGGGTGGGGAGGGAAATGTGAGAGAGTTAAAAATTGCTTGTTAATTAAAAAAAAAATTAAAACCAGGTCAACACTTTCCACATCTGATAGAGAAGTTGTCTTAAGTACAGGAAAGTAATACAGAAACTCTTAAGAAACTCAATTCCAAAAAGTGGACTTAAAAGAAAAAAGTCAAATAGTAAATGACAGTTCCTTTCTTCATATGGGGCTAAAAAATTATTTGATTGATTTTTCCCACCCCAATTTGTGCCATCATCAAAGGTGTGTCTAATGAATACAAATATAGTCCTGGGTAGAGACCTGATAACAAAGAGATTTGGAGTTGAATGGATTTATGGGTAAACAGAAGGAACAAAAATTGGACTGAGATAAAAAGCCACTGACATTTTAGAATTTGCTGTCAAAATACATTCAGGTTGGGCTGATAATGAAATGCCAAATGATTGATCTCTTTTATTAAAGGCACTGTAAATAATTCACTTGGCACTGTAACACTGCTGTGTTTTTAAGCCTCTCCACTTGAGTCTCTTGGTGACAAGGAAGATCCTAACTCAATAATGCTGAGATTCTGGCTTGCTCCCAGACCACGGATGTTTCCAGTAACACAGGTCTGTGGAGAGGACCCCTGACAAAGCTGATGAGATTGATCAGCTTTTATGGATATGGGGCAGTTGTGGCTTTTGCAAACATGAAGAGAAAGAACTATGTAGTTCTCTACTCTTCTGCATAACTCTGGGGTAGAGGAATACTGGTGTCCACTAATGATACTGCCTTTAGGGAAAAAAAATCTCTGATTTTATTGCTTTAAAAAATTCCAGAGCTGTCTCAGTTACAACTTATCCCAACTGGCCCCCTTCACTCAGATGGGGAGTCTGACATACATTCAAGACTGACAGGATATAAGAGGTTTATTTAACTATCTCAGGAAATGATGGGGAGAGAAGAGCCTGTTGACAGTACCAGAAACAGAGACATAGTACTTTAGGATCATTTGGATTTTGTAGGATCAGTTAGTCCAAACTCATTTTACAGATAAGGAAACTGAGGCCCATAGAAGTCAAGTAAATTGGAAGGAGCAGAACTGTGTTTCAAATCTGTGTTGTACTTTAAATTCAGGGCATTGAGCTGGGATCTGTCATATGCCAAACTGAGTTCTGTTTGAAATCAACCAGATTTATAAGCACTTTACACACATGTGATTTTTACAATTTTGTGAGGCAGGTTCTAAAGGCATTATTGTTCCTATTTTACACATGGGGAATTTAAGACACAAAAAAAGCTGACTTGCGCAGAATCACAAAGCTTGTTAAGTGCTGGATTTGGAATTCAAACCTGGGATTCTCTTCCTTCCAGATTTGGAACTCCTTCCTCCACACCACTGAAAATTTACCATATACTTATCTATCACTATGCAGTATGCACAAGAGTACTTGACTTCTTCGGGACTCAGTTTTCTCATCTACAAAACAAGGAGGTTGAACTAGATGATGCTATGTGGTTCCCTTCCCCCCCCCCCCCCACTCCAATTCTTAAGATCCTTTGAACCCTGGCTCTGGTTATGGTTCTTGTCAACAAACTCTTCTTCTTCCCCCCCACCCCCCATGCTGAGATGGGTAGATAACACAAGACATAAGTTATGACTCTTCTCCCTGAGCTAGGCTAGATACTATCACATCTGAAGCAGAGCTTACAATCTAATGGAATATATGGAAGCAGGAGCCAACATGGGAGGAAAAGGAAAAAGGTCACAAACTAGCTTGTGTACAATAGAGGAAATAGCATGTGGAGTGTGATGTTGGGTAGGTTGGCTGGGACCAATTATGAAGGAGATTGAAAGTCAAACAGAAGCAATTGGACTAGATGCTGATGGGCACCATACTTCAATCCATTTCAATTCTCTTATTTTTAAGGAGAACTCACAATACTTCAGATATTCAATGAAGGAGACCAGGCTAACTAAGCAGCTAAGGATTTTCCCTTAAGTTTTGTCCATGGAAACCCATTAGATTAAGAAGATAGCTACTGTGCTTTGTCCAGGTCCCTGAGGTAAAGGCTTCATTCTCTATGACACTTTTTAATTCATTCAAAAAATACTTTCACTTAAAGACGTTGGACCTCGTTGACTATTCCCTTTGCGAACAAGGCTGAAGAAATGGATTTTCCAGCCTCGGCATCTGGCAGACCTCAACATCTGGCAGATCTCAGTGTAGGACAGCAGCAGGAGGGAAAAGAGAAGACAGGTACATTCTGTTCTTAGGGGCAAGAGTGTGCCTGCAATTTTCTGGAAAAAAATCTGGAAGGTGGGGTTGTTTGTTGTTTTAAATGCTTTCCAAGACAGCTTAAAACTCTACTTTATTTTTCCTCATAAATGTTGTTCTTGAGCAGTTGGGTGGCTCAGTGGATAGAGTGCCAGGCCTCGAGTTAGGAATTTAACATGGAGACTTGAAGAGAAGTTACAATGAGTTTTGAACACATTTAAAAAAAAACCAAACAACCCTGAACTTTCCTGGCTCTGAAACTACATTCACTGTACCATACTAATCTCTCTAAATGCATTACAGAATGTTAGAAAAGAAAATAATATGAATTCTGAAAGTACTATGAGGTCATATGGACAAGATCAGACTTTGCTTCATCAAAGGAATAACTTTGAATTGGTTATTAAAATCTGCATAAGAATTTGACCTGCCAGAGTGCAAGCGGGGATACTCCACTGGGCATTTACAGCTCTTTACCGTCTTATTCCAACCTCTGCTTCCAGGGTGATTGCACATTACTTTCCCTCAAGCAGTATGCTTTCCAGACCTACTTGCTCTTCCCTTGAATGTAATATTCTATCTCACATCGTTGTACCTGTCTTTCTTGTCTAGAAGTTTCGCTCTTTTCTCTTAGAAATCTGTAGCTCCTCTCACAGTTCTGTGACTGCCTTCCTACAAGAAACCATTCCTCATTCCTCTGGGTTTTTTGTGTTCCACTCCCATTCTCCCAAAACAAACATAATTGCATTATCCATGTTGATATTCATGTCTATATTGATATAGTAATATCTCTCATTCACCTATCTGTCTATCTATCTATCTATCTATCTATCTATCTATCTATCTATCTATCTATCTATCTATCTGTCTGTCTGTCTGTCTGTCTGTCTGTCTGTCTGTCTGTCTGTCTGCCTGTCTGTCTGTCTATCTATCCATCTATTTACCTATCTATTTATTGTCCCTTTCAGTACAACCTCTTGATGGCAGATGATGTTTTAATTTATGTCTCTGTATCCCTGGTGCCTGGCCCTGTGCTTAATAATTGTTGAAGTAGTTGATTTAAGGAATTCCAGGTGCAGAGGCAGGAGAGCCTAGGGCTGCCTGGCAGGCAGGGTTGGGGGAACAGGGAGTAGTTTGGTTTGACCAGAGCAGAAAACAAGTAGAGCAGAAGGTTGGTGTGTGACAAACCAGACCAAAAGGGAATCAATCTTTTTTGACCTAAGGCTTTAGGGCAGACTCAAAGTCTGAGAGGTCAAGTTTGAGGCTTCCAGGGCAAATCATTGCACAATGCCCTAAGGGCCATACTTGAAATAGCTTTTTATTTCTTAAAAGGCCAGTGCCATTCAGTATAACTTCAGCATTCTGCATTATATTGTCACTGTTTGCCACATCTTTGGGATAATAGTGTGAGACTAAAGCAAAGAAAAAAACAAAACCCCATACTTAATTGTAATCTTTATAGATGTAGTACTATGTACCTTATCATGTGATTTAATAATCCACTGAGATGACTGATAAGTTTCATTAGAACTAAAGAGTGTCAGCTTGGTAGTGAGTGGAGAGCCATCCTGAAAGCCAGGAAGACCTCGGTTCATAATCCATGTATGAAACATTCTGTCTATTTAATTCTGGGCAAATTTTAACTTGGCAGTGTTCTAGGAAACTCTTGGAAGACTACAAATTGCAGAGAAAATATCAATCTGCATAGGTAGAGGGAGTTTCCTTACTCATAATTCCCTATGCCAATGAAATTACAGGTCTAGTTCCAATCGCTTGTCTGTACTCAGTTAAAGGAAAAAAATAAGGGTCCCATATAGACTGAAATGTTGTTAATTGTACTTTTTTGAGGTAACAAAAAATGGAAATAACCTTTGTACCCATCAGTTGGGGAACTGTTAAATAACTTGTGGTATGTAAATGTAATGGAATTCATTGCTTCATATGAAATGGAGACTATGAAAAATTCAGAGAAACATGGAAGGACTTGTATGAACTTGAAACAGAGTAAAAAAAGGCAGTATGTAAATCCAGTGACCATCATAAAATTGCAACAGAAAGCCACTCAATGCAGCATAAAGGCAATATAAAATCCAGTGGTCTTATGATTATAAAATTATTAATATAAAATACTATGGATGCTAAATACAGACAGAAGTTATAGTAAGGTGCAGTTGCTCTTTTGCTTGGTTTTGCCTATTTTTCTTGTCACAAGAGAGTTGTGTGTGTGTGTGTATGTGTGTAAGAAGATATAGAGAATAGCTGTGTGACCCTAGGTGAGTCATTTAACCCCAATTGCCCCACAAAAAATTTTAAAAGCCCCACAAACTTCTGGAAATAAGTACAGAAAGAAATAATTGTGATACTAAAAATCATCAAAGCATTAAAATATTTTAAAAGTTTTCAGAAAGGGCATATAATTCACTGATGACTTTCCTAACAAGGAAATAGCTGTTCCTTAATTTTCAGGTGAACAATCTGGCAGAGTCATAGCTCAAGTCTGCCAATTCCTAGCAGATAGCTGGAAATGGAATTAAGAAACCAGCTCTATTTTCTGCAAGGAGCAATAGGATATAACTGTTGTGAAAACATGGAACCCAAAGCTCACTTGAGCCATCCCTCTCTGCCCAGTCACTGTTTTAGCAAGCATGGGAGGTGCAGGAGGGTAGTATGTCCCAAAGGAGGGCTAAGTGATGATTTCCTGGACCAAATGTTAGGATCAAAGACACTGAAGGGGCTGGGAATGAAAGGGCTAGCCACAGCACGACACAGTAGAGTATGGCTCTAGTCCCAGCTCTTCTCCTAGCTAGCTTTGGGATGAAGTGAAATCACTTGTAGTTTCAGTTGCCTCAATAATAAAACTAAGATGATAACATGTAGCTCATAGGATTTCTGTATCTAATTTATTATGAATGTTTACTAAATGCCTACTATATAACAATGCATGTACAGGTTGCAATATTTTTATCTCAAAGCTTTCCACCATCTGGCCTATCCTGCCTTTCTGGTATAATTTCACATTACTACCCTACATGTACCCTGTACTTCAGTCAAACTCTTCCAAATTCTCTGTTTCTTTCCCTCATTCCTACCTTAACACAACTTGCAAACCTCTGTGCTCTTCTGTGACTGGGATGGCCTCTCTCTCCTTTGTCTCTTGAATTCCTATCTATCCTTTAAAGGTCTGACTTAATGTCTTCTCTGTGATTTGTGTGATTTCCTTATCCTTCACCATCCTCCACCCATTGGTAATACCCCGCAAAATAATGCCTTGGAAAGAGGATTGAATTTTGTTTCAGAGGTCCTAGTGTCAAATTCTGCCTTTGCCTCTTATGACCTGTATGAATTTTGTGTGAAGCAGTTCACCCCTGTGGGCTATAGTTTCCTTGTCAGGGACATAAAGGTGTCAGACTAGATAACCTCTAAGGTCCCTTTCAGATTGAAGTTAATGATCCTATGATACAGACAAAATGTGGTGGATAAAGTTTATAGTCAGATCTTGGTTTGAATCCTATTTCAAACACTTACCAAAAGTCTAACCTGTCATTTAACCTCATCCATAAAAGAGGGTCATACTGGCATTTACCTCCCAGACATGTTGTGAGAGTCACAGGATGATAGGTCTAGAAACTGAAGGAAACTCAGAAGCTACCTATTCTACCTCCTCTTGTTTTACAAATGAGGAAACTGAGATCTGGGGTGTTCAGGTGACTTTCCTAAAGCCACACAGGGGATAATCATCAGAGGCAATTAAAAAACCCAGATACTCTGGCTCCATATGCTTTCCATGGTACTGAATCAAATGAAGTGGAGTATTAATGTGAACTGTTTTATACTTGGCTGCTGCACTCATATAAAACAGTTATTTGTGCATGTGTCTCACACCTTTACAGTGTATAAAGGATCAGACTTGAAATCAGAAAAACTCATCTTCTGAGTTCAAATCTGACACTTACTAGCTATGTGATCCTGGGCATGTCACTTAACTCTGTTTGCCTCAGTTTCCTTTTCTGTAAAATGAGCTGGAAAAGGAAATGGTAAACCACCCCAGTATCTCTGCCAAGAAGACCTCAAATAGGGTCATGAAGAGTCAGATATGATACAGCAACAACATTATAAGTTTCATGAGGGCAGGAATACTTTATCTTAATTTTGAATTTCCCTTGGTTCCTTGCACAGTACTCTCCACACAGCATGTATTCTACAAATGGTTGTTGAGAGAATGTGGGAGAAAGTACCTTTGTAAAGGTCCAAGGGCTCACTCAAAGTAAATTATGGTGTTATTAATAAGCACTAGAGGGGAAATACTGAGGGGGGGAACAAGCACACATTAGGAATTCCTTTTTTTTTTTTTGAAGAAGAGGAAAACAGTAAAACGAGAGTTTCATATTCTGGGGCAGAAAGGAATGGGCTACTGAACTGAAACTCGACACAAGGAGATAGGTAAATAGCTGAAAAAGAGAAAAAGCCCCAACAACCTCCAAACAAATTCTGAGAGTTGTCTCTTGAAGCCAAGCATCTTGCAAGGAGTTAAAAGGTAGTTTCCATTTAATAGCCCATCAAAGAGCAAAACTTGGTTTCTTCATTGTCAGTTCCTATGATAAATAAATGTTCACGCAAGGGCTGAGCTAAAGGTCAGTCTGAAAGATTGTAACATATTTCCCTGGCTGCTTTTCTCTGATAAGATGTCAACAAAAGGTCAACCTTTTCCGTTGGAAGCTTGGCTACAGACTGCTAGTCATCTAGAGAGGAGACTTGTCATCTCAGATTTTTCTCCCATGCCATAGGACTTAAAAGCACTTGTATATCATGGTTTCTTTTTCCCACCTTTCTCTCCTGGTGCCTCCCTAAATTGTGAGGGTTAGAGTTGCAGAGGACCTTAAAAAAAGCAAGTGGTCTCACCACCTCATTTTGTACAGATGAGAAGACTGAGGCACGAGGAAGGGGACTTTTAGCTGCTAGGGAAGTGGCTAATCCACTCTCTCCATGAACCAGGTCACGTTTGGCAAATCAGTGACAGAACTGGGACCAGAACCCAAGTCTCTCTTCCCTCTACCTTCCTCCCAATCCACCTCAGCCTTTGGTCCAGAACTCTTTTCTCTACTGAGCTCCGCATCCTAGTCAAACATTCTTGCCTCCTTTTGAGGTTTAATTTCATCAACTGAATAGCAATAAGCCTGTTATTCTTTTGTTGCCAACTCATGGCTTCTGCTTGATTTTGGATTTTAATAGCTGCTCATGAGGGTTAGAGTTCAAGAGATAAGAGAATAAAGAGATGAGGTAATTATAGTAGTCAAAGGGCAGTCATTCACTTCATTCATTCATTCATTCATTCATTCATTCATATTTTGTTTTAGGCAGATGTCTAGTCTATGGGCAAAATGGACCAGCCACTTATCCATCTGCCTCCTATCTTGTTTTTGTGACTACTTAAATGAATGCACTAAGGGAGCTGGGGAAGAGGATATGTCTAATGTCAGATATCTGGCGTATCTTATACCTTCTATAAAATTCCAAGTGGAGCCACAGCTTTACTGGTGCCCACAACACCTGTCCTCTCTTCTTCCCTTAACCTGCTTTTCATAAGCTGCCTCCAGGCTCTGGCAGTTCTAAGCTACAGAGACAAGTCTCCAGGGGTTCCTCAATGCCCAGCAGCCATGACTCCCATATCTAGGTGAGGTAGTTGGGGAGCATGGGAGAGTTAGACCCAGAAGGTGCGCCCCATCACTACAAACCAACTAGGTCTGTCCCAGCTGCCATCAGAGATAGTTTACACAGACTTCTTGAAGAACAAGCCAACATTGAAGTGGGGGATTTGGATGCCCACCCCAAGGCACCTTTGATCTTGAATCTGCTGCTGCTTGTAGGAGCACACTTAAAAACCTGCTTCTCTTTTGTGTCCATGGGCCTCTACCTTTGCTTGCTGAGAAGGCAGCTCAGTGTACTAGAAAGACAAGAACTGAGATGCTTGAGCTCTGCCTCTGACTGGGGGCATGAATTTGGGTAAGTTACTTCACTCTTGGTCTTCTCATTTATATAGTGAAAGGATTGAATTTCATAATCTCAGAGGTCCTTGCAGATCTGGCATTCACTCATTTTCTTCCATGATTGTGGGGCTCAGGTGTTTGGGAGAAGATGCCAGTAGCTTAAGGGACCCTGGGCTAGAGCCCACAAGGGCTTTTTATTGTGTATCTGTTACTGTGAATGACAGAGGTCATTACATAAGCAACATTTTTGGTTACCAGGTGAGGCATATGTGACTTCATTGTCTGAAAATGATGATCTCTAACAAATACCTACAGGTAGAGTTGCTGTTTCTTTATTTAGTTTCTGAGTCAACGAAGGAAAAAGGATTTGGAGAAAAGATTTTTTTCTCATTCTATGGGGATTTATTTAGCTTTCTAACTTTATTAGGGGTCATATGACTAAATTCTTGCTCAAGCATTCAATAAAATCTGCAAACGGAAGCCTTGGGTGAAGAATGTGTGTGTGGGCCAAAGTGTTATTCAGAAATTAAAAATCCTTCTCTGTTTCCCTTGAATGAAGTGATGTCCTATGATGGGGATCCCAGAGTTTGTTTTTTCTTTTTCTTCAATGAGCATTATAATGCAGTACAACCAATAGATCCCTACAAGGTCACAGAGTTTCAGAAGCTTCCATTTACATTTTAGATTTCTTTTCTTAGAATAGCTGTAACCAGGCACCCAAAATAATAAAACTTGGTTCCCCTGGTAATCATATTTCCCTTCATGAGCTCTACTAGATTTGTTCTGCCTTGGATCTTAAAGTTGGAAAGAATGTCCAATTATATTTGACAAATATTTAATAAACATCTGCTATGTGCGAGTCATGGAAGGATAAAAAGATGAATAATAACAGCGAGTATTTATACAGTGCTTTAAGGTTTACAAAGTGACTTGCACAAGTTATATCTTGTGATCTTCACAACAACTCTGTGAGGTAGGTGGTATTAGAATTCCCATTTTACAAATGAAGAGATGGCGGTACAAAGGGTAAGTGATTGGCTAAGGGTTGTATAGCTAGTAAATGTCTGAGGCAGGATTCAAATTCAGATCTTCCTGACTCCACATCAACTCTCTGTTATGCCAAGCTCTCTCATGGTTCTTTGCCCCTAGAGGGTACAGAAGAAGTAAGCTAGTGCCACCTGCTACTCAGTGCAGAAAGCCCCTGCTCAAAATTCCTATTGAATGGTCACCTAGCCTCTGCTTAAATACTCTAACTGATAAAGAGCTCACCAAGCCTATCAGATAGCTCTTGTGAGGAATGCATCCATAGATCAAGCTGAAATATTTCTCCCTATAACTTCCTTCCATTTATGAGATCTAATACTTCTCTTTGATGCCACAAGGAGGATACCTTGTACTTAATCTTCCACATGCTGGTCTCCATATTAACTTAAATTTTGCTAGAGGGATGCTGCTGCTTGCTCAAAGGTTCTCAGGACAGAGCCAAGGAAGTATTAAATCCATTCCCTAAGTAATGTAAGCTTAAGTAGGTCTTCAGTTTCAGTGACCTAGGTAGTTCTTCCCCTCTTTTTCCTAACCCCCACTATCCTTTGCTTTGTTTGCAATGGCAAAACCAATGCTTGAAATTGTTGGGAGATTTTCAGCTCTACTCTACTCATGACTTGATGCCTAACACACAGCTTTTACTTTCTCATCATCCACAATATTTGCAGTTATACCCACATTTTTGAACTGGAAGGCCTTGATTTATCCAGTCCCTGAGATTTACTTCAGTCAGAAGTTCACTTGGAAAGGGATGTTGGAGCAGTTACTTGAAGAGAGATGGGTCTCTTTGAAAACAAATCTTAATGGATTTTAAAAAGTAGACAGGTCTTGTTTCATCATGCCAAGGAGGGTGAAAGAGGGAGGCTGATGGCATTTTTTTTTTTGTTTCTATTTGACCTTGGATACTGAGCCAGAGTTTGCAATTGCATGGACCCATTCAGCAGCTGCTTCTCTGGGGCAGGATGGGACAAGAAGAGTTTTTCAGTGCAGGGCCTGGGCTGGACAAAATGCTTGGTATCACTCACGGCCACATGATTGGAGATGGGGCTGATAGAGCTCCTTGGGAGAAAACAGGTACATTCAGAATAATTTTTTTTATCTCCTTGCCTTTTGCCAGCTCCTGGGTTCTATTCACTGAGTAAAGAGCGTGGTGCCAATAGATGCTACATTTAACTCTGCAGGTGGCCTGTGGTACAATGCTTGTCTGCTCCCATTCTGAATGAAGGCCAATTTTCCAAGGAAAGGTTTACATTGTTATTACTCAAAGTAAGAACACTCTGGGACTGGGGCTACTGGGATAATCGGGAGGTTACTTGCACAATTTCTTTGTAGTGCAGTTATCCTACAGTGACATTTTAAAGAAAAGGTAAGCTCTCCAGAAGAGCTCAAGTAATCAGGTGCTATTACATTGTGTGAATGTCCAATCAGAATTAGCTAACAGCTTATTTGTGTAGGACATCCTATTTATAAAACATAGCATTAACATAGTACTTTCCGGTTTTCAAAATGCTTTTAAAAATATTTCATTTTCTCCTTACAACAATCCTGTGAGGTGGGGGCTGTTATTATCCCCATTTTACAGAGGTGGAAACTGAGACTGAGTAAGGTTAAGTGACTTGCCCAGGGTCATGTTAAGGTGCTCCATTTTGGCAATGAAGGGAAGAATGATTTTATTTAAAATCCAAATACAGTGTATGATAAGTTTTGTTTTCATGGAATTATCTCATGAAACTCAGTTTTAGAGGATGCGGATAGTGGAAAGAGAGGTTGGGGTCAGAAAACTTATTTGATTTCTGATTCTGAGATCAGCTGTGTGTCCATGGGAGAGTCATGCAACCTGTCTGAGTCTCAATTCTTTATCTGGAAAATGGGCCTAATAATTATATCCACATTCTTTCTCTGATAGGGTTGGGGAGGAAAATCCTTTGCAAACTTCAAATTTCCCATTATAAATGTTATTCCATATTCCATAAATGTTGTTATTCTAAAGTAAAGTAGGCATCTAAGTGGTAGAGTGGATAGAGCACTGGGAAATATCAGGAAGTAATGATCCCTGATATTTCTCTCCCTGTGTGGACATTTGTTTCCCTAAATGCTATTAAATCAAGGGGTTTCCCGTCTTTTAATTTCCCACCTGACTGCATACTTTACTTTAGAATAATTTAGATACATCAGAGCTTTTCTCTTCTCTTCTCTTCTCTTCTCTTCTCTTCTCTTCTCTTCTCTTCTCTTCTCTTCTCTTCTCTTCTCTTCTCTTCTCTTCTCTTCTCTTCTCTTCCCTTCTCTTCTCTTCTCTCTTTTCTTTTCCCTTTCTTCCATCTTTTCTTTTTTTTGTCTCCAACACTCAGCATAGTGCCTCATCCATAATAGTTGAATGATTGACTTCCACCACCACCTTAGTCTTGAACTTAAATTAGAAACGTCATTCCATGTTGGCTTGCTAAATAGGAGAATTTGATACATGGAAGAAGAGAGATGAGACCTTAAGTGGCAAAGGTGGAGGTATGTATGAAGCACTGCACATTATGTTTATGTTCAGAAAGGTGGTGTCAGTTACTATATGAAAGTCAAAGTTATTTACTGCCCAACTAGACAAGTCAAACCCCCTTTCTCTGAAGACTAGATAGATGCTTTAGTTTGGTTCTTTGTGCCCTATGAAGGTTCTACACCACTCCCCTCTCCTTTGTTATTTGATTCTTTTGAATTTTGTCTCTTTCCAAACTTTATTTAAAACCTCAATTCCACATAGAGGGCTTTTTGGGTATGCTCTGGCTAATCACGGTTTGCACATTCGGAGAGAGTGGAGCTAAGGCTCAGGCATCAATGGAATGCCAAAAATGGATAGTCAAAGGGGATAGCCAGGATTCCAAGATATCAAGGAAACTTGACAACCATTTGTCAGGGTCTTATCGATGATGTATTCTTTAGGCAGTGCTTGGTCTAGATGAGTATTATTGTCTCTTTTACCTCTAATACTGTGATTTCATGGCAGCTCATCTATAAAAATATATCAAGAGTTATGGCTATTAAATATGACTCTAGGAAAAAAGCATTGGTTGTAGACTATTCTATAAATATGACCTTTATTTCTGAAATGGAAAAACTACTGCCCAGAAACAGAAACGCAGATGATTGCTGTACTATGTGGAAGTATTCTTTAACATCTTTGAATTTAGAACTCACAAGAGTATCACACAATCCAATTCCTTCATTTTCCACATAAGAAAACTGAGACCCAGAGAAATTAAATTTGACCAGTGGACCTGGGACAAGCACCTGGGCCCCTACTCTGCATTCTCTTAATTCAAAAGTGTGGTCCCAGAAGGGAGTATCAATTAGATACACACCTTTCAGTGAACCTCAGGACTGAAATCATCATAGACCAACTCCTTTTGGTAAATAACATTTGTCCAAAAGGTGAAAGAAGATTTGATACTATCACTAGAAAGCAATATAAACAGGTTAAAAATTTGAAATGAACAGACTGTACTTCACAAAGCAGAAATAAAATCTGACAACAGGTATTTCCTATTGGATTTATCAAATATGGCTGAAAGTGGTTTATCTCCGGACAGATCCTATGAAATAACTAAGATGTAAGCCTGTAATCAAAAGGCATTCCATGAGTGGCATCCAAAGGAACTCAACTAGCAATATGTGGACAGAGTGAATGATACAGATTTGTTTGCAGAAGAGGAGAAGTTTATGATAGTGATTTTGGGCTATGCCATTGCCAACTGGAAAATACAGAAAGGTTATCTTTAAAGATCCCAGATTTATTGAGTAATTGCAATGAAATGATGGAAACTGAGAAACATATCATTTTAGGCTGAAAAGTCTAGCATCTCCTGGATATCTAGAAAGGTAAGATCAGGTGGCTAGAATTATGCACCAGCAGCTCAATATCCATTATAAACTGATAGATGACAAATCCTTGTACTATAAACACAAACTACTAGATAGCCTTGAAAACTCAACCAGTAAGTCATAACCAGAGCAATTTTATAAACAGAATTATTGCTATTAACTGCCGAGATATAAAATTGATCCATAAAATTTTTAAAAAGGTTATCTTCATTTCATTTGAATTAATTTTAAGCTTAAACACAAAACAAGAGAAGAAAAAACATTGCCATGTACACAGCAGAACATGAAAGGATTCAATATAAAGTGATACATTTCTATTTCAAGAAAACCTATATAAGAAATACTATGCATTATTTTCAAAGCTATCTTTTCTTTGCTTCCTTGTATGCTTTCTTTTGTCCTTTGCTATACACTTTTTACTTTATTTTCCTCTCCCTGTCTGCCTCCAAGAAGGCTATAATTATGTGTGGATATACACACATGTACATATGTGTGCATGTACATACATATATATAGATATCCAGAAACATATATATACATGTACACTGAAATGTATATACATAAGACCACATTATGCTTATTTCTACTTCTCATCTGTGCCTCTGTAGGTGGATAGCATCTTTCTTTATAAATCCAAGTCTTTCCATATTGATCCATAAAAATTTAAAAACATTTGAACTAGATGTTATTAGATGTGAGTCTAATGCCATTGCCCTATTAATTCAGTTTTGATCTTGGGACAAAATGAGGCGTTCATAAGTCATTGAACAGGTAGCAAAAAGAAGAGGACTTTGTCCTATGCCTCCAAAGTAGATCCACTTATCTCCATATGAAAACACATGATCATCAGGGCAGGGTGTGGTGGCTCAGGTATCTGACTCCGCCTAGGGTGTTTATTTATTTTTTTTTTTGTTTTGATTAATGCCCTTAGGTGATCAGAAAACTTTGCTAAAGAAAGCAAGGGTCATTCAAGTACCAGGGATAGCTTTGTTGCCTTTTAGAGAAAACTGACCCCTGCGGTAGGGAAAGGGGGAGTCCTTTGTGGTCCTTCATTTTACACATGTGATAGGTCTGCATGCCAATATTTCCGATTTTAAGTTATGCTGCTTCAGTGGACCAATACCCTGGTGATATTTTAGTACCATTTTGTTTTCCCCAAGAAAAGACTTGTATAGGTGTTGACTCCATCAACACAGCTTAAACCAAAAAATGGGAGGAGTGAGTTTGGATTTTACAGAAACAAGACTGTCACAAACACCTCTTTAGTGCCAAGAATGCCCCCTTGTGTTTCATTTTCCACCTGGTTTCCTTTATTAAGAGTCAAATTAAGAGCTATATATGAATTTCAGGTACTGCGTATCAATGAATAGTAGAAATTGGCCATCTCTCGAAAGTGCTTCAAGGCCTAAACTGTTGCTGAGTTGTGTGACCCATGTGGATAAGTCATGTGGACCTACCACAGATATCATCACCCAGAATACTCATAATCTGGAGACTGCATAGAATGAAAAAGCTTTAAAAATTACAAAGACACAGAAGAGGATATCAAACCATATGGCAACAGGACAAGATGCATGCCATCCCTGTTAGCCTGTCTGCTACCAGAGTTACCCCAAAGATGCTTTCAGTCAATTTATAGATGAGATAGCATCTTAATATTTATGCCAATGACAAAAGCAATAATTTTATCCACTTTCATAATGGATCATTAAACATAAACGAATTATAGCACTATATAGCAAGTTGTCCTCAGACTATTTCTCTCTAAATGCCATATGAAGACAAGATAATTGTAATAATCCTGATATTATACAGTGTCCTTAGGTTTACAAAGAACTCCACAGAAACTCTGAAGTAGGTACTACAAGCATTATTATTTCTACTTTATAGGTGAAAAAATTGAGGATTAAAAAGGTTAAGTAAACAGAAGGTGGAATTTAAACCAAGTTTTTCCTCCCTCCAAGTAATATCCTTTCCACTGTGTTACCCAGCCTTTATTTGCATGGCTAGATTTTAGAACAGCTTAACAACATGGTCATAAACCTCATGAGATGATTCTGGGGAAATCCATAGGCTTGTTTCATTTGGGTATGGGTGGTGAATTTGTAGGGTGTGCATGGAAAGGAATCCATTCCACTATAGCTGCATTTTCTCATTTCAGGGAAAGTTTTATCTGATTCTTCCCCTCCGGTTCCTTGAATTTATTTTCTCTGTAGCCACAGAATTATGAGGGAACAGACTATAAACACCAGGAATCATGCCATTTTTCCTTGTTATTTGATAACTGAGTGGTCACCTAAGAAGTAACCACTGAAGACCTTTGGTGCCAGAGACCCCATACCTCCCAAGACTGTGCATTCTACTTCTGGATGCTTCTGACTGTTAGGAAGAAGTCCCTTTACGATCCCCGTCCATGTATCTAAGTGTCAAATATCATTTGTCCAATCTGGCTGCCAATAGCATCAATGAATTTGGTTTTTAGTTCTGTCTTTTTTCAATTTTCCTGCTGACAGAATAGCATGCTGTATGTAAAGGACCGTTAGCTAACTATGTAGAAGTATCACCCCATGCACTTGGGAGGAATGCAGCCAAGGTCTTTGACATTTCCCCATAATTGCTACCCATACTCTAGGTGTAAATAATTCTAGGATTTGACTCTCTTATTCTAGACTGTGGGACTGGTTCTCTTCAAGTTTATTGTTCACCTTCAGAGAATGTATTATTCAGAAAAAGAACCAAAAGAATAAGGATGTCCATCATGTAGGATGTATTAACAGAATATAAGAGTCTGAAGTAATTCAAATTCTTATGCCTTGTTTGGACAGTGACCAGTTGCCATGTTCTTTTCTCCTTCTTGCTGCCAGGACTCTAGCCAACAATTCCCAATCTACTTTCCATTAGAGTTAAATGGCTTGGAATAGTAGGATGCCAATAAGGAAACAGTCTCAGGGTTCACCTTTCTCATTTCCAGATAAATAGCATGACAGCTGGTCTTTTTGTTGCTCTGGATACATCAGTTGTCATATACAAAGGGTAGTGTGAGTTTGGATTTTACAGAAACAAGACTGTCACAAATACCTGTTCAGTGCCAAGAATGCCCCCTTGTGTTTCATTTTCTACCTTGTTTCCTTTATTAAGAGTCAAATGAAGAGCTATATGAATTTCAGGTACTATGAATTCAGGTATCAATGAATAGTAGAAATTGGCCATCTCTAGAAAGTACTTCAAGGCCTAAACTGTTGATTTGTGTGATCCAATCTTGGACTGCCATGTATAATCTATAGCTAGCTATGAATTATCTGACCCTAAAATGAATTCATAAGATATTAGAATAGTACAAGATAGTAGAAAACACCTTCCATGCCCCCCTCCCATTTTTTGGCATAAGCTGTGTTGATGGAGTCAACACCTACACAAACCCTTTCTTGGGGGAAATAAATGGTACTAAAATATCACCAGGGTATTGGCCAACTAAAACAGCATAACTTAAGAGTCAGAAATATTTATATTCTTGGTCCTTTTTTTCTCTTCCATAAGTTTATTCATTAATTAGCTGGCTTGTTCATTCATTTAACAATTATTATGTATCTACTATGTGCATAGAACCATCTGGCACAATGCTACATTTTTAACTTTATCTCACCCACCTATTACATATACTAGGCTCAACCAAACTGGGCTACTTGGCATGCTCTGTGCACATTCCTTCACATCCTTGACACTATGCCTTTGATTTTGTTGTACCCTAAGCCTGGAATACCACCCTCAGAATTAGAATTATTTGCATATGTGTCATATATCTCTTGTCCTATATAGTAAGCTGCAAGAGCAGAGGAGTGATCTCATTTTTCCTTGGATTTCCCACAATCCCTAGCATAGTTCTTTGCATGTGATACATGGCTGTTGAATTAATAAATGAATGAATGCTGCTAGTAATATTAATTAGAACCAATTCCTATAAGAGCCTCAGACACTAGCTGTATGACCCTGGGCAAGTCACCTAACCTCTTGGATCTGTTTCCTCAAACTGTAAAATGGAGATAATAATGGTACCTACCCCTCAGAGTGGTTGTGAAGATAAAAAGAAGTGATATTTTTGAAGCATTTTGAGACCTTAGAGCATTATATAAATGCTAGTTATTATTATATAGCATTTTACAAACCTTACAGCACTATATCAATAATCATATATTTCCACTATTCTTATTAATCAGTGACTGCTGCTTTTAGACCCTGCCTCTGCTAGTGGCCATCTATATGTGAGGCTTATGGTTAATATACCTTCACTCAAGCTCAGTACATCCATCATTGAGAACTCTGGTGGTATCTGTCTCTGGTAACTAAATGCCAGTGCAATCTGTCTGCTGATTCTAAATCTGAAACATTAGGTCTAAAGTGCTGTGCTCCAAGGCATTTCTTCAGCTTGTCTCATCCATGATTGATTTCCTCCCCTCACTTTGCCAAACTGTTCCTGTTCCAAGTGTCATCTATTCTCATCAATTGATGAGCCGGCCTAGTACAGCTGCCTTGCAGTGAGCATGGCCGTCATTAAGCGCCTAAAACCTAAGACTGGAAGTTTTATTTGACCACTTGAGGTAGGCTGGAACAGAGCTCCAGCAGGTGAAACTTGTTGAGGAGATCGGTGGAATCTTGACAGCGAGCCTGGGTGTAAATATTGAATAGGTGGATATGGTACTAGCTGCCATTTGTATATAGTGCTTTTGCAAAGCACTTTTGTATTATTTCATTTGAGCCTCATAATAACCCTGTGGGGGACAGGTGCTCTTATTATCACATCCATTTCATAGAAGAAGAATCTCAGGATCAATAATTCTCTGAGGTTGGATTTATGAGGTTCACATCACATTCATATCATGCTGCCTCTGTATAATTCTCAGTTTCAGGGATGCCCAGTTCAGGCATCCAAGACTGATGTCTTATTGGCATCAGATTCTTCATGCTATATGACATATGAACTTTAGAAAGATGAATTGTACTGCCTTCTAGATAAAACAAGAATGCTAAAACCCCATCCTTGGTGCATGGGGCTAGTTAGCCCCATGCACAATGCTGATAGCTTTGTTCTAAATGTTTGTTGAGTGAATAAACAAATGATAGAACAAATGAACCCCTCTAAGTTCAAAAGAGGAGCAAGAAAAGGACAGGAAGACTGCAAGGAGTTGTTTTTCTTCATTTGAGTTCCTCAGACAGAGGCTACACGACTGCTTGAAAGATATGTTGTAGAGGAGAATCCCTTTCAGATAACAATGGCACTAGATGGTCTCTAAGATCCTTTCCAACTCAAATTCTCTGATTCCATTGTCAGTGCCTCAAAGGAGGTCAGGGAAAGGTACTTTTCAGTCTTTTTTCTAGGGTTTGCACAGAACTGTCCTCATATATTCAGTGAATTCCCACGAAGATCAGTGATATGCATTTGTCCGAACTGGACATTTTGGGATGCAGTCTGTGGCCACCAAAACAAAGGTCTGTCATTGAATAATTACTTGAAAAAATAGTAACATTCACACTTTCATATGAAAAGAAAAATCATTACCTTGGTCTCATCCTCATAATACTTGAGGAAGAAACTAAAGAAAAGGCAAAGTACCTTAATCTATATCTTCATTTTACTCTGATAAAGTACTTTTTAATGATCGTAGTTAGAAGTAAGACTAAGGACCCAAGTGAGCTTGGACTTCACATTTGGGTGACTAAACATTTATTAAGTGACTGTTATGTGTCAGGTACTGAGCGTAAAAATTCAAAGAATGAATCAACTCTCAAGGAGAGAATATATTAGGAGATTTTGCTTTCCTCATCATCCTCATTAACATTGTAATTATCAAGTAACTCTTTATTGCTTTTTATTTATTTGAAATGGGAGAACGGGCGTAATTGCTGGCCTCTCCTGCGCTTGCTTCCAGTCAAAAGACAAAAAAGAGCGCAACAACGGATCAGCAGACTGGACTGAAGGACCATCTGTTCTTGGCAGGGCAGTACCTTCTTCACTGAAGGTTTATAAAGAAGTGGCACCTTCACTGGCCTTCAGGGTTGGCGAAGAACACAAAATGCAGAAGCCATGGTGTTACCTCTAGTCCTCAGGAGATGTGAAAAAGCAGGGTACAGGGATTCTACAAAGAAGGAAGAGATTTTTTTTTTTTTTGATCTGTTAGTTGAATCTGATTCTTTGTGACCCTGTTTGGGTTTTGCTTTTCTTTAACAAAGATACTGGAATAGTTTGCCATTTCCTTTTCCTGCTTATTTTACAGATAAGGAACTGAGGCAAAATGGGTTAGATGAATTGCCCATGGTCACTCAGCTAATAAGTGTCTGAGTTCAGATTTGAACTCAGGTCTTACCGATTCCAGGGGCAGTACTCTATCCATTAAGCCACTTAGCTACCCCAGATAATTAGTTGTATATGACCTAATTAGACTAGAAATATATGAAGGATTTGAGAGTGAGTAGGTTTTAGGAATGATGGGATTTAGAAGGGGAAGGAGGCTTTGAGACAATCTATTATAACTCCTTCATTGGACAGACGGACAAACAGCATAATAGCAAGAATAAGTGATCTGACCAAGATGAAATAGGCAATACATAGAGTTTTCTTAGTTTTTCCTCAGCTTCCCCTTCCCTTTGATCTTGCTCTGGTGGTTTCATTAGAGCTCTGCCTGAGTTGGGATAGGTCTTGGTTGATAATCTAGTTCTACCTTTTTGCTGGAATATTTATCTGTTATAATTACTGTTAAGAATCATATTCTCATTTAGAGAAGTTGTTGGGTTTTTATGAATTTGCCTATTTGTCTAGTCAGAAATTGGACTAGAAATTTCCCTCAAAATCTATAGCCTTGCAAGTATTCAAGCATTAACTCTCAAGGAAAATGGTTAATTCCAGAGGGTTCAGCCAACCAAGTACTCTATTGTCTACTGTCTAAAAATCCAATATTATTGGCTGGGAGGACTAGATCAACCTTAGCTCCAAATTCCATCTTTGGGGCCTAACAGATGAAAATGAAACACACAGCAGAGAAATATTACTTTTCCAGTCATTTTGATTCTGAAGTAGTGAGGAGCTATGCATAAATATTTTTAGGAACAAGGCATTATGTGGAAGAAATGTGTCCATTTCATACATGGAGAGTCTAAAATGTCAAACAATGCTCCCGGCTAAATGTAGTGGATATGCTCTTTATTAAAAAAAAACAAGTAAGGTGCATATATTAGGAAATAAATGGTGTAGAAGGCTTGCCATGGAACAACATCATGACTGCCAAAACCAAGTGTAAACTCATCATTGTCATACCTGCAGCTCTGTTTGAAGTGGGATGGGGCAGGAGATGAGGTAGGACATAAGGATTAAACAAGCCTACTGGAGCAAGGCAGGGAACTGGGGGCGATCCAGGAAGTAGGTGAATGGAGGAGGTAGTCAAGGCCAGTGGGTAGTCAGTGTCAGAGAGGTAGTAGGACTGGATATGAACTAGGATACTGAGATGGTTTTTAAAAAAAGGAAAAAGCAGGGATTCAGACATGGGGAACAAGCCAATGTGGTTTGGTAGAAAGAATTTGACTATATCATTCCCCTTTGCCTTTAAGACAATACCCAAATTAGGGGCTCCCCAAATATACAAGTTACCCTTTTGGGCATGTAAAATTCTTTACTATCTGGCTTCAATTTCTCTTTCTAGACTACTTACACATTACTAACCAACTAGGTGGCACAGGGATGGTCCTAGAATCAGGAAGATCTGAATTTAAGTTTGGCCTCGGATACTTACTAGCTGTGTGACCCTTGGTAAACCTCTGTCTGCCTCAGGTTCCTCAACTATAAAATGGGGATAATAACAGCATCTATGTTCTAGGATTTTTGTGATGGTGAAATGAGAATATTTGTAAAGCACTTGGAAGAGTTCTTGGAATACAGTAGGTGCTATATAAATGTTTATTCCTTTCCCTTTTCCAAGTGCTCTCTACTCTAGCCAAATTGGCCTATCTGGTTCTTCACGCACAGTATTCTGGCTCTCACTTATACTTTTACATCAGCTGTTCCCCTATGTCTTAAGTGCTCTACCTCCTCACCTCCATATCTTGGAACCTCTCTCTCCCTCCAAGACTAGGTTCAAATGTCCCCTACAACAAGAAACCTTTGTTAACTCTCCTGGACTCGGTGTTAATATTCTCCTCAGATTACTTTGTATTTATATGGTTATATTTTGTATTTATGTGCATACATGTTGTTTTTCTCTTTAAAATCTCAATTACTTAAGGGTAGGACTTTAAAATATAAGATTATTTTTGTCTCCCCAGAACCTAACATATTGTAGATGCCTAATAAATGCTTATTGAATTGAATTAAGAAATCTGGATATAAAGTCAGATCCTTCCTCTGCTTTTTATTTGGATGTGACCTTGAACAAGTCATTTCTCTGTGATTTAGTCTAATGGTAAAGTGAGTAGCATAGTCTAGGTGATCTCTAAGCACCAGCATGAAACTCTAGAAGGCTAGTCATCAAAGAACAACACGAGAGCCCAGTGGCTGGAGCCAGAGTATAAGGTCAGAATGGGCTAGGAGCAGGGCTAACTGGTTGCTGCTATGGCCCTAGGGTGCTTTGTATTCCTCCTGACTGGAGACAGGATCCTCAGAAAAGCCTTTGGATCACTGGAGGCAGTGCTGACCCTAAGGGTAAGGCTAAAATGATTCTATTTATAGGTTAGAGTAGGCATTGTTCTCTCTTTGGCAACCTCATGAAGCCTATGGACCGCTTAAGATAATTTTTAAAAAAGAATAAAGCCTTTTTATTTCTTTTTTTTAACATTCATTTTACAAGTTTTGCATCTAAATTCTCTCCTCCCCTCCAGCCTCTCCCTCACTCTTTGAGAAAGTAAGCAATATTATACCTGCTTTATGTGTGAAGTCATGTAAAACATTTATTTCCACATTGCAAAAAAAACCCAACAAAACAAACCCTAAGAAAATAGAAGAAATAGGCTTCAGTTCTGCACTCAGTGTTCATCAGTTCTCTCTCTGGAGGGGGATAGCATTTTTCATCATGAATCCTTTGGAATTGTTAGAGATCATTGTGCTGGTCAGAGTAGCTAAGGCTTTCACATTATTATTACAGTATTGTTACTATTCTCCTGGTTCAGAATAATTTTTAAAAAGTCCTGAGTGAAGGAAATGCTAAATTTCAGTTAAAGGGTATTAGATAGATAAGTAGTCACAAAGAAACAAGACAAGAGCCCAATAACTGGAGTCAGATTATAGCATCAGATAGGACTAGTAGATTGAATGAAAGATAGAAATAGAAGGAAAACATTTAATTTTCAATTTGTTATTTTTCCCCACCTAAGCTTATGAAACCTCTATAATCTATCCAAGGACCATGTGGAGTCTGTGAACTCCCCAAAGAGGTGCAGGGGCAGAAATCTAAGCAGAGCTTTATAGTTAGAAGCCACACAGTTTATATCACCAGTATATGAACTCAGTATATACTACTCCCAAACTACTATATTACATGACTATATCAGGCCTTTATCCCCCTACTATAGTTGAGGCCCTTGGCATTCACATGTACATGGTAGGTGCAGACTTTAGGGAAAAGTCCCTTGGATAAGGATCCTGGGAGCTAGCTGGCTATACTGCTTACCAGATGTGAGACATGGGGCAAGTTATTTAATCCCTCAGGGTCTCAGTTTCTTATTCTGTAAAATGAAGGGATTAAACTAGATGATCCCTAAATATTCTTCCATCCCTAATTTTAATACTTCACATATTTTTTGAAATTTTATTTTTAAAATTCTTAATGCAAACCCTGAAAAAGGGGAAGGGAGGGAAAGGAAATAAACATTTATATAGTATATACTTTATGGCAGGCATAATGCTAAATGCTTTTTACAAATTTTCTCATTTGATCTTCACAACAACCCTGTGAGTTAGGTGCTGTCACTGTCCCTATTTACAGTTGAGGAAACTGAGGTAGACAACGTATGGTATTAAGAAACAGGACACCGGTGTGGAAAAACAAACAAAAAAACATGGTCCATGATCTTTACAGTGGCTTTGGGTTGTTCGGGTCAGATGACAAGGGGGTTCACTCCCCAGTGATCTCAAGAGCATTTCCCTTCCAAGAGATCCCTGAAACACAGGTTGGTTCTCTAAGTCTGGAGGGTTATATAAAACTCTAGTTTGTAGGCGCTATAAGTCTGGAGGATTCTTTGAAAACCCTCAAAAGAGTGTTTTCATAGATAGTTATGCTTTGGAATACAGAAAGTTCTTGCATTTTTTTGTTGGATGAACTAGAGAGTATTCTGTCTTCACCAAGAATGACAGAATCAGCTGAAAGTGATCTATTTGATTTCTCAACAATAATCCTCCATGCAGCATTTCCATCAAGAGATCATTCATGGTCTGTGATGATATGCGACTAACTCTCAATTTCAATTGAATTAATCTCTCCTTTGGTTTTCAGTATTTCCAATTTGGTATTTATATGAGTATTTTCAGTTTGTTCTTTTTCTAGCTTTTTCAGCTGCATGACCAATTCATTGATCTCCTATTTCTCTATTTTATTCATGTAGTCATTCAATGTTATAAAACTTCCTCTAAGAATTGCTTTTGCAGCCTTCTATAAGTTTTGGTAAGTTGTCTCATTATTGTCATTCTCTTGAATGAAGATATTGATTGTTTCTATGATCTGTTGTTTAACCCATTCATTTTTTAGGATTAGATTATTTAGTTTCCAATTAATTTTTGGTCTATCTCTCCATGCCTTTTATTACATATAATTTTTATTGCATTATGATCTGAGAAGGATGCATTTACTATCTCTGCCTTTCTGCACTTGATTGTAAGGCTATTATGCCCTAGTGCATGGTCAATTTTTGTATTTGTGCCATGTTCCACTGAGAAAAAGGTATATTCCTTTGTATCCCCATTCAATTTTCTCCAGAAAGCTATGATATCTACCTTATCCAGAGTTCTATTCACTTTCTTAATTTCTTTCTTGTTTATTTTGAGGTTAGATTTCTCAAGTTCAGAGAGGGGGAGGTTGAGGTCCTCTACTAGTATAGTTTTGTTGTCTGACCCGAAAATTTACTAAGCATTTCTTCCTGTAGCTCCCTTAACTTCTCCTCTAAGAATTTGGATGCTATACCACTTGGAGCTTATATGTTTAGTAATGATATTGCTTCATTGTCTGTGGTGCCTTTTAGCAGGATATAGTTTCCTTCCTTAGCTATTTTGATTGGATATGTTTTTGCTTTTGCTTTGTTTGACATTAGGATTGCTACCCCTGCTTTTTTTTTACATCAGCTGAAGCATAACATATTCTGCTCCTACCATTTACCTTTACCTGGTGTGTATCCCCCTCTTTCAGATGTGTTTCTTGTAGACAATATATTGTTGTGTTATGGATTTTATGCAACTAACTCTCAAAGCAATCTATTTCACTTTTGGACATCACTAATTAAGATGTATTTCTTTACATCAAAGCTGAAACTGCCTGTGTCTAAATTTTACTCGTTGTTTCTAATACTTCCCTCTGAGACAAAGCAGAATGATTCTCTCCTCCATTGCAACCTTTCCCATATGTGAATAGAGCCAGCATGTTCCCTCTAAATCTTCTCATCTTCAATTTAGACATTTCCAGTCTTTCAACTAATTTTTATACTCTGTGTTCTTCAGTACTTTGAATATCTAGGTTATCCTCTTTTGACTTTAACTCAGCTTATCCATCTTTATAAAAATATGATGATAGAACTGAATACAGTACTCCACATGTAGCTTTCCCAGGGCAGAACATGGTGGGAGTTTTATGTACCTTTCTTTGGACACTATTTTCTTTAATGCAACCTGGGAAAGAATTAATATATATTCTTTGCTAATATAACACAGTATTGACTCATATGGAGTTTGTAGTCTACTGAAACCCTCAGATCTTTTTCATAGGAGCTTTTGTTTAGTCATACCTCCATTTTATAGCTGTGAAGTTGATTTTTGGATCCCAAATATAGAGCTTCACATTGAGTGCTATTTAATTTTATCTCATTCAATTTGGCCCAGAGTTTTAGCCTATCAACTTCAATTGTTTGGAAACTTGTAGAAGTAATGTGCTTGTCTTGTTTAACTTGACTGCTTGCATGGCAGACTAAAGGTTCTTTTATCTCTTCTACAGAGATCTAGACATAATCCAAATGGTGGATCCCAAGGGAGGTTCTAGGTGAGGTAAAAAATGAACTAAATATAAAGGTTCCTAGGGGATATCTTCATTGGGACATTAACTAAAGAACTGATCAATCAATTAATTACTCATTAAAATTTACTAAGCATTTCCTACATGCCAGGCACTGTGTTAAGTTCTGGGATAATGTTTGGAATTTGTGAGAAGTCCCTTCAAGGGTCAACTGTGTCTATGTGAACCTATAGCCAAAGTTCTAAGATACAAGTTATTTAATATTCCACAAAAAAAAACCACTTTTGTTTTATTTTATTTTCTCCCCTCCAAATCCAAGCTTCATTTCTAACAGTTCTCCTCAGAAGCTTGAGTACAGTTTCCTTTTTGGAAGCTAGAGATCTTCAGTCTGGTGTAATAGCGGAAGTGTAGCTCTGGTGTGCTATATTTTGATTGTTTCCTCCTTTCAAGTGATTCTTCAAAGCAATCAAGCACTTCATGCATTAATTATTTTCCCAGCTCAAAATAGATGAGGAGAGACATTTAAATAAAACTATCCAGCTTGGATTTTGCGCCATCATTTTCTCTCCCTTTCCCACACTAAGATGTTTTGACTTCTTAATCCATCAGTAGGGAATATTCATTTATAGTATTTGCAGATTCCTTGATTTATCTAATTAAGAAAAAATTTTGGTTCTCCAAAATAGAAAAATGAAGTCAGAGGGAGGAGTCCTCCTCTGTAATGTTCAAGCAGAACAAGCGATATGTTTTCCCACAAATGGAAACAGAAGAATTTTCCAAATACATTCACCAAAAATACCAGTGACTGAATAAATGGTGGGTGGAATGGAGAACAAGCAATTTCCTTTTATTTTATATTTAAAGAGTGCTGGAATCAGAATTGGAATTGGAATTGGAATCAGAAGCCCTGTGTTCAAAAACTGATCTTTATCACTTGTTCTTTGTGTGTCACTGGGAAAGTCCAATCACCTCCCAGTGCTTCATTTCCTCATCAATAAAATGAGGGTTTTGGACTTGATGACCTTTAAGATTCCTTCCATCTCTAAGTTTATGACCGCTGTAAGTACTTGCAGGTAATATTTGGCTCGTACTGCCTAGCAGCACGTACCATAGCTGGTTCATGCTTAGTACAATATCCTCCCCCTTTCTATTCTTTATCTTCCAACACAGATATGGGACTCTGAGTAAGTATAGAAAGTACTGGTTGCTGAATGTATAGAACAAAGAAAATATTTCTGTGTTCCCAGAATGAAATATTTCTAAGCTATTCTGCAAAATTCCTACTTATTAACAACTATTTCCTGAGATCTTCACCAAAGTTCTTCTTTGATGGCATATGCCACAGAGATGACCCTGACTTGAATGGGCGGATAGATGGAATAAGCATTTACTAAGCACCAGTCACTGTGCTAAGCACTTTATAAAGAATTCTCTAAGATGATACCAATGAAGCACAAGGTCCCCAAGTTCTGTGAAGATGGAAAAGGCTTTGAATCTTGACTGGTAATGGAGAGTGCATCTGTCATTCAAGGACCAACATGGCTAAATTTGGAGGGGCTTAAGTATCAGTTTAGTCACAAGCCAAAGTGTCTTTCATTCACAGTAATTCTGAGGCTATCTATGCTGGTATCAACTGGGAGAGTGCTCACAATGACAGAGTCACAGATCTTTGTAGTATGGAAATATTTACAGTGTAGTAGCTGACCTTGATACCACTTTCATCCTTGTTGAAAGTGTCTGACAAAAATCACAGAAAATATCTTGCTAAAAAGCATGGGAGCAAGTACATGGCCCTGCTTTACTCTATTAATGACTGGGAAAGTATGAGAACATTGTCCTTTATCCAGAACCTGTGCAAGCATGTTATCATGGAACTGGTGCCGAATACTAATGAACTTCTTTGGACAACTGGATTTTGTCATGATTTTCCACAAACCCTTACAACTGACCACACCAAAGGCCTTAGTCAGATGGATGCATATTGTATACAGACTTCTGTTCCTGGCATTTCTCCTGTTAGGCAGTAAGCACTATTCCTCAGCCCTTTCTCGGTAATCCTGGGAGGTAGGTGTAATTATTAATCCCCATTATATAGATAAGGAGGCCATGAGGGGTTAAGTGACTTGCTTGTCCAGGTCACTAGCTAGTAAGTATCTGAGGCAGAATTATAACTCAGGTTTTTCTGACTGAAATTGGGTGGTGGGGAGGTAGAGGAAGAAAGTTAAAACCAAATATATTGGATGAGAAACACTAATGTGGGTGATTTTTGTAAACAAAAGAAGAGACTAGGTTAAAGGCAGAAGACAGTAGTACCAGAATGTTTAAACATGGATTTCTCTCTCACTTAACTCAGTTCTACTACTCCAAAAACAGTCACCTCTTCAACAGTTTCCTTGCAGAAAGATATTGTTTTTTTTTCCTAAAAAATGTGGCATTACTACAGTCACAACAGGACCTCATTCTCTATTACCAAACAATTTAGATAATAAATGGGGCTTTACAAAAATGTGTTGGCTCCACTCTACCTGAAAATCTAACTCCAAAAGTCACCACCACCACTACTCTAGTCTGCTACTAAAGGATTGAAGGAAAAAAACCCCACCTCTTCCTTATGAGTGTCTGACCATGAAGAACACAAGCCTGTTAATGTTGAACTGAATTATATTCTTTGCAAGCCAATAAAAGAATCATCTGTCTCTTCCAGAGATAATATGTGATTGTAGTTTATAGGGTTTGGCACATAGGAAGTATTTAATAAACACTCTAAAATGCTCTTGATTAATTCCCTGATAATGAAGTATGTGCATAGAAACAGAAAATTATATTGGCTAAAGTACCATCTATTAATTGTTTGTGACTGGTTGGCTTAGTTGGACAGAGTGTAAAGTTAACAGGGATTAGGTTTGTCTAATATGCAACAGTTATTTATATAGATTCCATGACTACAGAACACCCTTATGTGGAAAAGTCACAAGGGACATTAGCTGAGAAATGTGTCAGTTGCAACTTAAATTTATCACCAACACAAGATGAGCTCAGTCCACATGACCTCCTGACACTGGGCCAGAAGGTTAGTCAGTATTCCAAAGGATAGTTCAGTCAATTATATTCTCCTTAATCTAAAGTTTTTTTCCTAGAGTTTAATAATTTGTAACAAAGCCAAATTGGCCTTAAATTGCATAAGAAGTGAAAGAATGGCTAAAACTTCTTTGTATTTCCACTTCAGGACAGGAAAGCATGGACATTCCAACACTTCCACATTCTAAAGAATAAAAGGAAAAAGTAAGACTCCACTAGAGATAGTAACATGATTAGATTAGAAAAGGGAGGAGATAGAAGGAAAATTGAGAGGTAAGAAATGCCACTAGAATCAAGCAGACTTTCTCCTTCCATATTTAGGAGATTTAAAAATACATGGCTGGGTGTAGGTAAGCAGAAGAATGTTTGATATCTTTGAATTGGTTTTAATGCACTTTGTCCTAGTATGATCTATATCATGCCATATGTTGTTCCCCTTCATCATCTTACATTGAAGACACAACTGCTGCCTCAGAAATAGTTTACAATGTTGCCCTTCCACAACCATGCTGTGAAGAAAACAGAATGGGAACGTAGCAGTTACAACAAAGTGGAAATTCACCTACTAAGAGAGTCCACAATGATTCACTTTCCTGGTAATCAAGCCAGATAATCTGAAAATCATGCAATATCTAAAGCGTGAGAGTGTAAAAAGGGCAAGGTCTCCAATAGCAATGGCTGGGAAAGTTTATACTGACAGAATTCCTGAGTAGAGATTTTTTACCAGAGTTGGAGTTTTGATGTGAGAACTCTTATGAAGAAAAAAATGTCCTCAGCTACTTATGAGTAACTTACTTCAGGAAAACTTTACACAGAATACCACACCTTTATAACCTTCCTAAAAACTCTACTGGCAAAGTAAAGTAACCCTGACAAGGAGAGAAGCTTGTCACTTCCTGAATCACCAACATCTTTAGATAGTTACTGCTGGCAATGGCAACATGATCCCCGGAGGTTTCTTGACCATGGACACAATCTACCTCAGAGCTTTGCAAAACAACACTATTCATGACTACCACTTATGTTCATGAACTGGGACCAAGGAAAGAAATAACATGGCGTTTGTTAAAGTTCTAAACTGTAGCACAGTCTCAAATGAGATACAGAAACAGTAACAGTATGAACAACACACTTTTCTGTGTGTAACCTGAGATGACAACTGTATTCTTCTGATAGCTTTCCATTTTGTTTCTAGATCACAGGCTGACCATTTTTTCAGTTAGAAAGTCTGTCAGTATTCCAAAGGATAGTTCAGTCAATTATATTTTCCTTAATCTGTTTCTAATCTAATCTTGTTTCCAGATCATAGGCTGGCCCCATAGTTCTTTACTTCATACATAGTCCTATACTTTCAGTAATTGACTGTATCTCTTCAAAATGAGTCAACTCTTTTTTTTTTCTTTTAAAAATATTGGGTCTCTTTATCTTGTCCAGCCTACAAATGCAGTGGTCTTTATGGATCTGATCCCGATAGTGATCAGTACAGAAGTTCTAACCTGTTCTATTTTTCTGTCCATAGGCTGCCTGGTGGCTCTTTGCTCTCATGGGCTCACCGCATTAGTGACTGACTTAGTATAGGTACTTTGGTTTCAATCTCAAGCCCTAAGGTAGCTCAGAACTTACAGACTTAAGCAATTCACCAGCCTCAGCCTCCTTAACAACAGAAATTACAGGAGTAATGCCTGGTGTCAACTCCTTAACACAAACTATTATGAAACAAAGTAAGAGAAACAGAGCTGTCAAACTTTAACATATAGCTTAATCACTGAGCTAATATGGGTGTACTTAATTAGTTACAGAGTGAAAAAAAGTCAAGATACTCTAAATAGGGTCAGAAGAGGAGGGAAAAAAATCCAACTTTCCTATTGGTTTTTAGAATACATGAAGCAACAGCACAAAATAACGCACAATGCAGGAAAGGAGAGACAGTGAACATATCTTACCTTATTATCATCTTCAAGCTCAGTATAACCACAGGCACTTATGATATCTGGAAACATCTCTGACCATCCCTCACTAGTACAGTTTTTGCTGATATTTCCTGTAATACAAAATTCAGACATTTACTCTATAGGTTTGTCAAAGTGTACCCATTAGCGATACTTCAATCAGCTGCAGACAAACACTGGCTTCTTGGGTGAGCTTTGAAGACTATACAGAATGAGAACTCTTAAAGGACAGAACTTGCCCTGTCATAATCAGAAATACATCAGTAGCTGACTTTTGATTATTCAGGAGCCAATTAAGAAGCTAGCCTATTATTCTGGCTCCTGACTGCTACTTTTTCTCCCTCCTACTGCCTGACTCCCAGCCATTAGGCTTCTCATTAGAGCCAGAAAGTAAGAAGGGCAAGTTAGAGAGGGTGGAAAAAGCATAACAGGAGAGATCATGTTCAGATTATTAATAATGCTCTTAATTCTTCCCTGGGCACAATGAACATAAAAGAGCTACCCCAAAGTTGAATGAATTGCCTTGGAAGATATTGAGTTCTTTCCTTCTAGAGGTTTCAAGGCAAAGGGTAGATACAACTTTGTCAGGTATTTTGTAGAAGGGAATCTTGTTCAAGGGTAGACTGGGCTAGGTAGACTCTGAGACCCCTTCCAAGTTTGAGAGACTGAATCTATGACAAAGGAAACCTCAGAGCTGCCCCATCCAAGTCGAGGCAGACAAGCCTAATGTGTGGCTATGAGACTCCTCATGCCTTCTCATTAGTCATACTTTTACTTCCTAATTTGACTCAGTGGAAGCTTGCTTCTCAGTTCCCACCATCTATTCCCAAAGAAATAGTCTATACCCATGCCATCCCATCTTGGAAAACAGAGAGATGAAATATTGCTTGTGGGACCTGGAGTCCATTGTACAGGTACCCCAGAAGGTATATTGTTACATGAATGAACAAGTGAAGGATTCATAGCAATTTGGGCATAAAAGTGTCTGATTTCCATTGTCGGGCAAAGATTACTCTGGAAGAATGCATCATATCTCTTAATGATAATTTGCCCCTACAGCCTCAGAAATGGTGGATGTATTGACTGATTTGTCTTAACTTTTTCCTTTGTTGCTAGGATGTGTGTGTGTGTGTGTGTGTGTGTGAGAGAGAGAGAGAGAGAGAGAGAGAGAGGCAGAGAGAGACAGAGAAAGACAGAGAGAGAGAGGCAGAGAGACAGAGAGAGAGAGAGAGAGAGAGAGAGAGAGAGAGAGGGGGGGGGGGGGGGGGGGAGAGATGGATGGTTATATTAGAAGAAAACTATGATGTAAAAACAAAATGTAGCAACAGAACATGCCTCTCTCACTCACAGTTCACTAACAAAGTAGAGCAATAACCATAGGTGATGTCAATGCATAAAGTGGTCTGAAGCATAGTTGTAATGAGGAATCCTAGTGCTTGAGGCCAATTCAGTACAGGCAAGAGGCAGTCTATTCAGAAGCAATTGGACTTTTTTCGGGGGGAGTGCAAGAAGGCTTTTCTTTTTTTGGGAGGGGGACTACACATACATTCCTATTAAGCACATTTTCACATTAGTCATGTTGTGTAGAAGCATTAAAATGAACGGGAGAAACCATGAGAAAAACCCAAACAAAAAAATAACACAAGAGAACATACTCTGCTTCATTCTGCATTCCAGTTCCATAGTTCTTTCCTGGATGTAGATGGCATTTTGCTTCAAGAGTCCTTTGAGAATGCTTTAAGTCCTTGCCTTGCTGTGAAGGGTTAAATCTACCAGAAAAGTTCCTCGCACACAGTGGTTGTTACTGTGTACAGGGATCTCCTGGTTCTGCTCCTTTCACTCAGCATCAGTTCATATAAGTCCTTCCAGGTCTCTCTGAAGTCTTCCTGTTCATCATTTCTTATAGCACAATAGTATTCCATTACACTCATGTACCACAACTTGTTCAGCCATTCCCCAATTGATGGGCATCCCCTTGATTTCCAGTTCTTGGCCACCACAAAAAGAGTTGCTTTAACTATTTTTGTACATATGGGACCCTTTCCAATTTTTATGATCTCTTTCAGATATAGTCCTAGAAGTGATATTGCTGGGTCAAAGGGTATGTATTTTTTTTGTAGCCTTTTGGCCATAGTTCCAAATTGCACAGATGCAATTGTTACAGAAGAGTGGGCAGCCCCATGAACACTTGCCTCCAAACCATGAGTAGAGGTGATAGAAAATAGGGAGCCCCAGAAGAGTTAGTTTGGCCATAGTAACCCTGGAGAAGGCGGCTCAGGTAGTCAACCACCACAAGGCATGATGATGGATGCCTGGAAGAATACCTTGGAGAGAATGCAAGCACATTATGCCCTCCCTCTCCAGATGTGGGCACACTGGGAGAAAGATTCTGTCACTCAGCCTACTCACGGTTTCAATCTGGAACTACTTATGCATACCAATAGAACCTATATATAGGTTTTATGCCCATGAGCTCAAACTAGTCAGGTGTGTTATGTTGTTCAGTGAGCCCCAACCTAAAAGGTTTAGTGGCAAGATCTGAAAGTCAGAAAACTTCAGATTAAATCCCAACTCTTATATTTAATAGCTTTGGGATTATATAAGAACCCCCCTTACCTTCTTTGAGCCTTAGCTTTCACATGTGTAAAATGGACAGTGCTTGACTTGTCTGCCTTACCAGATTGTTCTAAGGAAAGTGCTTTATAAATTGTAAAGAACCATAGAAGTTACTATGATTAAAGTCATCTCTTCATTTCCCATCCAGCTTCACTCCTTTACACTTCTCCACATGGTCCCTGTGCTGGGCACCTTCAAACTCTCTCCCTCAACTTTTCACCTTTCTACTGCAAAGTCCTTGAGGACAAGAATGAGCTTTCTTTTTCCACACTTGTATCTCCTGTACATAGTAGGTACTTCAAAAGTGTTTATTTACTATTAAAGGGTCAAAAATCCCCTAAAAGCCCCTAAAGAGCAAGGACTAATCTAGAAAAGAATATATTAAACTAAGTCCTTTTATTTCCTAAATGTTCCCACAGCCGAAGAATTCAGCACCTAATGATTAGTCTGCTATCTATGTGTTTCTTCATACTTAGCTAGTCTAATCCTTAGAAAACTGACCCAGTGAGTCACTGAGTTCATCCAGCTTGTAGATCTGGTCAGATCTTTCTCTCTGTTGTCATAGACTTTGAAAACTAGTGCTAACCTCTATGCTACAAGAAAGCACAGTGGGAGAACTCTATGGGAGGACTCAACAAAGTCTGTTGACTTTGTATGCCTCCCTAGAAGTCTTTTGTGAAAGGATGCCAATAAATAGGTCATCCCAGGGAAGGTGGGATGGATTCTCCCCCATCACCACCCTGATTTAGAACTCTTTTAGATTCATAGAATATGAGAGTTACTAAGGTCTTTAGAGGTCTTCACATCTAACCCCCTCATTTTGAAGAGGCGACTGAGATGCAGAAAAGTGAAGTGATTATTGAAAACCACAATGGCTTGAATAAGTCTCCTTGCTCCTAGTCCACTGCCATCTGCACTGCTCTGTGTCATCTCATGACAGATCCTTTGCTTTGGATTTTAGACTTTTACCAATACAGCTAGTGGAGTAAGCATGAGACTTGCAGGAGAAAACGAATGGGACTGGTAGTTAAGGACTATGTTGTTGTAATTGTTTAGTCCTATTTCAGTTGTGTCTGACTCTTTGTGATCCCATCTGATGTTTTCTTGGCAGAGATACTACTGGAGTGGTTTGCCATTCTCCAGCTCATTTTACAGATGAGAAAACTGAGGCAAACAGGGTTAAATGACTTGTTCAGGATCACATGGCTATTAAGTGTCTGAGGCCGGAGTTGAGTTTAGGAAATAAAACCTTCCTGATTCCAGGTCTGGCACTCTATTCACTGTGCCACCTAGCCTCTCCACTGGTGAAGGAAAAATTCCTCTTATCCTCATCTCTCTTTGTCTATCCTGCCCCAGTTAACTTTTTAAAGCAGTAAATTTCAGAGAATGTGATGATCTGCATTAGTGGAGAAAGTTTTCCTATATAGGAGTTACATATATCAGTGAAATCACAGGTCCAGTTCTATCCCTATTTCACACGTATTTTACAATCTTTATTTTAGAAAGATACCTTGCCCGTATGTATCATTACTTTTAAATGAGTTAATTTAGTTACAGAGGTTCAAAAAGTTTTGCTGTTCTAAAGATCCTTCTTCCTACCCCTCCACAAAACTAGAGGCAATTCATGGCCATGCTCTTTTGTTTTAAAGCAAAAAGCATTCATGATGTAATATTTGATTAGAAGACTATTGAATAATATTGCAAAGCATAGCCAGATCCTCAGCTGGACTCAAGGCTATTTTTTGCCTGTCTTTGTATTCTTAGAACCTAGGTCAGAGCCTGACAAATAGTAGGTGCTTAATAAATGCTTGTTGACTTGTTGGCAAAGCCATCTATGTCAGTCCCATGAGGTCAATGGTAAGGGTATTATTATTTCCATTTTGCAAATGAAGCCCAGAACTTTGTGAGGTAAAGTGACAGCCAAGGTCACAAAGATATAAACAGCAGTTATTGTGAGGTTCCGCACCCTGCTTCTTTCTGCCTGGATACTTGTAAAAAACTATCTGGAAGCCTTTATTTTGGAATGGGCCAATGCGAAAATCACCGAACTGCTTTTGAACCACTGTAACATTTTAATGCCATAATACAAGATTAGATAAAGCCCAGATGACTCCAAGTAATTTAAAATATTAGAACAATAATCTGCAGCCCAAACTGTTCAACAGGAATATTATTGATTTGATGGAGATTCATAAAAGCTCAGCCACTCTCAGGTTCTCAGACCTGAGAAATGATCAATGGTCCTAATGTAGGTAGAATCAACAACTCAGCATATACTCAACCTACAAGATCATTTTCTATGTCTTTTTACTGCTGCTTTGGCAATCGACAGATGTGATATAATGAAGATTTATGCTAATGGTGGATGCAAGCAAGGGAGGAAGTAGGATAAAGTGGTATTTTCTCTAAACTTTCTCTACATGTCCTCCCTCTTATCCTACCTATTTCCTCTCACCCCAATACCACCCTCACCTAACCTCTGTTTAATCTGCTGCAACACTATTGTTTCCTTTCATTATTTACCTAAAACACAAATAATGTCCCTGTCTAGTAGTAGTGTTGAAGGAGTAGTGCTGAAGACCTCAACACTTGCCTTTTATTTCCCCAGAGAGCCTTCTGCTGGTAATGAATACTTGAATTGCTTTGGAGAGCCTCTCTGGTAAGAATAGGGACATGGGCTAGGGGATAATACACAAGCAGGAATATGGATAGAGAACAAGAAATGGAGGATGTGCTCATCTGAAGTCTGCTGCTTTAAAGGGGATGCTCAATTTACCATGAGACAAAAGAAGCCAGTTCTTTTATTACCTCATTGTAATAACACTTTGTGAATCTCTGCAGAAGCTCAGAGAAAAAGTAAAATTTTTGCTAAAATAAGGTGTGGAATGGGGGGACTGAGAGTAGATGGTAAAATAGGTGGGAAGGTGGCACAATGTTGGCCATGGAATCAGGAGGACGTGAGTTCAAATCTGAACTCAGACATTTACTAGCTGTGTGATCCTGGGTAAGTCACATAACCCTGTTTTCCTCAGTTTCTTCATCTGTAAAGTGAGCTGGAGAAGGAAATAGTAAATCACTCCAGTATCTATGCCAAGGAAACCCCAAATGGGATCATGAAGAGTTAGACAATTAGCTGACTAAGCAACTACATGATTGCATTCTAGCACTAATCCAATCACTAATGTTTGGGAGGCAGTCCATCTATGTATTACCACTGACTCTGTAGTACTAATATTCAGGGGGGCCAACATTTCCTACTCTCATGGAAAGTCAACTGAAGAACTCTCCATGGTACTTATGACATTCCAGTTTGTCAGATCAGAGGAATGGACTGGCAGGCTTTTACTTAGATCAGTGGTTGTATATTAAAGTCAAGTACACATTTTCATTTTGGTTGCCTTCTGCTCAATACTGGAGGTAGTCATGATGTGTTGCATAGAGCCCTGAATTTGCATTTAGAAGATTAAGATTTGAATCAGGACTTTACTACTTACTAAAAAAATCATTTCTGTTCTGAGCCTCTGTTTCCTCCTCAGGAAAATGGGGATAATAATATTCACCATACCTATTTCACACCTAGGGCAGTATGGAGGCATCAAATGATTTAATATATTTATTAATATATTATATATAATGTATTATTATATTATGTATATATTATAATGTATTCTATTTATTATTAATATATTATATAAAATATATTATATATTATGAATATAATATATTGAAAATCTGATGTTTAGCTATTGTTATCTATTGTGTTATTTCTATTTATAAAAACACAAATATGTTATATGATATAAATATATGTATATATGCACATATTCCTACGTGTGTATATATAAACAACCATATATATGTATACACATGTAGACACAAAATTACAAACTCCTGCATATATGTAAACACACATGCACAAATATACATGCATATATGCACATACATACATGCATACCTATAGATAAACAGATATAGATGTATAGAGTTGGGCATATGGCCCTGATTAAAAGGGGCATGTTACTCAAATGTCATTTTAGTGCTTATCTCTTCCTGGACAATTTCTTTTTTCCTTCCTCTGATTTGTATGAGATGAATGACCCCAGGCAGAAAGCTTTGTGTTTTCTCTAAAACTAACATTTATCAAAATCCAGCTGGATGCTGGTCTCCATTTTAACTCCATGTACGTAAATGCCCAAGCGGCAGATGTTCTGGTTTCCTCCTGCCTTTACAGAAACCATAGCATCTTCAGAAAAGAGGACTCTGGAGAGCCCCAAGAATTCTCAACACAAACCCACTTTACCTGGTTTGTTGTAGAAATGCCTGAATACTTTTGGACACGGAACCGTGACAGTCTCTCCAATATCAGCGGGGTGCCAGCAGGTAATATTATCCCAGATTCCACTACATGCTGTAATAAATTAAAAAAAGAAGAGATAAATGAAGTGAGAAGATGGCTGCTCACTCATGCAAATAAAACAATTTAAATGAATAAAGGCTTAAAGAGAGAGTCAAGATGTAAATATTAACATGATTTACAAAAATACTACATACATAGAAAATTTATAATTACACAGTAATTTCTTAAATTCTCTTCCTCTACCAGAAATCAACAGTAATGATTTTTATGGAAATTATATCAACTTGTTGTTTTGGTTCCATTAACATAATTTTTGAGTATTTGAAAAAAAAAAAGAATCAGGAGTGGAAACGCATATGAACAAGTTAGCTTCTGTTTGCTAATGCCTGCATTTTTCTTTTTGAGTTAAGTTCTCCTGATGCACAAAAGTGTGCTCCCAGTAACCAGAGATATATTAAGAATGACAGTAATCTAATTGACTCTTGCCTCTGGCTAGCTCCTTCTTGCCTTACAGCTCCACTGTCTATTTAAGAGTGCTGTGGTATGGTCCTCATTCTGAGCCTGCTGGCACTGCCAGGTCAGGTCACAGGATTAAGGATGCCATACTAGGGGAAGTCCAGCACTGCCATTCTACTACTTGCCTTGACCCCCTTCTTGGGAGGAGGCCTGGGATACTGCATCCCTACATGTAACCTAGGGAACTGACTCATTTCTCCAAGGGCATAGACATCCTTCTGTTCCTTGACATTCAATGTGATTATTGGTGTATCTATGACTAGCTGTTATGGGTCAGTCAAGTTTACCAGAGCTGATGACTCAGTTTAATTAAAGACTTGAACTGCCGAGTCTGTCAGTGTCCTATCCTATATTCTCTAACAGCAACAGCAAACAGTAATGATGATAATATTTGTAAATATCTTTCAGGTTTACAAAAAGGCTCTACAAATATTATCTTATTTTATCTGCATGGCACTGCTGGGATATAGATGCTATTATTTTATAGATGAGAAAACTGTGATTTAAGAGAGAAATTTAAGTGATTTGCCCAGGATCATACAGCCTGTATCTGAGGTCAGATTTGAATTTGGGTCTTCTTGACTCCAGTGCAGTACTCTATTGACTGTACCACCCAGCTGCCTTTCTGTGCTAGGGGATATAAATCATCTTCTTTGCCATCATTTTCTTGAAGGGCTGATCTCTTAGGTTGCCCAGCTATTACAATTTTTGGCTACCTACACTGGGATGGAGGTCTCCTGCCACCTCAAAAGCTCTTTCATATCATTCAATTGAACTGTCATATCAGCAGATAAATGCTTCCAGTCAAATGGGCTCTTGAAGGACAGAGATTTATTTCTGTATCTCTAGTGCCCACCACAATGCCTTATACATACAAGGTTCTTAATATATGTTTGTTGAATTGATATTCAATAAGTAATTTATTTGTTTTGGTAAGCCAACTTATGTCAAAGCAAACAACATTTCTATTTATTATGGAGTTCATCATCATCCTCCAATAATTGCATCATTATCATCATCTTCATACCATAATGGCACTGGATTTAGGGTAAAAGGACATAGGTTCAAATTCTGGCTACCCCTTACTACCTAAGTGACCTTGGGTAACTTCTCTGGGCCTCAGTTTTCTCATCAGCACAGTGAAGGGAGCTGAATAGATTATCTCTCAAAGAACTTTCATCTCTAGATATATGATCCTACAGACTTCATACATATGCATATGATGTGTTAGCTAAGGTTAAAACAAATTAAATAGATATAGTAGCTGACATTCAGGAGTCTATAATCCAAAATAGATTGAATCCACTTGGAAAAAGTCACAATAGAACCAGATGGAAAAATGAAGAATTACAAAGGAAAATTACCTAGCAACATATAATAAATATATAATATGTGGTTTGAGTATAGATTATCTCGCTTTCAAAAATACAGATGTGCTGCTATGAAGTTGGCTACGAACCAATTTTTGTAAATCAACACTTTTTCTTACTGAGTTTCATTGCAGGAATGGAACCATGTTCCCATCAAATCCAAACTCTAATGGGAAGCAGAAGACCTCGGTTAGAATCCTGACTGTGCTGTGCAGGTAACTCTTAGTGTAATCTTGAGGAGATTACTTCATCTTTCTGGTTTTCCCTTTCCTTATCGTTAAAATGAGGGTTCCCTTCCAGATCAGTCCCATGATCCTAAAAATAATACTCAGCCCAACAAATAACTAGATATTTCTTTTACAAATATTATAAACTTAAAAAAAATCTACTTAAAGGAAAATGATAATTTTCCCTTGAAACTCAAAAGAGGAATATTGCATTGGAAATCAAATTCCCTTGAGGTTAGCACAATATGAGCAGGAAATATGTACTATCAGTAGGGTTCTAAGCACAAATCTAAGTACAAATTCCCTATGAATGACCCAAGCTTATAAGAAGGAAGTGCTTGACATTTGCTTGTATCTTGTAGAATCAACAATGGGAATCCTGAATTAAGGTAGTCAGGACAACTGGTTAAATCAGTCCATGTGTAGGGTAATGGGAAAGGTTCGGTTGCCCAAGGACGTCTAGAGAGGAGTTTTGAAGGAGGCGGGGGAAGGTATGGTACCGCCTAAGGATTGTGGTGGCTGATCAATGGAATATCCTAATTGCACAATATAAAGAAACAAACAAGTGTACTGACCTGGGGTTTGATAAACCCAAAGATCTCAGCTTTGGGGGCAAGAACTCTCTATTTGACAAGGACTGCTGGGAAAACTGGAAAGAAGTCTGACTGGAACTAGGCACAGACCAGCATCTCATGCTGTATTCCAACATAAGCTCAAAATGGATACATGATTTAGACATAGCAAATGAGGAGATTATGGGAAAGAAAACCTGTCAGATCTATAGATAAGGAAGAATTCATGTTCAAACAAGAGATCGAGAAACTCACAGGAAGCAAAATTAATAATTTTGATTACACCAATTCAGCCAAAATTAGAAGAAATATCAGAAAATTAGAAGGGGAAAAATTTATAGCAAATTTCTCTGATAAAAGCCTCATTTCTCAGATATTTAGGAACAGTCAAATTTATAAAAATAAGAGCCATTCCTCCAGTGATAAATGGTCCAAGAATATGAACAAGCAGTTTTCAGAAGAAATCAAAGCTGTCAATAGTCACATGAAAAAATGCTCTAAATCATTATTGATTAGAGAAATGCAAATGAAAACTGAGGTACTATCTCACACCTATCAGATTGGCCAACATGAACAATGCAAAGAAATAAAAGAAAATAACTGAATGGGAAAGACAAGATCTTTGCAAGAAAATCAGAGATATCAAGCAAATGTTTCATGTAAAAATGAGCATAATAGAAAAACAAAAATATTAGGCACTTAATAGAAGTAGAAGAGCTTCAAAAGAGGTGACAAGAATATACAGAGGAACTATACAAAAAGGTCTTACCATCCTTGATAACCTTAATCATGTTGTTACTGATCTAGAGCTAAACATCTTGGAGAATGAAGTCAAGACCCTTAGGAAGCATTAGTAACGGTAAGGCTGGTGGAGGTGATGGAATCATGAAAGATGACTGTGCTAAAGTGTGGCACTCAATATGCCAGCAAATTTGGAAAACACAGTTTGTGTCAATCCTAAAGAAGGTCATGCCAAAGAACGTCCAAATTACTGAACAATTATGCTTATCTCCCATACTAGTAAAATTATATGTAAGATTCTGCAACCTAGGTTTACCAATATGTGAACTGAGAATTACCAGAAGAGAGGACTTGTTTTTGAAGAGATAGAAGAGTCAGACACCAAACTGCCAGAATTCACTGTATTATGGAGAAAGTAAGGGAGTTTCAGAAAAAAATACTTCTGCTTCATGGACTATACTAAAGCCTTTAACGGTGTGCATCACCACAAAATGTGGCAAGTCCTCAAAGAGATGGGAATACCAGGTCCTTGTCTCCTGAGGAATCTGTATGCAGGTCAAGAAGCAACTGTTAGGACAAAACATGGAACAACTGATTGGTTTAAGATGGGGAAAGGAATATGACAAGGCTATATATTGTCACCTTATTTGTTTAACATATGCAGAATACATTATGCAAAATGTTAGACTGGATGAATTAAAGGCCAGAATTAAAGTTGCCAGGAGAAATATCAACAATTCAGAGATGCAGAAAATACAACCCTCATGATAGAAAGTGAAGAAGAATTAAGAAGCCTCTCAATGAGAGTGAAAAAGGAAAGTATAAAAGCTGACTTGAAGTTTAACATAAAAAACAAAAACAAAAAACTAAGATCACGGCAACTGGTCCAGTCACTCCCTGGCAAATAGAGGGAGAAGAAATGGAAGCAGTGTTATATTTTATATTCTTGGGCTCAAAGATCATAGCAGACGGTGACTACAGCCAGGAAATTAAAAGCAGCTTGATTTTGGAATGGAAAGCTATGACAAATCTGGACAGCATACTAAAAAGCAAAGACATCATCTTGATGACATCCGTCTATATGGTGAAAGTTATGATCTTTCTGGTAGTAATGTAAAGCTGTGAGAGAGGACAATAAGGAAAGCTGAGTGCCAGACTTGGTAATTTCCAAAATGTGGTCCTGGGGAAGAATTCTGAGGATCTATTGGACAATAAGGAGATCAAATCAATTGATAATTAAATTAATAAAGAATTTTCCTGAAAGGTCAAATACTGAAGCTGAATCTTAAGTACTTTGATCAGATAATAAGTAGATAGGACTCACTGGAAAAGATCTTGATATTGGGAAAGATTGAAGGCAAAAGGAAAAGGGGATTCCAGGAGATGATATAGATGGATATTGTCACAGAAGCAACAAACATGAGCTTGGACAGATTTTGGGAGATGGTGGAGGGTAGAAAGGACTGGTACGCTCTAGTCCATGGGGTCATGGACTGAAAACAACTGTGCAACAACAACAGACATGACAGAAAATGAAAATGACAAAGGCTGGAGGGGATGTGGAAAGATAGGTACACTAAAATAAATATGTTGTTGATGAAGCTATGAATTGTTCCAAATATTCTGAAAAACATTTTAACTTGGACCCATGCCCAAAGGGCTATAAAACGGTGAGAACCTTTTGATCCAGCCACATCACTACCAATTCTGTATCTCAAAGAGATTAAAAAAAAGAAAAGGACCTATATGCACAAAAATATTTATAGCTGTGTGTGTGTGTGAAGCATTTTTGCCCACTTTTTCCTACTTTTTTTTGGTAACATGGCCATGTGGACAATTTTTTTTTGCAGGACTTCATATAATGGTTATTGTTTTTCTTGTCTTGTCAGTGGATTGGGGAGAGGTAGAGAGAGGGAGAGAATTTGGAAGTGACAATGATTTTTTAATTAAAAGAAGAATCATGTCCACCAATCATTTCTGTCAGCTGTTTTGAAGGTTTAAACTCCAAGACCTTAGGGAATGTGGCTTTTTAAAAAACAGACTTTTTTTTTGAAACTATGAACTTGTAGGATGATAGGATTTAGAACTAGAAGGGATTTGGAAGATTGTTTTATCCAACCCCCTATATTAAAAGATGAGGAAACTGAGACTCAGAAGGTAAACATGACTTGCACAAGGTCACAAAGGGAAAAAGTGGAAAAACTGGGATATAAACCTAGGTTCTCTGGTCCCAAATCCAGTGTGCTTTTCACTGTAAGAGACTTCCTTCTTTAATACACTTGCTTTCGAAGAAGGTACACTCAAGTACAAACTAGGGACATAAATTTGTGCACATCTTGTCCACTCCCCTCATAGGTCTCCCTAACTTGCCCAGAATGATAGTAAAGCAATCACTCACTGTCCCTCTCCACTATCGATCTGCCAGAGAGTTGACCTTTTCTCAACTTCCTGGGCACCCTGGTGCTCTTCTCTTCTGCAGGGCTCACTATATTGGTGCTGTGTTGACATCCAAATGACTTTATCCCTACTATGGCACAGAACTCTAGCTCTCAAGAGATCTACCCATCTCAGCCTCCCCAGCAGAGATCACAGATGTGTGCTACCAAATCCAGCGAGTTTATATACTTCTAATGTTTTCTAGTACCCTTATCCATTTGTGATTAATTAAATATTGATTGAATGTCAACTGTGTTTATAAGGGGTTATGTTAGGAACTATGGGCAGGGCACAAAGATATATAGAAGAGGTACCTGTAGTCAAGAATTTTTTTAATCTAGTGAGGGAAATAATACACAGAGATAACTGGTATATAAAACAGTATGAATAAAGTGCCATAGGCCTAGCTTGGCACAAAGAGAATAGGAATTTAGATTGGGGTAATCATGAAAGGATTTATGGAACTGATAGTACTGGAGCTAAGCCTGGAAGATAAGATATTAATATAAGATATGGAAAAGGGCAAGATAACAGTGGGTAGAGACTGAAGGAAGAGTGTATCAGGTGGTGAGAATTTCTTCATGGTTTGTCCTATGAAGAGGACCATGAATCAGGAAGGTTATGTCATGACTTGCAAGTGAACTGAATTTAAGTGAGTGAGGCTGTCACTCTTCCCGGGAGCCATCTGGGTCCAATGGCAAGATATAGATCAGGACGACTGGAGATGGCCCTGGATGCAGTGGGAGAACTGGGCCTTTTTAAGCTAAGTTCTTTCCCAGGCTTAAATGGAAGTGTAGAATGAAGAAAGCAGAGAACATTTATTTAGACAGCTTGTTGGATAAGTGAATGAATGATTATATGAATGAATTCATTAATTGAACAAATGGTTACTAAGTAACAATGGTTACTAATAATATAGTATTAGACTATATTCTGAGGATACAAAAATAATATCTGCCCTCAAGATGCTTTTTCGGGGAAGATGATTTTGGACTTGAATTTAGGATGGTGATTGGATTTAGGCAGAGGCATACATAGCAGGCAGTTTGTGATATGATACTGGAATTTAGGAGAGAGATTACATCTGGATATATATAATACACATACATATACACATACCCATACATATAGCCAACACAGACATTCAAGTCAACAAACATATATTAAAGCAGCTAGACGAAGCAGTGATAGAGCACTCCTATGTCACAGGTATTGTGCAGTGCATTGATGATAAAAGAAAATGATCTATACCTTCACAGGGTTCCATTCTTTTGGGGAGAAACAATATATACATAGAGAAATTAATTCAATATATATACAAAACAAATACTAAGTAATTATAAGGTTGGAAGGTCTCTTGTAACTTGGTAAATCAGGAAATAACAGATGAGGAAATGGAGGGAACTTTTGAAAAGTGGTTTAGTGAAATCAGTCATTGAACTCTGGTTCAAATTCTGACTCTGATTTTTACTCCCTGTTTGACCTTAATCACATAATTTATAATTTCTTGGCCTCAGTTTTCTTATCTGTATAATGAGGGCATTGGATTGGATAGCCTGCGAGTTTCTTTCCAACTCTAAATCTGTGATCCCATATGATCCCATAGAAGTCTGATTGAGAAGGGGAAAAAAGAAACAGAATGACAGCTTTGGGAGGTAACAAAATCAAGGAAAGGTTTTTTTTTTGGAGGATGGGAGAAATCTGAACATATTTGTAGGCTGCAGCAAAGGAATTTGAAGATAAGAGTGATTGAGACGTCAAGTTTCTTGTTGGGATCAAGGGTACAAGTAAAAGGGTTAGTCTTGGTAAGAAGTGCTACCATTTTCTCAGAGACTGGAGAAAAAGTAGAGAGGATAGAGGAAAATGTAAAAGATGTTTGGTATGTGGAGTAGTAAAGATTCTTGAAGACGAGGATCACATCTTCTGCGTGTCCATTTTAGTGTCTTCCTAATGTTTCTTCAGTTCAATTCAAGAAAAATCTAAGTATCTGAACCCAAAATAGCCCTCTCTTGAACATAATGGTACTTAATGCATTTCTGTTGAGTTGAATTTAAAAATGAATTGAGTGAAGTTTCCAGTCAAGGTAACTCAGAGAATGTCAGTCATTTTTTTTAAATGGGAAAATTAGTTGGAGGAGTTGTTTTGTTTTGTTGGGGGGAGATGATGAGGTGAGCTTTTGACATGTTTAATTTGAGTTGCTCACAGGTCCATAGGTCATCTCCATGAAAATGTATAGCAGAGACCTAGTACTGGACTTTAGGGCATGGTCAGAGATGTAATTTTTGGAGTCATCTGCATAGAGTTAAAGATATCTGAATGGATCAGATCACAGAAGAAAAGCAGAAAAGAGAGAGAAGATAATGGATAAGGTTGAAATGAAACCTTAGAAGATACCTCACCAGTGAAAGGGAAAATTAGTGTAGTGATCCAAAATAGAAGCTAATTTATAAACATCACCCCCCAAAAAAGCTATTTATATTTAGTTTGGACATGTAGGATGCAAAGTTGTAAAAGAGAAAAAGAAACACTTCCTAATTATGGTTTTAGACTAAAATTTAATTAATTTACATTCTTTGAGCACCATTTGCCAAGATACAAAGTAAACTGTGCTAGAATGAATACATCAAACTGCAAATTTTTTGAAAAAAGTAACTAAGAGTTGACTGTGTATTATTTGCCACTCTTTTCTACCTGGGTGATTTTCTTGTATATTTCATAAATACAAATTTTATGAACTATATACAGTTTGAGAGACTAGAGAGGACTTTAATTCATCAGTGCAATTTCTTCTCTCCTGAACCATGATGTAAATGTCTTGAAAGCATTGTCTCTTTCAGAGGTTTTGTTGTTTTGCTTTTATATAACCAACATCTAGTGTATTACTCTGCGTGGACCAGGCATTTAATATTTACTTAATTGTAAGCTCTTTGAGGGCAAGTTCTATGTCATATATCTATATGTTTGTGTGTGTATGTCAACCTAACAACATACATAGGAAAAAAAGAAAATTGCTTATTTTCTAGACTATGAAATACAGTTAGATAGTGGCCATCCTTATATAATTACATATGTCATTAGTAAGCATTTCAAAGGGATATTGAGTCAGTTCTAGAATTGGAAAGGAGGAAGAGATTAAGCTGTCATATATTGGGAAAATTGTTGGATGTTTTCAATGATCTTGAATTGCTCTTTGACACAAAATATGTGTATGCACACACACATATATGCATGTGTATAGATACATTTTTATATGTATGTATAAAACTACCAAATTTAGCCAGTCATGCTGTATTATTGCTCACAATGATATACCACAATCTTTGAGGAACTAAAATTGTGAGGCATATGCAAGAGTCAATAGAAAGACATGGTGTGCATATTGGTGTGCTATTGTACAATAACAAAAAGTTGTACAAGCTATTGTACAATAATAAAAATACAAGAGTATCAAATATATAGTGGTCACAAAAATCTTATTATATTTTTAATCCTTAGTAGCCTAACAGTATGTGAAAAAACAATAATGATGTATGTGATCAGGAAAGAAGAAAGGCTGGTCATCATACAATGAGAGAGAAGCTAAACAGGTGGACAGCTCAAGGCACACCCTGGCGACCTGTAGTCTACTGGGCATATTCTCTGAGTGGGCTTTTTGGCCTATCCAGATTTGGGCAATACCTGCACAGGATGAAAAGGGAGGGATAAACTGGGCTCTTCTCCAATGAAAGAAGTAGCCATATCGGTGATAGCATGGATCTATTTAAATAATGTTGTATGTATCCCTGATAGCCTAGTTGCTATAGGAGTTTGTTCATAGTGGCCACAATCAATATTCATTAGATAAATGAATGAATGAATGAATGAAGAAAGGCTGTTCCCTATATTTGCATACCCTTTATATGGATTTTAAAGTCCGTGATGGCCCTTGAATTAATATTATAGTTTGTGGATCCTATCCCTTTTTCTAGACTGTAAACATTGTCTTTTATTTGTCTATAACTGGAAAAAATTGACATGATGTCTGCTTAAAGTTTCAAGGTTACACCGAGGTTACAGTTTTTGAAATGACCCCTCTCCAAGTGTACTGGCATGACCACCCATTAGGTGTGTTTTGCTCAAGGTCCAAACACTGCTCAGTTCTTTGATGTCATTCATGATGTCATTCATGTGTCCAATAAGCAGGTCTAGGATTTATCAAGCACTCAAAGCATGTGTTAGTACAGTCATGATTTCATAAGTTTGAGCTCACATTGTACTGGAAGCATTTGGTCACTTAGATTTTCATTAAACAGGTCACTAGTGTGTATCATTATCAGGAAACTATAAATTAAATGGTACAGTATACTAGCTCTGCAAATTGATGTAAGACTTTCCAATGTTATGATTTTCTTGCATTAAATGTCCATGAATATTGAACAAAAAATATCCTTTGAACTTAGCAATGCTTTGACAATACAACAAAAAAAAGTGGACTTTTCTAGCTTCCCCTCCTCCCCTCACTGAGGGGAGAACAAAGAAATGGTCTCAGAGTTATTTCTAGAAAAGATTGAAAAGGAAAGAAAAAAGCTTGAAAGTAAGAATAACAAATGTTACTACTGTTAGGGGTTCCTTTACTTCTAAACTGGTACATGATGTGGTCCAGGTTTCAACAAACTACAGTTCAATCCAGCCCCACCTATTTTGTGTGTAGCCCAGAAAACTAAGAATGAGTTTTATATTTTTCATTTTTATCTTTCCAGTTTGTACAAAAATAGCTGTCAGGCTGAATTTGGCTTGTGGAACATATTTGGCTGACCCCTGGTATAGTCTATCAGAAGGTACATTCAACAAGATGGGATGGGAAATCTGGATTTCACTAATCTCTTGAAGTATTAAGGGAACAGACTTGTTCTCAGATCTAGAAATGAGACCTCAAAGTGATGGGTAGACATTGCAGAATGCCTGATTTTGGCTTGACATAAAGGAAAAACTTCCTAGGGATAAGAACTACTCCAAAGTAGAATGACTTATAGTCTTCTTCTGTTGTGGAAGTTTTCAAGTGGACACTGAGGAACTTGTTAGGATTTTTGAAAAGAGCACCCCCATTCAGAGAATGCAGTGCACTACGTGAGCCTGGAAGGTTCCTTCCAACTCTGAGAATCTTTGAAATGTCCCTCTTTCTCTGACCCATCTTATTCCTTTTCTGCATTCTTGGATTTTTTTTTCCCATTATTGCCACCTTCTACAAAATTTCTAGTGATTAACACAATGCCTAACACATACGCTTTAATAAATATTTATTTGGGGTGCAGAGAGGGGAGATAAGACTTTTTTTAATGTTATTGTTTTCAGGTGGTTGACATATTTGAACCATAAATATTAACAATAAAACAAAAGACTTTGTCAAGACTTCAGCTACATAAGATCAGCTGGCTCATGCTAACTGTCTTCCTGCCTACAATAAAAACAGCCCTCAGGCAAGTCCTTTCATTATAAAGAATGATGGCTACATGGATAGGGAGCAGGGAGAGTATTTGTGATACACAGATATTTTAAAGCGTCTGTTGTAAGCAGATCAGCAAAGCAATTTCCAAGGGCCATCTGTCAGAACATGGAAATAGCTTTGCTATATAAAACTCCTCTTTATAATGGTATTAGTTATAATGGGATATTACCTGTTTAAAATAATGTCTCCTTTGGTTACCTAAAGGGAGGTCAGTGGTTTTCTTTGTGTTTGGAAGTTGAATATTTAACTCTGTACTTTGATGACCACATCCTCATGGAATGTTAGAGCTGAAAGGGACAATGTCTGGGGTGTTCTCCCTCCTTACCTCTTAGCTTTCCTGGCTTCTTTCAAGTCTTAGCTCCAAGGCCATCTTCCATAGGAAACCTCTGATTATCTTTTATCTTTTATCTTTTCTGGATATATCATGTATGTGTATAGTTACTTACATATTGCCTCCCCTATTCAAATAAAAGCTCCTTGAGGGTAAGGACTGTTTTGGTTTTTTTTTTTTTTTTTTTTTTTTTTTTTGCCTTTTTTAGTGTGGGACATAGCAAGCAATTAATAAAAGTTTGTTGACTGACATATACTGAAAAGGGACCATGGAGCTCACCTTGTCCAATCCCCTCATTTTGCAGATGAGGAAACCAAAGCTCAGAGGTATTAAGTGAGTTATCCAAGGTGTGTGTGTGTTCATCCTTCATTGCTGAAGAAGACCATGCCATCAGAGAAATGATGACATGACCTGAACTTGACTTTGTTTTGAGTGAGGGAGGGCTGGGCAGGTCACCGGCCTCACTTCTCCTCAGGAGCCATCTGAATCCAGTGACCAGAGATTCATCATGATGACTAGAGATGACCCAGGATGAGGCAGTTGGGGTTAAGTGACTTACCCAAGGTCACACAGCTAGTGAGTGTCTGAGGTGAGATTTGAACTCAGGTCCTCTTGACTCCTGTGCTGGTGCTTTACCTACTGCACCACCTAGTCCCTATCCAAGGTAACTAACGTAAGTATAGACTCCTATGTTGGCCATGGATTTAAAGCTATAAAAGTCTTAGAGGCTATGTAATTCAACTCCCTCATTTTACACACGAAGAACTGAAACACTGAGAGGCTAAGTGACTTGCCCAAAGGGTGTAGAGGTAGTAAGAGGCGGAGCTGAGACTGGGACCCCACCAGGTCCTTTGATTCTGAATCAAACACTGTTTTCATAGTACTACGCTATCTTCGAAGTCACCTACTCCAATACTTTCTTTTTATGGATCTGAGGCTAGGCAAGAGTTTAAATCATGTGCCCAGAGTCCTAGAGCTAGTTAGCAGAAGATCTAGGATGAGACCTTAGGTCTCTGGGCCCCCCATTTGGCATCCTTTCCCACACACCATGCTACTCCATCCTTCCAATAGAATAGAAAACTAATATGCAAATACTAAAAAGATACCAGCCAACCTTTAAGCGATAGGAAAAGGAGAGCAAGCAAGTTTGTATGACTTTATACAGCAACAGCCAGCTCTGACTGGTGAACATTTAGAACTCCTCTGGAGTAAGTTCACTGTGCTCACAGAAGATGAGGTCCTAGGAGAAACATTAGTGGGGCTCATTAGCAAGGACCAATAGTGAGTGAATGGAAAGATGAGAGAAGCCACTGTCTGAGAAAGCTCTGCCAGCTAGAGAGAAAATGTTTTGTCTCTGTTGATTCAAGCCAGAACATATAACCAAAGGTCATAGAGAGCGGAAAAAAAACACACTTCCAAAAATGAATTTAATTCCTGCCTGTCCCTCCCCTCCCCCTCCTTGGCTTTATTTATCATTCATTTCATTAGTTTCTCTATCCTTGAAATAGGTACCATGCATGCCTGAGAAAATTTCAAAAAGAAAGAAAGGAAGAAAAGAAGGGAGGAGGCAAGAAGGAAGGAGGGAAGAAGAAAGAGTATCTGTCCAACAATATGGATATCTGACCATTGAAGACTTCTTAATTCTACACACAAAGGAAAAAAAATCACAATCTAATAATACACACTAACATAATATATAAATAAAGTAATACTACCTGATAAATGTTTCATTATTAAATACAGAGAGAACACTGGCCTTATAGACAATGTATCCTCACATTTAAAAAAATCTTTCTCAAATCTCCCTTTCTTCTCTCTAAGAAATCCGTAATTTTTTCCCCTATCTCTTTAATTTTTCAAGGCACAATTCCTCTCTCTCTTAAATTGACACTCCACCCTCTATCCTCATTCACAGGTTGTCAAAATAAAGCATAAAATGACCTACATAGGTTCTAGAATCTGAAAGAGCACTGAATTCAAAGTTAGGAAAGATCTGGGCTCAAATGTTGTCTCCAAAATGTATTAGCTGACCGGTAAGTCATTTAGCCTTTGAACTACAGTTTCCCCATCCGTAAAAAGGGGATAAAAATGCCTAGAGTGCCTACCTTGTAAGGTAGGGTCAAATGAACACCTGTTATTACTATCATTATTTGAATCCAGAAAGCATGGGTTCAAGTCTCAGCTCTGCCACCGACCATCTACATGACCTTTGGCAAGTCTCTTCATATCTCTGGGTCTGGTTTCCATCAACATTGAAAAATGAGGGTGTTAGAATCAATGATGTGGAAATCCTTTTTAGACCATTAAGCAATCAAGCAACCAGCGTTTATTAAACAGCTATCTATTATATTCCAGGCAGTGTCCTAAATGCAGGGGATATAATGCCCCTAATGAGCAGTTCTTGCCCTGTAATGACTGGAAATCCTTATGTCTTCTACGCCTTTTGTAACTTGTCCCCATTTAATGTCTCAGACAATGCTTTATGTGTTATAACTACTTAATAACATGGTTGTTCACTAGAAAAGGGAGTCTGATAATTGACAAGTAAGGGAGTGATCCGCTAAAAATTCCCTTAGGGACCACCGAGTGGCGCCTTTGTCCTCTTCAATCATAAATTGAGGTAGAGTTGCTCCAGTGGAAAGTATTTAGGAACTCCAGCAGGTATACGCTGCTGTTAGAGAAATCAAGAACCAGACAACTTGAGAACAAGTGTGGTCTTCTACTCATGAGACCAGGCTACAAATACAGACTCACCCACCACCACCTGCCAACCTGCAAACACAACAGGAAGGAACGCACTTTTTTGTCTTTTTATATCTGTGTATGTATGGGTATATGCTTCTTCTCCCAACAAAGGATCTCAAAAGGCCTAGAGGAATTTTCTTTTTGATAAAGGGAATCAGATGTCTATAGACATTTATTTTTCCCCTTAGAAAGTGAATCAATCTTAACTTTTCACTTTAAACCCTAGGCAAGGCTATTTGAAAACCGATCAAAATAGAACAAGGATTGTTAACTTTTGGGGTCATGGGCCCCTGGGATGGTCTGGTGCAGCCTACTGAACCCTACTACGAATAAATATTTAAAATGCCCATGAAATACATAGAATTACAAAGGAAAGCAGTTGCACTATAATACGGTTACAGAACATTAATAGGATCACAAAGAAACGACAACATAAACAAATGAAACAAAAACCTAGAAACCCAAGTTCAGGACTCTGAGTTAAGGACCCATGTAAGAAAGGGTAAAAAAATCACAACAGGAGAATCCTCAGGGACCATGGAATGTCAGGCTTGCTCACAGACCACATGCCACATATCAAGCCTGAGTCTGGACAGCCTCTGTCCAAGTGACTGACCAGTTACTAGTAGAAGAAATCAGGAAGGAAAAATGTTTGAGCAAAAACCAGCTTTGCTGTAACTGGGCCCTATTTTTAGACACTTTAACAGCATCTTTGAAATACCTCTCCTGGCCTTCTTCGAAGATGCTAGCCGGCTGCATTCCACTCATCTGTGTTCTCTTCAGAAGGAGCTAAGGCCCTACAAAAGCTTCTATGAAAAGCAAAGCAAAGACAAGGTTGGTCTGAAGATGTTTATGACTCAGTGGGCACAGACGAAACCAATGCCATATTTGGGGTCCTCTGACTTTAAGAAGGGAGAACTACATGCTTGGCACATGTTTCTTATATGGATATCTTACCTGAAAAAGTTGTTGCTGACAATCTATCACGGTCTACTAAGAAACTTCTGTTGCCCGCTCCACCTCTAGCCCTCTCAAGCTTGTTAAGAAGATTTTTCATCAGCTTAGAACCCTGATGCCAAATAGCATTGAGGATAGAAAGCTGGGATTGGTGTTTTTGGTAGCTGCTGGCTACAATTCTACCTCTGACATGTACTTTGTGAGCCTGGGGAAGTTATGTGACCTCCATGCATTTGAGTAGCAACAAGATTTGTCCACCACTGGGATAATGGAAAGAGCCCTGGCTTTGGAAATGGAGACCCTGGGCTCAAGGCCAGTCTGTGTCATTTTCTGTCTGTGTAACCTTAGGCCAGTCACTTGGCTTCTTTTGACTTTACTTTTCTTCTCTATAAAATAAGGGGAGGTTAGGCAAGATCAGAAGTTCCCAACTTGGGGAGTCTGTGAGCTTGTTTTTAAAAATTTATTTTAAAAATATTTTGGTAATATTTCAATAAAATTGAATATCATCAAATGTAATTGAATCCTTTGAAAATGTATTATTTTATGCATTAAGAACATTATTCTGAAACAGTTTCCATTGTCTTCATCGACCTACCAAAGTGGTCCATGACAGTAAGTCAATAAACATTTATTGAGCATCTACTACATGCAAGGCACAGAGATAAATGCCAGGGATGCCAAAAGAGGCAAGAGACAGTCCCTGCCCTCAAGGAGCTCTCAATCTCATGATCACAATCAGTGTTAAAAACCCCTGGATTAGATAGTCTCGCAGCTTCCCTGTGGCCCTAAATCTATGATCTCTCATCCCATTAAGTCATAAACAGGTGGAGACATGGTTGGTAGGAGAGTTTCCATGCCAGGAATTTTCCAAACATATGAAATGACAAATTTTATGTGTATTTGTGCAATAGATACAGATCACTAAAATGAGGACATACACATATGTAGCCTTTATCTTTGGATCTGAAGGTAATGAGGGTAACAACGGTATACATGTGCTGGTGGGTTTGGAAAAACCAACATTCCTTCTTGCCACCATGAAGTTGGTAGCTATAGTTACTATTTGCGTGGTTTATATTCTGATGTGGTTTATATGGTTCCCTCTGACTCATCTTTGCTGGAAAACAACCAGTCTCAAAACAATCCTTCTCCTAAGCGTTATGTTCCATTCTGCTTTGTCTACCATTTCCCAACAGCCCACAGCTCAAATCCATCACGATTGTTATTCTTTAGAATTTCTTAAAGAGTTTCTCAGCCCACCTCATTCACTGTGAGTACATTGCTGTAATGAATGAGTGAATCAATGAATGAATGAATCATTAAGCATTTGTGATGCACACGCTACTCTGCTAGAGATACAACAAAACATGAAAACAGTGCAGCCCTCATGGAGCTTGCTAATGCGGAAGATGGTCAAGTGACCTTTCATGGCCCCCAGTCTTGCTCTTTAATGAGAAATAAGAATTACACCTACCGAAAGTCTTGTTGGACACATGATGGCATGAAGGTGACCCTTGGTAGTCAAGAATTGTGTCAATGGCAAGGTCTGGCAGCTTCTACTGAGGGGAAAGGCAAGCTTGGCGGTGGAATAATTACATGACTATAGTTTACCAACTAAATCTGTAGGGGCTCACCACCAGGCTAGCCACACAGTGATATGTTTTTGGCCACAGCAATTTTTGATGACTGTTTTGAGGAATTGTGTGTACCTAACATGATGAAATCATGGATCATTCAAGTATTAAGGAATACAAAGTTCATGTGGGTAATGCTAATGGATGGAGACACTCAAGAGACCAGAAGGAATATTTAGATCACACAGCTATGAGAAAAAGAAGACACTAGCACTACTTGACAGACTTCCCTTTGGTCCTAAACACACTGGTGCTGTGCTCTGTCTTCTAGTCTCCCAGAAGACATATTTATTCTCTTGGTTTGATTTCCTTTCTAGAGCTTCAAAGGGATATAGTATTGCTTAATGCCTGCTAATTGCCTCATCTTTCTGAGGCTTCACTGAGATTTTGGAGAAGGAATGCCTCAGAAGTCTACTTTCAAACACACAGTAAAGTTACAGTACCCAGGGCCTTGTTTCATCAAAGGCAAATTCCTATTGTGATCTATTTGACCTAAGTAATATTCCCAGCTCACTCCCGCTAATCACAGACAGAGACTAGTTGGAGCAACAGAGAGATCACTCTAGGAGCAAGATACAGACAGAACTCATCCCCCATGGGCCAGATATCATGGAAAGAAGCTATACCACTCAAGAGGCAATGAAAGAAACTACCATGGATTTGGACGCTACTTAGTCATGTCTTTACTCTTGCCAGTGTATAAAAAACTAATGATAATGATAATTGGCATCAATTGGAGTCTTGCTTGATCCTTGTGATAGCTCTGAAAAGGAGGTACAACGAGTATTTTTACAAATGAGGAAACTGAGGCAGAATGAAATAATTTTATTTGCCCAGAGTCATATAGTTCGTGGGGCAGCTAGATGGCACAGAGAATGGAGTTCTGGGCCTGGACTCAGGAAGAGCTGAGATCAAATCTGACCTTGAACACGTACTACTTACATTACTCTGGGCAAAGCAATAACAAAGATTTGAGCTTATATCTTCCTCGGTTCAAGTCCAGGGTTCTTTCCAGCACAGCCTAAAGGATAACATAACACATTCAGGTTCCACTTGGACTATGTGTCTGTTCTTAGAGGACCGCAAATGATTTCTTAGATGAAACTGCCTTTTATACACTCTTTTCAGTTCCTAGAGAGGGAGCATGGCACCGTGGGTAGAGAGCTAGCTGAAAAGCCGGGAAGACCAGGGTTCAGCTCTTTACCTTCAAAGACTAAGTTTCAGAGGAGGTCACAAAGCACATTAGTAAGAGTTTCCTCACCTGGGAGTTTCCTGTACTAATGAAATCACAAGCATGGTTCTGGTTCTGTCTCTTTCAATGGCTACCTTCAGGTGAAAATCAAAAATATCTTCCCTAGGCTGCTGACCTATGTTACTTGGACTCTTGCATTCTTGTTTTCTAATTAATTTTTTAAAAAAATGAAGATCTGACTTCAACCTCCCTTTACTACCATCCATAGAGAAAGCAAGAGAAACAAATCCCTGTTACAAATATATATATTCAAGAGAAACAAAGTCTTGTATTGACCATATCAAATATATATGTATATATACATATGCAAAGTACATATATGTGTATCTGTACACACCAAATACATACACACATGCAAAAATACATACATGCATACATATACATAAAGTATATGTGTATATATACTTTGTGCATATGAAAGACTTTGAAAAACTTAGGAACTCTGAACACAACCATCCCAATTCCAAAGGACACATAATGAAGCACGAAATAATGAAAATATGTATATACATATATTGTGCTCACAGAATACATGGGTTCGGTTGACCTGAGCTATTGACATCTAAGCAGTGTAAGTCAAGCTTCTCCCAATGTATTCTATCTTTAGTTCCTAAAGAAATCCCAAATATTCTGAACATAAATGACAATGATTATGATACTAATTATAGAAAAGAAAGCTTTTTTCTTTTTTGTAATATGGCTAGTTTTCTTTTTGTAATGGGGCAAGTTTTATAATATACATTATATCTGTGATATCAGTAGATATTTTTCTATGCATTTCTTCTGTATAGAATTTGAAATTTTGATCTGGAAATACCTTAATTAACAATGTAATGGCTATCCTTTCCAGTGCAGAGTGCAGTGCTTTGCATACAGAAGTTTGATAAATATTTATAACTATATTGAGTAAATTGCTATTATTAAGAGTAAAGGAAAGTATTTTCAGAAAAAAGACAATAACAAGTACAGAAAATAAAAATCTCTGGCATAAGTAGTCAGTGTAGTCTGCCAAAAGTTGTATGACAGATTAAAAAAGGATATAATATTCACGGGGATAACAATCTTGGTTCAGATGAAAAATGACCAAAACAAAGGAAAGGATATTAATTAGCTGCAAGGATGAGTGGGAAGGAATTATTTCCAAAGGATAAAGATACAAACAGGGTTTAATGAGAGTTGGGTTGCACAAAAGGGCAGAGAATCTGGACAAGTCACATTAAGTCTCTTAGTTGCTCATCTACAAAAAAAGAAATGGTGATAAAAATAAAAATAATGATAATATCAATTGTAGCACTTATCTCACAGAATCATTGTGAGAATCAAATGAGGCAATGTATGTAAAGCATTTTTTTCAACCTTAAATATATAGGGCATCCCAAGAGTCTTAGTGCATTTTGACACTGGAATAGTTTAACTATTCTTTTTAATAATCAGCAGTTTTTAAATAATCAATAAAGTGTCGTTCATTGGCTGCTTACTATGCACAAGGCATCAAGGTCATATAAAAAAGCATAAAATATGAATTCTGGCCTCAAGAAATTTACCAGTTTCATTTTGGAATGGAAGCACACACACACAGAGAAAGACCCCATATACTGCCCAGTATTGTAAGCTAAGTATTATCTGAGTGGTATAGATAATATATTCTATAGAAAGGAAAAAGAGGGACCAAGTATTTTCATGTAGGGCCATTGGGAAGGCTTCCTGGTGAAGTAAAATTTGAGTTGGGTCAGCAAGAATACGTAATATTTTTTTTTTCTATTTTATTCTGATTCTGAATTTAACGAATGCCAAATAAAATGGACATACACAATAGAACAGAAAAGGAGGATTGTCCAGGAAATTGCAGCTCTCTATTATGAACAGCTTGCTTTTCTTTTTACATATATAGAAGTTCAGCCTGTAGCATTCAAACCTGTCCCATTTGTATTTCTTTCTGGCCTGCCTTCTGTTTCTTGTCTGCATTTAAAAATAGATAACCCTCCTTTCTTTTGCACGCCTACCCCTACAACCCTTACACCTCTTACCCATCTCCTTTGGGGAAAAAACTCCAATGACCAAGTGATGGTTAAAATATTTTTTAGATAGAGGAAAAAGAAAGAGTATTTTAGAAAGTTGGGGGATAATAATGGCAACTCACATGTACATGGCACTTTAACATTTACAAAAAGCTTTTCCCAAAATTTCTGAGATAAATAATACAAGAATTATTCTAAACATTTTCAAGCTCAGAGAATCTGTTGCTTACCCATGGTCACACAGTAAGGGGAAAAATCAGGACTTGAGATCAGTTCTTCTGACTCCAAATTCATTGTGCTTTCAATTTGCCCCATTGTGAATCTCTAAAAACCATGAGTAGGTACAAAGGTGAGACTCCAGAGGGAGAGCTGGATTTGAGTAAGGATAATGAATAGATTGGTTTGCCTGAGGCTGAGCCTGGAAAGGTGGGTGAGCTCAAATTATCAAGGGCCTTTAGTATGAAGCTAGAAATGATAAGAACAGCATGTTAAAACAAAATCATGCCATATTTGAATAATTTCAGGATAAGATGAATGGAAGAGCTGCTAACTCTGACAGAGCAAAGGGAGACCTTAGGGGGCAGAGGAATAAGGAGTTTATTTTTGCCATGCTGAGGTCTAAATGGCAAGCAGACCTTCAAGAATGATGTTTCTGTGCCAGCATGCACCCTCCCTTCAGAACTAGCCCCTCTAAATAAACTTTTCTACATTCGAGACCTTTTCAATTGCCAGACTTCTCGGTCCTTACAGGGAATACTTCTTTAGAAGCTGATTTAATCAAGAGGAAAAATCTGTCTACTTCTGTACCTAATGGAATATATATATGTAAAATATGATCTCAAAAGCTCCTTTTTTTCTCTTTTGTCCAGTTCTGTATCTTTTCTCTAAGAGAGGTATCCATTTTTCATAGACTTTTTTTAATTTTCCAAGATTCTAATCACTCTCTTAAATGACCACCTTGATTTTCTTTTATTACCATCATCTCTAGATTATTAAGATAAAGCATAGAATGCTCTATGACCACTTCTTATAGTGGAAAGGGGACTTAGATCACTCATTCTGCAGATCTTGAAACATAAGTATATTAGCTATGGCTATATCACTATAATGACAAAGACAAAGCCAGGACTTAAACCTTGTTTTCCTCCTTCCCACTTCAGGATTCTTTCCTTGGGAATATGTAATAAGATTATACATGTGTATATATATATATATATATATGTATATATATATGTGTGTGTGTGTATGTATAGATGTATGTATGTAAATATGTATACCTAGTTAACACATAATAATTTAAACTTGAAATGAACTTTAGTATTTGAAGTACAAGAAAGAGAAATTTTATGATATGTGAGCTGAAGCTGCCAGACCAACTCTTACCTCTAGCTAATTATCTTTGTGAATAGGACCTTCATATAATTTTATTCTTGATAACAGAAAAACACACAAGATAGGGACTGGGGGAAACCCATTACCAATATGTTGCCACAAGATGGCGCTTTACAATTGGATTCCAATAGAACAGAAATGAGGGACCTTTTTCCATCATCAGGCTAAAAATTGCCTTCAAGAATTTCAATTCATTTCAGCTCAGTTCAGTTCAACAGAAGTTTATTACCCTCCATGAAGCAATGTAAATCATGCACATTCTAGAAGTCGTCTTTGCATTTCCTCCATAATACAGACGTGTAGAAGCAAACAATAAAAACTTCCAGTTCCTTCATAGGTACCAATTTTGGTTCGTTGCAAAAGTAAGTGAAATTTAATGGCCTTTAAAGAAAAATATTACTGTTCTTTATATTTGCAAAAAATTACAAAGAAGCAAACACAAGAATGCTTCTTCTGGGCATCTGCTTGGGCAAAAAGATCCCACTGAAGGTCACAGAAGGAGGCACGCCTGCTGCTGATAATAGCAATTCTTTTTTCAAATTTTCATAGGGCAGAGAGCAATTTCTTCTGGGAGATTTTGGTTTAGCCATTCAACTCCAGGGATTTCATTGTTAGGGAAAAGTTTATGTACTTTTCTGGTAGAAAAACATTGCAATTTAACAGTTTGGTATAGCTAGGTGGCATAGTGGATAGAGCGCCAGTCCTGGAATCAAGAGGACTTGAGTTCAAATCCAGCCTCAAATGCTTATTAACTTTGTGACCCTGGGCAAGACTCTTAACCCCAATTGCTTCCAAAAATAAAATCTAACAGTTCAAGGTGTATAGAATGGACACTCAAGAAAGCTGAGACTTCGTCATAACTCTGTCCTCAGCAAGCTGCGTGGTCTTGAACCAAACACTGAAATCTCTCTGAACATCAGCTTCCTCCACCTATAAAATTAAGAAGTTTGCTTAGCTGTTCCCTAGGGTATTTTCTAGCTTTTACTTGTTATTTCATGAAATCAGATAAGCTGGGCTCAACTTATGGGTTCAGCTCTTACACTTATTACCTATGTGACCTTAATCAGATCATAATCTGTCTGGCCTTGGCTTCCTCATCTATAAAATGTAGGGACTGGTCTATCAGGGCACCAATCATATGAGCTGGACTAGACTTCAGAAGCAGGGGTTTCTAATCTGATTGTGGTCATAGACACCTTAGGCAGTCTAGTGATAGAATAGACACCTCTTTCTAGAATAATGTTTTTAAATACATTAAAGAAAGACTAATATTGAAGCAGATGTATTTTTTTCCCATTCAAGTTTATGGACATCCTGAAATCTATGCATACACTCTTTGGACCCCAGGTTAAGGACCTATGTCAATATGGGTAGCTCCTCAGGAAATAATTCCACTTTGGAATAGCTCAAAAATTAGGAAGTTGTTCATATCAAGCTGAGATTTGCCTCTCTGCAGCTTTTATCCATTGCTACCAATTCTGTCCTATGGGCCCAAGCCAAGCAAGTCTGCTCCTTCTTCTTTGTGGTAGTATTGCTCAGATCCTTCCAGCTGGAATTCCAGAATCCTGTCTCCTATCATATTTTGAATTTCACATTGTGGGGCTACTGGTGAAAATGCCTTTTTTAGTTATACTCTTAACATTCATATTATGGATAATATATATGTATATATATAATATATATATATGATATATATATATATATATTAGTCTTAGAAAAGAAAAATCAATTAAAATGGGCTATGATTGGAGAATGAAGTGTCCACCCCTAAAAGACTATAGGGTTTTCTGAAGGTGAGTAATATGAAGTAAGGCTGGAAAAGTAGAATGAGGCCAGATTGTGGAAGGCCTTGAAAATGGAGTTAAGGAGTCAGTGGTACAGTGGATAGAGCAATGAACATGGAGTCAGGAAGACCTGAGTTCAAATGTTACCTCAGATATTTACTAGTTGTGTGATTCTCGGTTAGTCACTTATTCTTCGCTTGCCTCAGTTTCCTAACCTGTAAAATTGGAATAATAATAATAGCACCTATCACTCAGGTTTGCTATTGTAAAGCAAACACTTTGCAAACCTTAAAGTACTGTATAAACACTAACCATTAATGTGGTTATTGGTGTTGTTCTATGCAAAGTCATGGAAAATACATCTGGGTTTTTCTTTGGAGGAGAGAAGAATTCCCAATGACATGATTAAAATCATGCTCTAGGGTAGTCACTTAGCACAGACCCTGGCACACAGTAGGCACTTAATACAAGTGTATTGATTGACATTGCTTGAGTCGCTAGTTGTATACCAGATAGCTTAGAGGTGGAGGATTGGGAATTGAAGGCAGCGAGCACAGTTAGGACATTGATGCCACAGTCAGGAGAGGAATAGTGAGCCTCTGGAATAAGTTGTTGGCAGTGGGAATATAAAGGAAGGGACAGAGAGGAGAAATATGTGATGAAATCAACTGGATTTGGCAAGTGATTGGATTAAAAAAAAGATATCATTTAGCTTCCTTCTTGCAGGGAAAAGATTGTCAGAGGAAAATCCATCTGGGTTCAGGGACTTTAATCAGTGTAAACCATGAAGCTAAAATGACTCTAACTATTAGAAATACAAGACCGAGAAACAATCAAACAAATAAACACGTTGGGAACAAGCTAAAATCTTATCTGGAGTTTTTAAAACTGCTTCATCAAAAAAAAGTCCAAGAATCAAAATAATTCTCCAAACCTGAACCAATCTTATATTTCATTTGGAATCAGACTCTGCCAAAAATAGGAAAATAGGAAGCATGACACAGTGGAGAGATCACTGGACTGGGAGGCAGAAGACCTGGGTTTAACTCCCAATTACTTCCTGCCAGTGTAACCTCTCCAGGCCTTACCTGCCTCATTCACAAAATTTGAGTGTTGGACTGGATGACTTCAACGGTCCTTCTCAGCTCTAAATTCTATGAAAATGTTAAGCACCTTGAGAGCATTAGCTGCCTCCTCCCTCCCTCCCTCCCTCCTTCCTTCCTTCCTTCCTTCCTTCCTTCCTTCCTTCCTTCCTCCCTTCCTTCCTTCCTTCCTCCCTCCCTCCCTCCCTCCCTCCCTCCTTCCTTCCTTCCTCCCTCCCTCTCTCCCTCCCTCCCTCCCACCCTTCCTCCCTCCCTCCCTCCCTCCTTCCTTCCTTCCTTCCTTCCTCCCTCCCTCCCTCCCTCCCTCCTTCCTTCCTTCCTTCCTCCCTCCTTCCCTCCCTCCCTCCCTTCCTTCCTTCCTTCCTTCTCCCCCACACAATCTCTCCTCTTCTTCTTCTCCTATCTGAAGACCACTACTCAGCCTCAAAGTCATCCACATCCAGGAACACTTTAGCATTTTAGTAATTGTTGGTAACTACTACTGCTGCTAAAATTTGCTTAAAATGGCATGAATTGTATAAGGGAAGTTGATGAATATAGACTGAATATGATGCTATGGACTGTGTCCACTCTGGTTCAGCTCTGTACGCCTGATACAAAAGGGACCCCACTCTGGATGAAATCTTGGATGAGCCCAATCCAATCTAACCAGCATTAACTAAACATCCATTATGGTGTTAGCGATTTGGGTGACCATGTTGGGAGGAAATGTAGTGTAAGAGAAAGCACATTATATTTGGAGTCAGAAGGTCTACTCTAGGCAACAATCCCAACTCTGTGGTTTACTACTTCTGTGACTTTGGGAAATCATTTAATTTCTCTGAACCTTAATTTTCTCATCTGTAAAATGGTAATAATAACAACACACTACCATTATTACAGAATTGAAATAAAATAAACGCTTTTTGGAGCTGGCAGCATGGTGTAATGGAAAGAGTATTGGATTTGGGATCAAAAGACATGAACCTGAAGTCTCTTCTGCTATGGATTATAATGAGGAATATTCATGAATATGAGAAATATACATGAATATGGGGAATACGATGCTATGGTCTATCAGATGGGGAACCTGTGGCCTCGAGACCACACATGGCCCTCTAGGTCCTCAAGTGTGACCTTTTGACTGAAGTGTTGGATTCAGTCAAAGGGCTGCACTTGAGGACTTAGAGTTCCACATGTGGCCTTGAGGCTGCAGGTTCCCCACCCCTGGACTAAACTGTTCACCTACAAGCAAGTTCTACCTTTTTCATCCCTCACAAGAGAACTCATCACTGATGTTAGTTATCATTTGGGTCATCATTAGCCCCAAAGAATACTCAATAAATTTAACAAACATTTATTAGATGCCTTCTATATGACAGAATGTTATATGTAAGAAACAGTCTTTGCCCTCAAGGAACTTCCAATCTAGTGTAGGAAGACAGGAACGTGAGAAAGAAGCAGTATCTAGTGTTCCAGTGGAGTTGAAGCTAAGCTGAGTTTCTGCTGGAAAATGGAGCTACCTGAAAGGTTGGGAGCCCTTTATAAAGGAAGGTCTTGGAGGAGTTTAATGCCTTGCCCTCTAGCCCTCCAATCAGAAGGGATAGAACTGCATTTGAAACTGTTTCTTTGAGGCACCAGGTTTGCAATTGAAGAGAGTATTGCCATTGTCAGACATTCTCAGTTTCACCAAAATTTCAAGAGAGAGAGAGTGGGGGGGAGAGAGAGAGAGAGAGAGAGAGAGAGAGAGAGAGAGAGAGAGAGAGAGAGAGAGAGAGAGAGAGAGGGAGGGAGGGAGGGAGGGAGGGAGGGAGGGAGGGAGAGAGCTCTCTGTGTCAGTTCCCACTGAAGACCATACCTAGGAATGTCATTTTATCTGAGGATAATGAACACTTTAGGCACCTAGAAGTGAGCTATTGCTAGGACACACCACTTTGGGAGTGATGCCATGTTATTTCAGAGGTAATCTTCAAATGATTTATGACCAGGATTTGGGTCTTCCCAGTACTATTCCAAATCATACATTTATCAATGTTAGGATATCTTGGGATAAATAGGTCCTGCACACATAAAACACAGAAGAAAAAGAGAATCCCTACACTGTTTTCTAGGAGACCTAATATTCCCCTGAGCCTGTAGGTAAAATGATCTCACATCAGAAGGAAGTACCAAGTCATCAGTTTTACTTCATCCAGGTCACAAAACAATCTCCTTGTTCCATTGCCCCCTCCTACCTCTAGGGACTCCAGAACCTGTCAGATTAATGCCAAATACTTTTTACTGAGAAAATTGCAGGTTGGACTAATAATCCTTGTGTCTTACACTAAATGCGTCTTAGAAAACCTATTCATTTTACAGAAAGGAAAACTAAGATTTAGACTTTAAGGATGGAAATTCTGGCATTGGACCCGTTTGAGTGCCCCTCAGGATTTTGATCCTAAATGAATATGGCTTATAAACCAACCCCAGCCTCTCCTAATAGATTTAAAATGTTAGGGTATCCAGAACTGACTCAATACCTAGAATATCAGAGGTAGGCCATGGTCAGATGAGGACATCATAGGGAGGCTATGGACTTAATAAGTTAAATTTCTTTGTGTCCCACTCTGGTTCAGTACTGTATGCCTGGTATAAAGGGACCCCACTCTGGATGAAATCTTGGATGAGCCCAATCCAATCTAATCATCATCAACTAAATATCCATTATGGTGTTAGTGATTTGGGGTAACCATGTTGGGAGGAAATGTAGTGTAAGAGAAAGCACATTATTTTTGGAGTCAGAAGGTCTACTCTAGGCATTAATCCCAACTCTGTGGTTTACTGCCTCTGTGACTTCGGGCAATCATTTAATATCTCTGAATCTTAGTTTCCTCATCTGTAAAATGATAATAATGATACACTACCATTATTACAGAATTGAAATAAACACTTTTTGGAGCTGGCAGCATGGTGTAATGGAAATAGCATTGGATTTGGGATCAAAAGACATAAACTTGAGGCATCTTCCACTACTAATTTAATATCTCTGGGCCTCAGTTTTCTCAGCTATGAAAATTAAAATTCTCAGCTATAAAAATTGGATTAGGTATTCTTTAAGGTCCAGCTTGAAATTCATGATTCTAAGACCTCTAAAAGAACTTCATATATACTTTATAGTTACTTATCTTTCCCCCAGTAGAACATAGACTTCTTGAAAGTAAGACCTATTCAGTTTTTGCCTTTGTAACTTAACACCTGGTGTGGTACCTGGCATGAAATAGGTTGTAATAGATTGACATGCATACAGTTGATTTCAACTGAATTTAATATAGCCCTACCAAAAGTATCTGAATATTTGAGGGAACCATACTTCCATGTACAATCATGGTCTACCATGTATAGACAAAGTAGGGTCACCACAAACACACAACCTCTGTCATTCTCTTTGAAGGATTACATCTCACCCTGGAGAAATCCAAATAAACCAGTCAACCAGTATTTACTGAGCTTCTAGTTTGTTCCCAACTAGAATATACTAGAATCTATAGGAAACAAAATTATAACAACACAAAGCCCCTGCCCTCAAGAAACTTGTAATTTGATTGGATCCAGACTAAATTGATAAAAATACATAAAGCAATCAAATTGACATTCAAGTGCTAAATTGTGTTGTACCATAGGAGTTCTGGGCAGGTAGGTGGATAGAGCACTGGTCCTGGAATTAGGAAGACTCATCTTCCTGAATTCAGATCTGGCTTCAGACACTGCTAGTTGTGTGAACCTGGGCAAGTCACTTAATCCTGTTTACCTCAATTTCCTCATCTGAAAATGAGCTGGAGAAGAAAATGGCAAACCACTCTAGTATCTCTGCCAAGAAAACCCCAAATAGGGTCACAAAGAGTCAGATATAACTGAAACAACTGAACAAAAATAGTTCTAAAAAGAGAGAAATCATTTTTGCCCATGATAGCCAGTCTGTTTCATAAAGTGGTACAAAACAAAAATCTTCAAGGAATGGGTACTTGCTGAGTAGTGAGAAGAGAGAAAAGAGGAACAGATTGGCAAAGTTATGGGGACTAAAAGAATATTATATATATATATATATATACACATATATGTGTATATATATATATATATATATATATAGAGAGAGAGAGAGAGAGAGAGACAGAGACAGAGAGAGAGCGAGAGCGAGAGAGAGAGAGCAAGAGCGAGAGAGAGAGAGAGAGAGAGAGAGAGGGGGGGGGGGGGGATCTGGCCTCAGTATGGGGGAGAGTTTATGTCTGTTCAAGAGTTTTGGAAAATAAGACTGGATAAGGAAGAAAAGAGGACTGAGAAAGTTGGGCATAAGAGTTCAGATCTGATTCTATTAGAAGTAAGAAGTTATTACAGGTACTTGAGCAAAAGAATAGCAGGCTAAAATTGAAAATGAAGGGAAGGAGATATGGGCTATGAAATGCATCTGGGCATGTATGTGTGGGCATACGTGTATGTCCACATATAGATGCATGTGTAAGTATAAAAGCATATGTATGGGATCAAAATAAAGTTTCTGATCAAAACATGACACTTTTGAGTATCATGACTATAAACCCATTTCGTATTTGTCCTAATACATTGTACCTTCTGTATCATTTCTTCTGCCTTACATTTATCGGTAAATTTAAAATCATTCTCTAGTTGATTTTAACCTTGGTCATATTCTGGTTCCAAAGAATTTTAAAAATATACTATACCAATACTAATAGAATACAGTGGAAAGAGCACAGGGCTTGGTGTCAGAGGACCTCTGAACTGTCTAACAAGGGCTGAGTGGCTTCACTGTTTTGGGCCTCAGGTACCTCATATATAAAATTAACAAGGTGGCTCTCTAGGATTTGTTTCTGTCTTAAGTCCTATGATCCTATGCAGAGGCATTGAAAAATTAATAATTGAGCATTTACTAAGTTCCTGCTCTGTGCCCGGAGTAGAGTTTGCAAAATGAAAAAGGAAACAATAGTTTCTACCCCCCAAAAGCTTATATTTTATTAGAGAATACAAGTAAACATATAAATATATATAAGAATACATGCAAAATAAATGCAGGAGGGTTGGTACTTGCAGCTCGGGGAAGCATGAAGGGTCTTATATAAGAGAAGGCATTTAAACTGCTCTTTGAAGGAAACAAGGAATCTAAGATGTGAGAAGACAATTCATTGCAGGCATGTCAGACAGTCTACATATACAAAGGCATGGGAAGAAGTAAGGGAATGTTTTGTTGAAGGAACAGTGAGAAAATCAATTTTCTCTAGCGAGAACGAAGGGGAGTATGTATAATAAGCCTGGAAAGGCAGGTCAGAGCCAGGTTTTGAAGATCAATAAATGCTACACAGGGCAGTTTGTATTTTATTCTAAGAAGTAACAGGGAGTCATTGGGATTTTTTTGATCAAGTAAATAACATTAGACATGTGATTTAGGATTAACACTTTCTTATCTATATGAAATTGCAAAGAGGGAAGAGACTTGAGGCACGTAGGCCAACTCATTGTAAAAGTCTAGGCAAGAGAAGATTTAATCTCTTGGGTTTAATCTCTTGGTATTCCTGGACACCAGGTGACAAGACTTGGTAGCTGATTTAGATGGGGGGTGGGGAATGGGAGAAGAGGTGAAAAGAGTTAAGGATTACTACAAGGTTTCAAACATTTGTGGCTGGAAGGATGGAAATACCTTTGACAGAAATAGGAAGGTCAGTAGAGGAACTTCAGAAGTAGGTTTTGGGGAAAAGATAATGAGGTCTGTTTTAAACATGTTGAAATAACCTAGGATCTTTCCACCCTTATTAGGCAATTTCAAAACCTGCTTCCACTGTTGACTCTTTCTGTTCTAGCCTCTTCTCACACTGTCTTCACAGAAATATATCCCACGCACAAAAATAATGCTCCCACTTTGCATTCATTCTGTAATAGTAATGATTAATGAACAACAGCTAAAACACTCACTCAACAGGAGCATAGCAGAGTACCTGGACATAATCTTCTCAGTTAGGCAGTATTCTTCTGAACTCTAAATGCCATCCACAAGTCTAAGAAATTCTCTATGGTTGACTGTGCCATTGGGCAGGGACTGAGTCATAACATACAGTTTTGATGCTTAGAGAAAGTTTCACAAAATTCCCCTGGGAAAAAATAGCATTAAACTCTCCCTCCATTCAACTTTTTAAGACAAATTTCAGCATCCTGGGAAATAAGGCCTATGGTGGGAGAGGCTCCATGAGATCAACCTAGGGTGACTAGAGACACAGAATTCAATAGACAGGATTCTGTGGGTCAAGGTCACAAGGCACTCAGAGAATGTTATTGGGGAGCCCCCACTAAAAGGTATAGGGAGGATTATTGGGGAATAAAAGACAAGAGAGGTACTCATCTAGAGTGGTATATCTGGTTACTTCTTAATTTAACTAAATATTCTTGCTAATTAAATGATACACCCATTTGTTTGTCTGCAGATTGAGTGCTATCAGTGTTCTCCAAATTTTGTTTCCCTGGGGCAAAAGACTGATCACCCCACCCTAGTTATGGCTCTGGACAGTGGAAAAGAATCATGGGAAAAGTAGTTGTAGGAACTGGTGAATGAGAGAAAAAGGTAAAGAAAGAAAAAAAAGAGATGCTGTTACGGTGGGGAGAGTTGAAGAGCTCTCAGCAAATGCCATTTTTACTCCCTGCCATTGCATGTCACTTGTTCAACATTCTGCCCATCCTTGAGCTATCAGGAAAGAGTGAGAAAGTGACGGACTCATCTTTAATCCAAATCAGCCCCTTCGTCACTTAAATAGTAAGTGCTTCCTCTTTTAAAGTATATCACATTTTTAATCATGGTTTTAATAGATTCCTCTCAAACAAACTGGCTATCACTACAGTCTTTAGTGATGTCGCTGTGTTACCTGCTTAAGATTCATGTCCTTTCCATTATACCTTTTATGATTCATGATGTTTGAATCTACACTTTGCTACTAAACTGTTTTCTTAGAGTAAGAATTCTCAGTAATCTCTGGGATTTAGAACTGAAAGAAACCTTAAAGAACATGTAATCCAGTCCTCTTATTTTATAGATGAGAAAAGATTAAGTGTCTTGCCTGAAGTCAAACAGGTAATAAAAAATTAGCAGGACAGAAGGTCAGGCCTGAAGTCAGGAAGACTCATCTTCATTAGTTCAAATCCAGCCTCAGACACTTACTGGCTGTGCAACCCTATGCAAGTCATTGCACCCTGCTCATCTCAGTTTTCTCACCTGTAAAATGAAGTGGTAAAGGAAACGGCGAATCACCCCATTATCTTTGTCAATGAAACCCCCAATGTAGTCACGAAATGTCAGGCAGTATTGAAAATTACTCGACAATGATAAATACATGAGGCATTGTGCATTTACATGCTGAGGGTACAAAGAAAGGGAAAAAAGGCTCTGATGGGGGAGACAAAAAAGGAAACACTTATACTATACATACATGTATATCTGTGTATTGATACGTATATGTAAAAATGCTAATTAAAATATAGGTAATCCCAGAGGAAATATGTTGGGGGTGGTGTAGCAGAAAGTTGAGGTGGGGTGGGAGTCAGGGAAAAGTCTCTTTGAATGGGTGGGTTTGGAGATAGTTTTGAAGGAAAAACCCAAAGAAGCTGGAGGTGAGGAGAGTGAACAGAAAACTAGCCAGCAGGCTATTGTAGCAGCCCAGACCTTCAATGGTGAGGACCTGCTTGATGTTGGCAGCTATGTCAAAGGAAAGAAGGGGACATTCACAAGACTTCAATTCAATAGGTGTGCATGTGTGTGTGTGTTTGTCATTCGTTGCTGAAGAAGACCATGCCATCAGAGAAATAATGACATGACTTGCACTTGACTTTGTTTTGAGTGAGGGAGGGCTGTGCAGGTCACCAGCCTCACTTCTCCTCCAGAGCCATCTGAATCCAGTGACTAGATATTCATCAGGATGACTGGAGATGACCCAGGATGAGGCAGTTGGGGCTAAGTGACTTGCCCAAGGTCACACAGCTAGTGAGTGTCAAGTGTCTGAGGTGAGATTTGAACTCAGGTCCTCCTGACTCCTGCACTGGTGCTCTATCTACAGCACCTCCTAGCTGCCCCAACACACATGTAATCATTTAATGAAAAATGGAAATAGGATTCAAAGAAAATGAATCAGAGTTTAAGAAATTTAGAACTGGAAAATTGCATTTAGCCCAATTCTCACATTTTATAGGTGAGAAAACTCAGACCCATGGAAGTTCTGGACTTTGTTTGCTTCAATGTCCATTGTGTACCAAGCACACTTCAAAAAGCTTAGTTGTTTCCTCCTATAGAATATAAACTTCTGTAGGGCAGGGACCTTTTCAGTTTTGTATTTGGGTTTCCAGTGCCTCCCATAGTACCCAATATATAGTAGGTACTTGAAAAATGATTATTGTTTGATTGAATGGGGAAAATTTAGTTCAGAAAGAACCAACCCCTCAATTAGGCATGACCCTTGAGGTCATTTGCTTCTTCAACCAATCAACAGAATTATTAATTGAATACCTGATACTTGCTAGATGTCAGGCTTATAAAGACAAATTGAGAAAGAAAAAATCCCTACTCTCAAGGAGTTTACATTCTATCAAAGGCCTCTACAACCCAATACTAGTGCTAGGTTGTGGCAGATTGCGAAGTTGTGCTATATCGAAATGCTGTCAGGATCATCATGCTAATAGACAATGAAAAGGTAACATCCTATTCCATATCTTACCTAGCTGACAGTCTTGCATGGTGGCCCATTCATCAGATACTGGGTAATAATCCAGCTAGGTTTGTGGACAAACAATACATCCCTATTATATCAATGGAATTCCCTTTTGTGACAGAGGCATGCCAAGGTTAAGAAGGAGAAATAAGAGATGGAAACTATTTTTTCTTAAGACTTATATTCCCTGCACATTATTAATCAGAAAAATTTCCATAGTTCTTAAACCATACTCCGTTTTATGTACTCTACAGTCCAGTGACATTGGCCTCCTTTCTTTTTCTCACATGTGATGCTCCTCCCAATTCTAGACATTTTTCCTGGCTGTCCCCCATATCTGGAACTCTCTCCCTTCTCATCTTTACCTCCTGGCTTCCCTAACTTCCTTCACTCTCAGATAAAGTCTCACTGTGTACAAGAAGCCTTCTCTGCCCTCCATAACATCTTCCCTCTATATTTGTGTTGTTTGAATGTTGTCTCCTCCATTAGATTGTGAGTTCCTTGGAGGCAGGGCCTGACTTTTGCCTTTCTTTGTAGCCCCAGCATTTAGCATAGTGCCTGGCACTGTGGAAATTGGTCAATGCTTCTTGACTTAAAAACTGAGAGGAGAGATCATAGTTCTGTGAGCACTGATGATTGGAGGATCGTGTTCAAAGCAGAGTTATCATGTCAATTCAGAGGAACATGGTAAACCGCTATAGATGGGCTGATACTGGTCCAAAGAGAGATTAGACTTTTTGTGGATGATGATGTGGACAATAGAACAGAGTATGTTCATTAAATCTGAAGAAGATTCCACATTGAGGGGAATGGTTTATAATATATAAAGATTGTAACAATTTGGAGTGGAAAAGATGATCAAATACATATGGATTCGTTCACTGGGATGAATGTAAAGCTGGGGTCTCTCCACTGCACTACTTAGCTGCCTGAGAGCACTAATGGAGAGTGGTTAACAAAAAAAATGTATGTTTGAACCCATAAGAGAAAAAGTTGAAGAATGACTTAGTTCTATGCTACTCTTAGGGCATAGGTATGTGCTAGCCTGAAGGTATTCCTTATCTGTAAAATGAGATTTCTTAGGTTATAAAATCCTCCATCTCTAAAATTCCATGAAGTAGAGTCTCTCATGACTTCCTCCCATATTCTTCCCTCCTCAGGAAAATGTATGTATAATTTCTGCTTAGGTCCTTAGAGGCTATGATATAAAAAAATAAGAAATTGTTTTGCTTCTGAATTTTGCATTCTTGTCATCAAACCATTCTGACTCTTAAAGTAGAAAGGAGATAATAGCAGCTGTCCTATCTACCCCATATCAAAGTACCTTGAAAAGTATAAAATATTGTCTGTACATGTCCAAGGTAGTTTATTATCACTGGAGAGATGCTCTAACCATGGCTTCATAGGAAGTCTGGGGATTGATTGAAAAAACATACTCATTCATATACAGTCTCAGTTTAAGTTGAGAATAGGCATTAGTGGAGAAACCTAATGCCACTGACTCCTCCCATGTCACCTGTCTGTAATACTGGAGAGGTGAGTGGGTGCATGGAGACAAAACGAAAGCATCTTCTGGAAGGGTTTGGTGCCTTGTGTCTGACTTGGGGTTTGTGGGATTTAGAGTGCCTCATACACACATTGGTAAGATTAAGTCAAGCTTTGCAGTGAAACAATATTAAATCACAAAGTCCTTTGTGCCCAGTAGGCTTTCTTTCTTACAAATGATTCCCTTCAAATGGTTTGAAATTGCCACTAATTTTTTCCTCAACATAGAGCCAAGGGAAAGAGGATGCCATGTAACTAGTAACCTCTTCCTACCTTGTAAATGAAATGAGAGCGCTTTCCTCCTGTGCTCTCCCAAATAATTTCTTAGACCTGTGTTATTTAGCAGACTATCCTTTAGAGACCTCTTTGGATTGAAAACTACTCCATCCAGCTTTCATTTAAACTTATACGCACATGCAAATACTTACAGAGGAAAAAATATGGCATCACTTCCTCCCCCTTTTCCTAGTTCCAATTAGCATGCCTTGACTCATTTTTGTCAGTTCTGCTTTACACCATCCATGGAATCTTTATTCTGGTATCTTAATATCTTATTTTTATCCCTGGCATTTGTGCTGCACGAATTTCAAATAAAAAATTAAAGTAATCTAAAACAAGAGTTACTTCCCTTTAGAAAAAGCACAGCAGTGGCCAGCCTTAACTTACCATCAGTTCTACATTATCGTTGCTTTTGTCTTGGAAAGTAACAAACAAAAGTGTGTTACCAGGCATTTTGAACAGATCCAAAGGTCAGTGGAAGCAAATGCAGATCTCTTTTTTTCTATAGTGCTAATAGTGGAAATTAAATCACTACGTATAGCCAATGAAATAGTGGAACTTATTATTACTAAGCAACTGATTAGTAGCTTTGTTTTCAAAACACTTCGTTGTCTGGAATTACATGCCCTAAGCAAGTGAAGTTGTTTTATAGATGATAACTAAAAACCTCACATTCTGTCCTTTCCCAGCTGACACCAGAGTGTCTTGGAAAGGATGTGGAGGAGATAGGAGTGTGGGAATTTTTGTAGAAGAACTATCAGGTGATAGCTCACAGATGGAAAATTGGAAGGGACATTAGAAGTCATTTAGTCCAATCTCATTTTTACAGGTAAGAAAACTAAATTACTAGAGGGGTTAAGTGACTTTTCCAAGATCACCCACATGGTAAGTGGCAGAACTGGAATTGAAACTCGGTCCTCTGATTCTAAATGCAACATTCTTCCCACTTATACCACAAAGAAAATGGAATGATAAATTACAAGTGAATAAGGCATCATCACTGGATAATAAGGTGACTAATACTGGCCCACCATCACTGGGGTATTCACACTGAGTGGTAGGGATAGAGTTTTCCCTTCATCATCCACAGTACTGCACTTGGATTCTTTTCTGACTGATAAGCCTGTATTTGTGAGATGACTGGCCAAAGTGAGAATGACAAATCTGTGGTCATGGAACTCAGTAAAACCAATTGCCCCAAGTAGGGAATGAACAGAATGAACTTAAGTTCCTTAGTACTCAGCCAGCTGAGATATTTGTTTAGACATTTCAGTCATATCTGACTCTTCATGACCCTGTTTGGGGTTTTCTTGGCAAAGATAATGAAGCGACTTGTATTTTCCTTTTCCAGCTCATTTTACGAATGAAGAAACTAAGGCAAGTAGGGTTAAGTGACTTGTCCAAGGTCAAATAGCTAATGAGTGTCTGAATTTAAACTCAGGGAGAGGAGTGTTCCTGACTCCAGACCCAGTGCTTTATCCATTGCAAGTGAGATAACCAATCACAGTCAATTTACAAAGAAAAGGAAAGGAAGAAAAAAACTGGATCGTGAATCATAAAATAACATTTCATAAGTACAACATTTCATAAGTTCACTCACACTAATGAGGCTTAGTCATACACTTAGTCTTATATTGTCTATTCACATTAGCCCCTTAGTTGTAAACTGACAGATGTGCCTCTTCCCCAGCATCTGGTCATATTACATATTCAGTTCATGATTATTTGAGTGTGGTTTTTCTCTAGTAGGGATATTGTATGACCAAAGCTCTCCTCCTTGGAGAAAAGGGTTGGTATCTTCTGTAACCAAGTTGGGTCAGGACAAGAAATGGGTAGATCATCGGGGTTTTTCTCTTTTTCTTTTTCTTTCCCACTAGTATCATAGAACCCCAGAGTTGGAAAGGACCTCAGAAACCCTCTGATCTGACCTTTACTTAAAGCATGAATCCTATTGGACTTGAACATTCCCAGTCACAAGGAACTCATTACTTTATGAGACAGTTCATTCCATTTCTGGATAGTTCTAATTGCTAGGAAGTCTTTCTGACATTGATCCCAAGGTTTCCCAGTTCCTTCCTTTTTCATATTCAAACATTTTAAGACGGTGATTAGGGGAGAAGGTTAAGGGATTAACAACAGAGTCTAAACCTATGATTTTATTGGTGTAGGAAATTTCCAGTGTGGAAATTTCTTCATTGGTACAAATCAGCAACTCATATGTGATATGTAACCTTAGAGATTTACCTAGAGCATTCATGGGCAGCAGAGATAATAGGTGTCAGAAGCAACAAATTTTCCTGATGGAGATAACACTTTCTACAATACTATGCCACCTCTCCAAAGGAAAGAAAACTGTGAGGAAGCTATCTTGTATTTGAAAATAATAAAATTTTAATTCCTTAAAATTTTGCTATGACCCTGTCTTGTTCCCTGTAACCACATCCTGCCCCCCCCCCAAAAAAAAAAACATTCCAAGTAGGGAACTTTCCAGATATGTGCTTCACCTTTGCTCAGACAAACCTTGGGATGCACTAAGATGACAAAATATATAGGAGGAGAACAAGGAGAATAAGTATTTATTTATTTATCCTACTATGTACCAAGCACAGTGCTAAGCATTTTACAAATAGATTATTTGAAAGATCTAGAACTTCATAGAGGAGAAAGTGGTGATAGTTGGGGTTTCAGACTTGTAGACTGGCTACACAGTCAGCTATTTACCATCTGTATTAATAGTAGGTCCCTTCCATTTATAAAATTCTGTGATCCTAGGTAGAATTTAAAAGGAATACATGTAAAATCCTCTATTTAAATGTTTAGAAAAAATCAACTGCACACTACAAAATGAAAGACACTTGATTTAACTAGAGTTACATTTGAAAAAGGTCTAGGATGTATATGCAAAGAATTATTAATATTAGCTAACATTGCAATATTGTTGCCAAAATGTGATTTTGATATTAGGCCATATTGATAGAAATATAGCATCTTAACCATAGAAAGCAATAGTCCTATGGTACTTTGAACGAGTTGGATTCTATCTTAAATACTGTGTTCCACTCGAGGTACAACATTTGAAGATAGACACTAATAATTTAAAGTGTATCCATAAAACAGATTTAGAAAGGTGTAGCTTGAAATCAGGATGACGAGTTCAAATACTGCCTCAGACACTTACTAGCAATATGACCCTGGAGAAGTTACAGACCTCTCTGAGTCTCAGTTTCCTCATCTGTAAAATGGATATAAGAATAGATCAAATGTGATATGTGCATATGACAGTGCTAGTAAATACCATTACCATTGTAATGGTTAACAAAATATTTTTCAAGAATTTTCAGGGCTGTCATTCAGAAGAGGTAGTAGATATGGTCTCCAATGTTTTAGAAAGCTGATCTAGAAACAGTGTATGAATGTTAAAAGGAAGCAGATGAGTTGGAAAAAACCGTCTTAAAGAGTGAAAGATGTCAGACAGTGAAATGAGCACAGTAAACTCTGCATTTCTGGTGGTTTTCAGGCAGGTTCCTGAACTAGGTGAGAGGTTGGAATACCTGATATTTAAAATTCTATAATTTGAGTAATAATATGTACTTTTATTTATTCTGATCTTTATGGAGTGCTGTCTTGTTAAATAATTTTGAATTTGGTTAATATGCAAAGCAAAGCAAGGTTATTAACTTAGATGTCATTTTCAGCTCTTCACTCTCTCTCTCCCTCCATGTCTAACCTGTTGCCAAGGCCTCTGGATTTTACCTTCATAACATCTCTCAAACCTGACCCGTTCTTGCCTCTGGCATTACTCTGGTACAGGCCTTCACTGCCTCATGCCTGTTTGGCTTCCCTGCCGTAAGTCTCTCTTCACTCTATCCCATGATGAACTTTCAAATTTATTTTCTTAAAGCACTGGTCTAACCATGTCACTCCCTGCCTGCCCCGACTCAGTAAAGTCCAGCCTTATTGTTACCTCCAGGATAAAATATAAAATTCTTTATTTGGCATTCAAAGCCTTCCTTAAATTTCCCCTTGCTTTCTCCTTTTACACTTTATACTCTACCATGTCCTCTGTGATCCAATGACTCTGGTCTCCTTGCTTTTCTTTTAATAGGACAGTCCATCTCCCAACTCTGGTCATTTCCCCTGACTGGCCCCCATGTGGAGAACTCTCCCCCTCACCATCTCCTTCTCTTGACTTTCCTGGAATCCTTCAAGTTCTAGTTAAAAATCATACCTACTATAGGAACTGATCCCTACTAATTCTAGTATCAGTGCTTTCCAATTGGAAATTGATTATCTCCGATTTCTACCGTATATAACTTGTTTGTGGGTAGTCTGCATATTGTTTCTCCCATTAGACTTGGAATTTCTTGAGAGCAGACTGTCTTTTGTCTTTTTTAAAATCTCCAGCACTTAGCCCTGTGTACAGCAATAGAAGGTACTTAATGAATGGTTATTGACTAACTGATTTAGCACTTGCTTTGTCAGGCACTGTGCTAAGCATGGGAGATACAAATACAAGCAAAAAGAAATTCCTTGCTCTCAAAGAATTTACAATCTAATGGGAGAAAGTACATAAAAGGGAACTAAAAAGCATTAGGGGTAGGGGTTGTGTGTGTGTGTGTGTGTGTGTGTGTGTGTGTGTGAAGGGACCTGGTATGGGGCATGGTGTTGAAGTCCAAAAAGTCTGAAGCATGACTGGGGAGAAATGAAGGCTGATTCTGCTGGGACTCTCTGCACAATAGAGGCTCAAGGAGGACCTCACCAATGGGAGAAGGAGGTCAGTATAGCACAGGGATATTCCAAAGTGAGAAAGCTTCAGGGACTGATGAATGTTCAATGCCTCCATTTGCAATGTCCACCATGTACGGACGCCAAGCATATGCTTTTAAGGCTTTCCCTTTCTAAACTAAAGAATCTTCATCTTTTTGGTTCCCTTTATTTATACTCTTTGCTGTAGCCAAACCAGATCACTTGCCACTCTCTCTCTCTCTCTCTCTCTCTCTCTCTCTCTCTCTCTATATATATATATATGGCATTTCCTCGCTCCTGTACCTTTGCTCATGTTGTTTACTGTGCATAAAAATTCCCTGGCCTATAGCAATCCATCCCTTTCCATTGTAGGAATAATGACTAGTCTATGAGCAAGGGATTTGAGTCAGGTAAAATCCTGGCTTTTCCACTTCCTAGCCATGTTTGTTTCTTCAGCAAAATGAAAGGGCTGGACTAGATGGTCTCTGAGGTCTCTCTAAACTCTGCCATTTTTTGACCCTATGATTTTCTCTGAATTCTTACATTCTTTAAAGCCCACCTCAAATGACACTTCTCCAGGAACATTTTCCCAATTCTCCAGTTGGAAGTGACCTTTCTTCACTACTTCACCCTTGTCATGTACGTCTGTATTATTTTGGAATATAGTTATTTGTATACATGTCTTTAAGTTGCTACCATAATGTGAGCTCCATGAGGGCAGAATTAGAATCTTATCTAAAATGTGAATCTCCTCTAGTACCTAGCGTAGAGCTACACCTAGAATAAGCACTTGATAATTTTTTGATGAAGTGATTTTAATCTTTTTGCATATAGCAGTTGTCCTATTTCCTTAATAATTTTCTTTGTTCCTCTCTGAGGCTCTTATTTAGATTTAGTACATCTCATTTTGAAATGTGACCAGAACACACTGAGATCGCACAGAGCTGGTGCCGTCTTGGTTTCTGACTTCCATAGCCCTCTGACCTAGACAGCTAGGAATACTTAACATCCAACTTAGATCCGTCTCTGTCCAGATTCTGTAATCAGTCTTTTCTTAGGCAGAATACTAGACTCAGAGTCAAGAAGTTCTATGTTCAGGGCAGCTAGGAGGCACAAGGAATAGAGTACTGGCCCTGAAGTCAGGAGGACCTGACTTCAAATCTGGTCTCAGGTACTTGACATTTGGGCAAGTCACTTAACCCTGATTGCCTCACCTCCTCCTCTCCACAAAAAGATCTACATTTAAATCTTCTTACAGAAACAGGGACTCTCTCCCTGAGCCTCAATTTCTTACTTTGTGAATGAAGATAGTAAGATCTGTAGTACCTACCTCATAGAGTGGGAATGAGGTAGGTTCAAATGAAATAATATATATAATAAAGTGCTTTGTGAACTTGAAAGCATTATATTTCTCAGTTATTAAACCTGTTAATCATATTTGGAGAAAGAAATGGCAAACCACTGAAGTATCTTTGCCAAGAAACCCCTAATGAGGTTATGAAGAGTTGAACATGAATGAAAAGCAACTGAACAGTAGCAACAAAGCCAGTTATGTTTTTAGATGAGATACAAAGCGATTTGAAGTTTGCACCGTGCAACAACAAGAATTTGAAAGTTTAAGCAAGTAGGCTCCAGAGCTTATCATGAAATCACTGCAACTGATACATATGCATATAGAGTACTTTCAGGTCTGCAAAGCCTGTTAATGATAATACTACTGATAATTATAATATGGAGCTTTATGCCAGTGGCTTCCATTGCTCAACACAAAGTAAGTCTTATTTTGGATCCCACTTGGAATTTGTTTCCTCTTTCCAGTAACTTATTTCCTTGTGACAAAGTACCTGCCTTGTAGCCCTGTTCTAACAACTAGACCCTTTTATTTTCACTCCGGGCCCAAGTCCCTTCTTTTGTTTCCTGCTCAACATCCCCAATCTTTCTGTCTCATGTCCCCACAACCCCAATCTTTCTGGGCACTGGACTCCTCCCTTTTCTCCCTGTGACTGATTTCCTGTTATCTGAATTATAAAACTTCGCTGATAATGATTACCTACTAGACAGACTTCCAAATAGTTCCTACATACGGAATCCCCTGGCAATATCTTTTATCCAACTAATGCCAACTTCCTGCCTTCTGGCTGTCATCCTGTTACCAACTATTTGGATCTCCCTGTATTTGCCCCAGAGTGTTTGTTTGGTCCTTGGGTTTTAGTAATCCCTTGTTTGGCCTGTATCAGTTATGACCTACTCATGATATATAGGCCTGGACAATATGACTTTATCTAAATGCTACTTCACTTTATAAATGATGAAACTAAGGGAAATTGTCTTACCTAAGGTTATGCAACTAATTAATAGTAGACCTAGACCAGAACCCACAACTCTGAGGTTCTTTCTAACTTGAATATAATGAAATTTAGAGCTGTTAGGGATCTTAGAAGTTATCTACTCCTCTCTTAGTCCACAAATGAGGTAGTGACTTGTCTCAGACCACGTGACTAATAAGTAAATGTACCAAGATTTTAAAAATATATTATGTATAATAGATACATATATGTATGTATGTATAGATATATGCATGTATATATGCACACACATACACAGATAGACATGATTTAACAAACCTATTTTCTCATTAATGTGATACTCCCTCCAGTGGGGGGGGGAAATTGCAGCCCCTCCACACTTCCTTATTCTGTGGAGCTCAGATCCATATTTTCCCCATATATCCTCTGTATAGAACGCACCCCATGTGCTTGGTCTACCCTTCAGTAGATAACTGTGAAGCACATAGGCAGTCTATCAAGTTATCCTTCAGGCTTATTAATAGAGCTCCATCCTGGGTTTTATATCAGAGGAGTCCTTAATGATGAAGGACAAAGGACAAAGGACAAAACCAAAGTAGAATGACCAATTCAATCCTGACTTTTTCATCTTGTAGATAAGGAAACAGAGTCAGTGGGTTTAAATGACTTGCCCAAGGTTATATATCTAGTAAGTGGCAGAGTCAAGATATTTGTAAATATTTTGTGTGATCCTACCTCTTTTGGGTCTGTATTTCCTGAGTACTCTTTTTTGTTAGTTTGAACTTGAAACTTTTAACACAACAAAAGGTGTATTTATTCTAGCCTTCCTGAGGCAGTTCTCTCTATTTACTTTCTGATAAGCTTTCCACTTATTTGAACTTGAGAGTAAAACAAACAAGTAATATAGCACCCAAATGCAAGGAATGTAACACATTTTCCCTTCATATAATATGGACTACTTTATCTTCTCCTAACAATTAACATGTAATTATTTTAGTAACTGTTGCTATCAGCGCAAGGCAGCAAAACTGTGTTACTGTTGAGGATTAAAGCTTACTTTTAATTGACTGAAATGTCAAAACTGCTCAAACTATTCTTAACACTATTTACTTTTCCTGGGGCTCATAAAAGAGAAAAGAAAATTTTAATTGGAGCTACAGTCTTAAATAGTACTTTCACTGAGACAGAATTAAGAGATACTCTTGCCTTGGGAATACTTATTCATTATTTTAGGGCAGCTAGGTGTTGCAGTGGATAAAGTCTGGAATCAGGAAGAGTCTTCCTAAGTTCAAGTCCGGCTTCAGACCCTTACTAGCTGTGTGACCCTGTGCAGGTCACTTTGCCTCAGTTTCCTCATCTGTAAGATGAACAGGAGAAGGAATCGACAAACCACTCCATCATCTTTGCCAAGAGAACTCCAGATGGGATCATGAAGAGTCAGACACAACAACAAACCCAACTTTCCTCTTACCTTTGTATTCTGTTTGGGCATTTAGGAAAGCTATACATTTGATTTCCTCTTCATGGATTTCCAAACGTAATCTGCATTCTGGGTGAATGCCATTTACCTATAGGAAGTTAAATGAATGTTTCATAAATGACAGCCCTTCCACACTGGAATAAAATTAATCCCATCCCTCCTTAAAAAAAAGACAAAAAACAACACATTCATACTTCCAGATTTTCTCCACTGTTTTGAAATAATATTATTCAAGATCAATCAACCTTATCTCTCTGGTGTTATTATTTAATGAAGTTCTCTTTTTGATTTTGGAAAATATCATTATAAAAAGCAAAACTGAATATGGCCTTCTTTCACCTTTAAAAGAAAATTATATTAACAAATGATAAGCTCTATTGAGTTTGCATTAATCTTAGGAACAAGAGTGCTTTAGTTGAACAATTATTTGTTACAGAAAATCATAACATTTCATAGCAAATGAGTTGATTTAAGTAAATACACTGGGTGTGTATTCTTAGGGGACTACTTAATGACACTGTACCAGATGCAAATATGTTAACATATTTCCTCGGAAGCACTCTCCACTCTTCTGTAAGTTAGCTCTTACTAATCTAAGCAAACCAGGGTAGAAAAGATTTCAAAATGAGTCACAAAATGTGAGATTGTGCCTTCTTTAACTTTAAAATTTAGAGCACAGGATGGAAGGGAGGAGAAACAGAGGAAGAGACAGATCATTTCCCATTTTATAACCATATTTAAATATATTATATGCATAGTGATTTCAAAAATGCTCTCTCCACAGGAAGATAAAGCTAAGAAATCTTCTATATCTTCGAGGTTAACACTATTATGCATGTAGAGTGTTGATGCTCAGAGTTGTGTTTGTGGATAAGGGTCAATTCCCCTTTTTCCAATGTCTACACCTGTTTATTCACCTGCATCTCATTTGTTAAAGAATTCAGGTTGGGGGGCTGAATGTATGGCCAAAGAATATTTTTATTAAGGAAGTAAATAAGCAAAGAATCATGTTCCTTTTGTTTTTATAAACTTATATATAATTTCAGTATCATTAAAACAGGTTGAATGGAGTTCCTAGTATAGACTTTTTTTTCTGGAGGAGATAACATTTGCAGAATATATACTAAATAGTGCATTAGGCAAAGAATTTACACAACAGGAAGTCTACCTTGTATGTTTTTAAAGAACCAAGGTCTTATTTTTTTCTCTCTCTGCTGTACAAGCTACAAGTTGAGAAAACTCCTGATTGCAAATGAGGCTGTGTTTTTGACAAATAAGTAATTGTGCATGGGCTTAAATGTCAAAATAGAGAAAAATTTATTGATTAAAAAATTCACATCATTGATGAGAATTGGCTAGAGTGCTTAAGAATAAGGGGCTTAGATGGTTTAAGGATGGCTTAGATACAGGTAACAGACACAAAAATAGTATGACCAAAGCAGCATTAATAAATAGCATCATCTTGCAGTGCCAAGAAATCATGTGTTTCAAAATACTTCTACAACAATACTTCTATGCTATCAAATTCCCAAGGAAGGGAGTGATAGGGTCAGTTGTGGATTCATTTATGAAAAGAAGGCTCCTCCGTATAAAGTTTAGTAACTCTGGTAAGCTTCTCAAGCTCCCCAAATAGGAAGTATTTCAGAAATAACTTTCCCCAGACTGTTACATTCCATTTAAAACACAATTACGTTGTGTTCTCAAATACAAAGACTAATTCTAACAAAGACTTTCACCATTTTGCTCTAAACCATAATTTCAACTAACATGTTAGTGATAACAGTGTTTATGCATATTAAACATTTTCACCTTTCTGAATGTACGGCATGCACATAGGAAAGGTAGAATTCACACTTAACTTTCCTTTTCTTTGTTTGGACAGTGGTTTCACCTGTGTGCTAATTCCTTACTCATCTGGAATTCAGCAGCTGGACTGCAATTTGTCTTAGAGACTTGCAAGGGGCTGAGAGAATAAATGACTTGCCTCTTGTTCTCACAGCTAGTATGATCAGAAGGATGACTTGAACTCAGGTCTTCCTGGATGGGAGCAGGTTCTCTAGGCATTGTGACACATTACCTTTCATTATCATATCCCCGATAATGAATTACTCAAGCTAGAAGAAGAATCCATTGATTTCTCTCTACTGACTTTACCTATCCACTACACTTTGGTTATGACTCTGCTTTGAAATGGAGAGTTTCATGCTGTGGCAGCTTAATTATTTTCAATTTTACTTTTTTTTTTTTTTAAATAATACTTAAGATCTTCTGGAGGTTTCTTCCCCCTCTCCTTTCTTGGGGACAAGTTCTAAACAAAAAAGCATTGGATTGTGCACGTGTGTGCGGGGTTGGGGTTGGAGTAAGAGGTGGATGTAGGGATTCAAGACAGAGAGTAGATATTTAGTGACCCGGTCAAATACAAGCTGCTACTCCTTAAAGTTTGAAACCTGTGTTAAAGACTGCCCAGCCTGATTTCTGCAACAGAAAGCAGGAAAGGTCATTGTCAATTCTAGCCTTTCACCTCGGGTTTTATCTAGGCTGCGTCTCTGCATTCAAAGGATCAGGATTTGGGTTTTATTAATGAGTTCAGAATAGACAGCCACAGTCCATTTCCAGCAAGGGAGGGATGTTGGGGGAGAACTTTGGTGGTAAGGCAGAAAAAGCTCTTTCTAAGCCATGGAGTTCCAATATCTCTCCAGACTGGAACGATTCTAGTTCGAAACATCTGCCTGTGTAGGCTGCGAGCTCCGTGGGAGAACTTGTTTATCTGATAGGTAGTGCACGAAGAGGAAAGCAAGCCAGCCTGCAATGGACCATGTGTAATATACAAAGGAGCTGGGGATGTGGGGTACCCGCCGAGCACCCTAGCAAGCAGGCGGCTGTCCCAAAGATCTCTCCCGTAGGAAAATGACTGCCAAACCCTCCCCAAAGGTTTGCTTTTCCTTTTTCTAAACTTTCTGGATAACTCATCGTAGGCGCACCCCCTCTTCGGTTGCTCTAAGAGAATTGATAACAGCTTGATAGAGCCGAACCAGCATTTGGCGGGGAGGGACAGAGAGGTGGAGAGAGAATGTTGCCATTTCGAAGTCCCCCCACCCTATTCCTCTCCTAAATCCTGAAGCCCCCTCGGGGGAAGAGTGTTACTTACAGGCACCGGCAGCAGACACCAGCAGGTTAGAACAGAGACCAGCACTGTGTATCTCCTCATCCTCTCAGACTCCTGGGTCCTAGATTTGGAGGATGCGGGGAGGATGGAGGTGTAAGGATCAGCTGAAGAGAGGGGATCCAGTCCCCGCGGTCTTCTTCCACAGAGCTCGGTGATCCCGGAGCAGAAACATGGGACCCGGGCAGCAAAGGGTACAAGAGCGGACCTCTCTTACCCCCCTACCCACTCTACCTAGCCCTTCTCTGCCTGTCCTTATTCCCTACAGACAGCCGAGGCGCATTAGTCCCGCTTGTCCTGTCTTCTCCTTCCAACAGGGGAGAGGTGCCCACCCAGGACAACGTCCCGCTTCCCAGTCCAGCTTCTGCAGCCTCTGTCGCTGCCGCTACTGAAGCCGCCACCCACGTGTACTCCGGGGGCAGTGGCTACAGTAGCCCAGGCCCCTTAGCCTGACGGGGGCAGCTCCAGGGGCTCTGGTCCTCGGCTGTGCTCAACCTTAATCCTGCCCCCTGAGCCGTGCGGTGGGGCAAGATCTCCCGGAATCTTCCTTCCTCTTTTTATTTCCTCTCTACTGAGCTGTTCCTTCTCACTTCCCTTCTTTCTCTCCTTCTCTCCCCACCCTCTCCCCTCTTTTGCCTTTCTCTCCTCCCCTCTTCCTCCCTCTCTCCAACACAGCCCTCCTTTCCTCTGATGCCTGACTTAGCTTATGGGGTGGGGAGAAGACGAGAGAGCAGAAAGTAGGAGGGAAAAGAAAGGAGCCGTGTCAAAGGGTGATCCTGACTTTTTTCCATGGGAAGAGACCCTCCTGTGGGTAGAGACAGATAGGACAAATGCTTCTCGGCTGGAGATGCTTACTGAAATGTACCAGAATCGAGAAGGGCAAGAAGTGTATGGACATAAATTCTGTATATGCTTTCAATTATACACCTGTACCCTTTATATAATTTTTAAAGTGTTCAGTGAAAGGAAGGAAGAACCACTAATTCTCTATAATCTTGGGTGGAGGATCTCAGTGTTCTTCCCGGTAAAATGAGGGTGTTATTAGATGCCCTGAGGCCCCTTCCAACTCTTAACATTCTCTGACTCTAACCTGACAGTAACCTTGGATTGGAGAAGGGGAAAAGAATAGCTAGCAGTTAGAACTAATATATAGTTCTTTCAGGTTTGCAAATATCTTATTTATCTTTACAAATCTGTGAGGAAGGTGATACTATTAGCATTACCATTTTTACAGATGAGAAAACTGAGGCTGAAAGGTTGTGATTCACTCCAAGTCACAGCTAGTCAATGTCTGGGCAAGATTTGTCCTCAGATCTTGCAGATTCTAAGAACATCACTTCTATCTACAATTCTATCAGGATGACTAAAGATTTAGGGGGTTTCTTTTAATTTGGAAGCACCTAGAAACAAAGAGAGTGGAGTGGAGTGGAAAGAGGGGCTGGTTTACATCCTGGTTTTGCTACTTATTCTCTGTGTGACCCTGGATAAGTTGTTTAACCTCTCTGAACCTCAGATTCCTTATCTATATCCAAGATGTTGCCTCTTTCAAGTGGAGATATTTTTGTTTGCTGAAATGGGCAGGAAAGGGACCCATATCAGGAAAACTGATAAAATTAGGTTGAGAAGGAACAAAGCCTCTCAGATAAAATGTTGAGGAGTGACAGGAACTGTTCTGAGTCTCTTCACTCCCATAATGTGCTAAGAGGACCTTGTAATGCTGGTGGCAGGGCATTGTAATCAGGGCAGGTAGGTGGTACAGTGGGTAGAGCAACAAGTAGGGAATCAGAAAGAGCTGAATTCAAATCCACCTCAGACACTAGCTGTGTGACCTGGGCAAATCATGTAACCTCTGTTTGCCTCAGTTTCCTCAGCTGCAAAATGGGAATAATAGTAGCACCTACCTCCCAAGGTAGTTGTGAGGCTCAAATGATAAAATAATTATTAAGTGCATAGCACAGTGCCTGGCATATAGTAAATGTTATACAGATGTTAGGTATTTTTATTATCATCATTTCATTGGCATGTGATTTTTTTCAATGTTTTGAGAATTATAACTGAGAAATGATATATAACAAGATTATATGTACGTGGGTAATATATGTATATATTTCACAGGATAGCAAGGTGGTGCTATGGGTATAGCACCAGATCTGGATTCAGGAAGGCCTGAGTTCAAATCTGACCTTGACACTTCCTAGCTGTGTGACCCTGGGCAAGTCACTTAATCCTGTTTGCCTCAGTTTCTTCATCTGTAAAATGATCTAGAGAAGGAATTAGCAAACCACTCCAGTATCTTTGCCAAGAAAACTCCAAATGGGGTCATGAAGAGTCAGACATGACTAAAATGATTGACCAACAGAAAAATTTGAGGTGTTGGGAGTAGGAGAAGAAGAATGAGGTGAGACATGACTGATGAAGCTAAGAACAGGAGAGAAGCAGAGCTCTGGAGGAATCAGGGACAGAAGGCACAGGATTCAGAATGTAGGAGCTAATAGCCTAGCAATTGTTTGGATGGAAACCCTTTAGAATGGAAAAGAGGCCTGACTTTAAAGGGATCGAACTGACTAGAGAAAAATCAGGATTGCCCTCTGGTGCCACCTACAGGCTTATAGATTTTCAGAGTTTGTGTTACCCTTGATTGCCATCTCTGGTTTGAGAGGGAAAAACAAGATGGGGAAAGATAGGTTTTGCATCTGCTTTGCTGAGAGGAGAGGTGTGGATTGGCTGAGACCTGACTGAACAAAGCTGAATTCTTTCCTGTTTGAGGAGCAGGCTGAGAAAAGGTGTATGGCCCTATTATGATATATAGTTTGATAGGGAGAAACTCCTCAGAGATCTTTAGAGAACTTGACAGTTCTCTTCTGGTCTAAAGGAGCTGCTTGTCACTGAAAAATGATAACACATTCTTGGTATCCTGGTAAGGGTGGTTTTGTGTTAAAACAGTTAGCCATTGCTTTAGCTGCCTGAGAGTAGCAGAGGATTTTTTTGCCCAACAGGAGAGCTATGAAGATTAGGTGAGGAAGAGATGGCAGGGAAGTAGTTTTGCCTAACGCGATAGAGTTGTCTTGATTATTCTTCAAAAAGACTCAGGACATCAAGACCTGACATCTAGAGTTGTGAGCTGCCTTTGGCATGTGGATTTCCCTATTGTGTGCCTCAGAGTTGATAGGAACTGATCAAAAGCTGACAAGATTTGTGTATTACACTGGTGAGAGAGCATGACTCAGGTTTATAGGTGTACTGTCATATTTTCATTATTTCAGTTTTTGTCTTTCTTGAGTGAATGCTATGATCCTTCCTCTGTCAGTCCTTTAAATATTATGATTATTCTTGTTTCCGTCTTTTAGTGGAAAATTGTTATGATTATCCTAACTTTTGCATTATTGCTTAGTTATTGATTCATGCTTAAAAGTCAATGGTATCAGTTGGAATACTAATTCATTGTTGGTGGAGCTGTGAGCTGATTCAACCATTCTGGAGAGCAATTTGGAACTATACCCAAAGGGCTACAAAAATGTGCATACCTTTTGACCCAGCAATATCGTTTCTAGGGTTGTATCCCAAAGAGATCATAAAAATTGAAAAAGGTCACACGTACAAAACTATTTATAGCAGTTCATTTTGCGGTGTTCAAGAACTGGAAAATGAGGGGATGCCTATCAACTGGGGAATGACTGAATGAGTTGTGGCATATGAATGTAATGGAATACTATTGTGCTGTAAGAATGATTAACAGGAAGACTGCAGAGAAGCCTGGAAGGACTTATATGAACTGATGCTGAGTGAGAGGAGCAGAAGTAGGAGAATATTGTACACAGTAACAACCACAGTGTGTGAGGAATTTTTCTAGTAGACTTAGCCCTTCATGGCAATGCAGGTCCTAAAACATTCTCAAAGGACTCTTGGGGCAAAATGTCATCCACATCCAGAAAAAGAACTATGGAATTGGAATGCACAATGAAGCAGAATAGGTTCTCTTGTATTATGTTTTGTTTTGTTTAGGTTTTTCTCATGGTTTCTCCCATTCATTTTAATTCTTCTATGCAACATGACTAAGGTCAAAATGTGTTTAATAAGAATGTATGTGTAGAACCCATATAAAATTGCGTGTCATCTTGGGGAGGGAGGAGGAGAAAATCTAAGTCTTATGGAAGTGATTGTGGAAAACTGAAAACAAAAAAATTAATAATATTAATAAAAAAGAAATGATGAACAGTTGGACTTCAGAAAAACCTGGGAAGACTTACATGAATTGATGTGGAATGAAATGAGCAGAACCAGGAGAACTATATAGGGAACTATATAGTTTTTGAAGGACTTTGGATGCCAATCAGAAGATTTTGTATTTAATCCTGGAGGCAATAGGGCACTGCTGGCACCCTGTTCTGCCCTTCAGAAAAATCACTTCATTGGCTGTTTGAAAGTGTTTCCCTATATTGTGCCTAAATCTATCTCTTTTCATTACCCATCACTGATATAACTTCTGCCCTATAGGACCAGAAAGAGTCCAATCTGTTTTCTAGAGCACTATATAGGGAACAGGAGAACACTATACACAGTAACAGCCACAGTGTATGAGGACTGTTTCTGATAGAACTATGGAGTCAGAATGCAGAAAGAAGCAGACTGTTTTCTCTTGAGTTACATTTTGTTTTGGTTTTTCTCATGGTTTCTCCCATTTGTTTTAATTTTTCTATGCAACATGACTAATGTGAAAATATGTTTAATAAGAGTGTATGTGTAGAACTCATATAAGATAGGGAGGGAGGGAGAGAAAATTTAATACTAGTGGAAGTGATTGTTGAAAACTGAAAACAGATTAATTTAATTCAAAACAAGAGAGCCAATGGCATCACTGTGACTGACTGATTTTGTATATATAGGAAGAAGCCAGGTAAGGACCCAGGATCCACAGTGATAGGTAGTAGGACTATATCTTCTTCCCATCCCCTGCCCAAAACACTCCTCAAGCGTTATCCCGTGCATCTCCCCATTGCTTTTGGGGACAGTAGGCACTTTGATTGCTTGGAAATTCAGTTTCCAAGTAAGTACTTAATAAATATTTTTTTCATTCAGTGTGTGTGTGTGTGTGTGTGTGTGTGTGTGTGTGTGTGTGTGTGTGTGTGTAGAATGGAGAGAGAAAAATTTAGCACTCTCACTCAGAAAAGGCAACCAAAAGACTCATAAAGAATATGTATATATACATATATACATATGCACACACATACATACATATGTGTATGTATATATGCGTATATATATTCTTCATGAAAATCTTTATGAGAACGACCTTATATGCTTATTTAAGTTATCCTTGCTGAAAACATGAGAAATGGATAAGTAAGCTTTTAAAATCATTCTCCACAGCAAACCACATCTTCATAGTCACACAACTGTGATTGAAAGGTGCAGAGAATACAAAATCCTCTGTTTATTATATGTTAATTTTAAAATAGCATTTGATATAGCAGAGCAAAAGTAAGTCTTTTAGGCTGTCTTCCAGCAAGTAGTCTCACATGAGGTTTATGATAAGATCACAAAAGATTCCTTGATAAATGCAACCAGAAAGATAACTGTTCTGTGACCATCTGGTTGTTGTTAACAGTAAAGTCACAACACAGGGAGATGTGTGTTCAGCAAAGATATTCTCCACTATCATGGATGATATCTTACATATGGTCCAAATGAAAGAGTGATCTCTTATAAATGGTGAACTTCAGATTCTTCTATTTGTGAATACCATAATAATAAATGTGATTGTGCCCTGGTCAAACCACATTTAGAGCATTGTATTCAGTTCTGATACCACATTTTTGGGAAGGATATTGACAAGTTAAAGAACATCCATAGGAGGGCAGCCAGGATGGGGAGGTACTTGGAGACTATGACTTAGAAGATCAGTTAAATCAACTGAAAATGTTTGGACTGGAGAAACCTTAGCTGGGGACATGATCATTCTTTTCAAGTATTTGAAGGATTATCCTCTAGAAAACAGATTGGACTCTTTCTGGTCCTATAGGGCAGAAGTTATATCAGTGGTGGGTAATGAAAAGAGATAGATTTAGGCACAATATAGGGAAACACTTTCAAACAGCCAATGAAGTGATTTTTCTGAAGGGTAGAATAGGGTGCCAGCAGTGCCCTATTGCCTCCAGGATTAAATACAAAATCTTCTGATTGGCATCCAAAGTCCTTCAAAAACTAGCACTCTCCTGTCTTCCCGGTCTTACACCTTACTCCTTCCTCTTTGATCTAGTGACATTGGTCTTCTGCAAAAGGAAGTCCCTGCCTTCAAGAAGGTCACAGTCTAATAGAGGGAGACAAACATGCAAAAAATATATGCGATATGCAGGATAAATGAGAAATAATTAACAGAGGAAAGAGACTAGACTTCAGAAGGGTCAGGCAAGGCTTCTTGTAATAGAAAGAGTTTTAGCTGGGGTTGAAAGGAAGTCAACGAAGGCAACAGGTGGAGTTGAGGACAGAGAGCATTCCACGTATCTACTATGTACCTGACACCATGCTTGCTGCTGAGGATAGAAATACAATGAGGGAAAGAATCCTTCTTCTTGATGATTTAGATTGTCTCATAAATCTGATCCATGCCTTAAAACTGAAAGCCTGGAAAAAAATTAGGCATATGTCCCTTGTACCTGCCTCATCTTTCCTAGGCAGAGTAAAAACTCCAAGGTCCTACTCTAAGAACCCCTTAGTCCCTGGATGGCTTTCTTGGTTTATTGGCCCCATGCCTCCTCTGACATGATTTTCACCATCCAGTTCTTCCACACTTAATCTATATCAAAGGGCCTTAAATATCTGGGACAGAGGAAGGATCCTCAGATGTGCCCCAGATAAAAGAGAACAAAGACAACCTGAAGGGTTATCTTTAACCAGAAAAGGTGGGGTTCATGGGGAGAGAAGAGTCTATTTAGTGAATAACTTGTCTTACTTTCTGCACTGACATTCTGCTCCAGTGTCTCATTGTGGTGGGGAGGTGACCTCCCCATATAGGGACTATCTGAGGCTGTATTAAAGAATCAGAACCTTTGGACTAGAAGTCAAATCTAGAAGACTAGAAAGACTTTGGGTAGTGATTGTGAGTGAACCCAGAACTTGGAGCCCAGAGAACACTGAACCCAGAGAAACTTGGAGATTGAGAAATCAAGCTATGATGATTTTGTTTTGATCTAGGGGTTTAGTAACTCATAGAGACCATCTACTAAAATATGAACACACTTGTAACCTGCCTTAGTGGAAGAAATGCCAATACCAAGAAAATAATAGATCTTTGAGGGACTCAAAATAATAAATTCCATGGATTAATAAGTTCTCATATCTCAAACTTTCTCCAGTCCATCTTCCTTTATTTCTAGGAGGTATGAGAAAGAGATGGGGAATGCCTTCCCAAATGACAGATGTGGGCAGGAGGCTTTTCTGTACCTTAGAAAGAATCCCACAAAAGCCCTGGTCATTACAACCTTGATGTTTTATATGTCATGTTCACTTTGCAAACTGATAAATCTAAACTAACAAGATAGAGCCAAGATCGCAAGAGAGAAGAGGGATACTGTTTGAAAGCTGGTCAATCCTTATTTCATAATTTCTTCCCCTCAGAAAATACCCCAACCTGGTATAGCATCTTCAGGGCTAGTACAAACAATACTTTTCTTCCAGAAAAAAAAGAGTGAGAGAAAAAAACAGAAAAGCAATTCTTACAACATCCACCTTAATACTCCATTTGGTGTTCACAGCCCACACCCTGCCATACTCTATCGAATTCACTTTGCCTCCAGATATAAATCATCACTAAATGGCGCAGTTACTGTTCCCAAACAGCTGCTTCTTGTATCCCCTTGGGTGACACTGATGGTGCTGCCTTAATTTTCAGTAGCGAGTTCCAAAGTGATGGAGACTAAAGAGCTAATAAACACCTTCTTGTCTTAACTGTTATGCGAGCTGCACTTCACCCTGGGGTGTGCTGGAGAAGCATTCACTGCAGCCTGATCAGTATGAGGACTGAACCTGCTTTTCCCAGGGCCTCATCGCCTCCACATTTACTAGTTAGATAGCTTTACAAGCAATGGTTTTTCCTTTCAGGCCACTAAGCAAGTTGTCTCTTCAGTGATAGCTTAGTAGCCTAGGGGTTGGAGGGGGAAACTCTGAAGCTTCTCAGAGCTGAATTTTTAACTAGGCAGATAGGTATCATAGCGGATAGAAGGCTGGCTTTCGAGTCTGGAAGACAGAAATTGGAATCCTACCTCAGATGTTTACTAGTTGTATGACCCTGGGCATCACTTAACCTCTGGCAGGCTCAATTTCCTCATCTGTAAAATGGGCACAGCAATAGTACCTAGTTGAGGATCCAGTGAGATAACGTGTAAAGCTCTGTGCAAACTTTAAATCACAAGAAGTAGAGTTATTCCAAGGTCCCACCTTCCTTTCAAAATCTCTTTTCTTTCCCATGGTATCCTCTCCCTTCAGCTGAAGGAGTTTATCTTGTGTTCTATTCCTATAGGTTTTTGTCCTCAGCTAGTTGTCATAATTCATAACAAAAATTTATAGAGGTCTACTGAGGCAGCTATATTGCCCAGTGTTTAGATCATGAGGCCTGAAATCAGGAAAACCTGAGTTCAAATCTAACCTCAGGCACTTATTATCTGTGTGACCCTGAGGAAGTCATTTAACTCTGTTTGCCTCAATTTCTTCATCTGTAAAATGAGCTGGAGAAGGAAATGGTAAATTTATATTGAGGTCAGATTTGGGAGAGTGGTTCAGATGTGAAAGAATTCACTTAGATGACATTCTCTTTTAGTCATTGGGAACTTTATTTAATGTGTAAGCGACACTGGCTTCCTTGGCAAGAAAGGTAATTGATACCCTGATATTTGGAGAGAGTTATAATTAGAGGTTTCAGAATGATGATGTAGTTTTAGAGATTTTTACGGGGGCTAAAGATAAGGACAAGGGGACAAAGGATAAGTAAAAAAAAAGCAATTCTTTTGGTCTTACAAGATGAGGAGAATTTTCATGGTATTTCAAGATAAAGGGAAAAGGACTTTAGAATGTCTTCAAGTTACAGAATGAGCACCCCCCCCCCCCCCCAAGGAGCCTCACAAAGTACTGGAAAAACACCCTTTAATATTCTTTTTAACTGTCAGAGTACCGTTTGTATCCACATCAGTATCTTTCCCAAGAAAACCCTAAAAGGGGTCTGAAAATGACTAAACAATGACAACTATGAATAAGGTATTACTTGATGGTAAAAGGAATGGGAACAAAGCAGAATTCTAATTTAAGACCTGCCCCATGTGCTCAAGGAATTTGCATTCTTGTCGGAATGAGCACATAAATATATTTAAAACTTAAAGATAGTAAGACCGTATATAATCATTGCCAAGTGATTGGTACAGGTAATAAGTGATATAGGAGTCCAGAGAAGGTAGAATCACAGCGGGCTGTGCTAAATTTTGGAGAGGAAGTTGGGGCTTAATGAAAGAATGGAGTTCAAATACGCAACTAGGTGGCCTAATGTTTGTTAGTTAGGTAGAAAAATTAGAGTTCAAATCTAACCTCAGACATTTACTAGCTCTGTGACCCTGGGCAAATCACTTAATCTCTGCCTGCGTAAGATTGGAGAAGGAAATGACAAATCCCTCCAGTATCTTTGCCAGGAAAACCCCAGAGTCCCGAAGAGTTGGATATGGCTGAACAGCCACAGAGTTCATATAAGCACAGAGAAGGGGTGTGTATTTGTGTCTACTACACAAGGTCTCTGGATACCAAAGATGCGCTTGGAGATTACTGAATTACTGGATTAGAGGGCTATTTAGATGATCAGAATTAGAAGGGATTTTCAAGGTCATTGTAGTCAATCCTAGGTCTAGGCATGAATCTCTTCCACAATATCCCTAACAAGTGACCACCCAATCAGGTTTTGAATATCTCCAGTGAGAGAGAATATTCCATTTCAGTTCCACAGGGAGTGATAATTTCAACACACTTATATAATGTTTTAAGGCTGGCAAAACACATTGCTCAAAAAATCCTCTAAGGTGGTTGACGTTATTACCCCCATTTTACAGACAAGGAAGCAGAAAGATAGAGAGGTTAAGTGATCTTCCACGCAGCTAGTAAGTGTTGAAGTCGATACTTACGTGTTTTCCAACGTCAACATCAGCGTTCTTTCCACCTACATTAATAAAGGCTAGAATATTTACCAAAGTATTACTCTTCACAGAAGCATACATGTTTGAAGAGGATTCTCTGTTCTGCAAACTGTAAAGCATTATTAAATGTTAACTATTATTGTTATTAATTATACAAAAACTGTAAGTTAAATGATAGAATTTTCAGCACTGTGACAAATATCAAGAAATACCTGAGATCAGGAGCATTGTTAAGAATCTTTCAAATCATACTTGATGAGTGATCATCTACCCTTCCTACTTATGTGGTTGTTTTTATCAAGTAGAATCAATTGCCTCGAATATTTAGGACACAATAGCAAAACTTGGGAGGGCAATCAGCAGTTATGATGTTTTTTTTTCCTTCTCACTCTTTAATTTCCTTCTCTTCTTCTCAAAATTGTGATGACAGAGAATGATTATTAACTGGTATCAGTCTGGGTCAGGGAGACATTAAATAGGAAGGAAAATAAAGAAAAGGAGAAAGGGGAGGTTATTTTTTTAGGGACAAGGTCACTCTGCTCCTACCTGCTGTCAAATGGAGCTATAATTTTTCTAATCACTTCCGATCACTCAGACTAATGAAAATACTGTTCTCTATGATAATCCCATTCCCTCTCTCCATTCCTCCATCACCCCCTTACTAACCACAACAAATACACTTTGCATTCTCAAAACTCATCTGCCTCTCTATAGGGCTGAATCAGAAAGGAACAGTGAGAAATAGATGGTATCTTAATTTTTTTAAACACAAATTGGGGTAGCTCAAATCAGTGTAACTCATATTATTAGCAGCCTGTTAATCCATTACTCCAGGATTTAGCATAGTATTTTGTATGAATAATATTTATAATGACTGGCATCTTTATAGCTCTTTAAGGTTTCACAAGTACTTTGCATATTTAATCTCATTTGACCCTCTCAACAACCCTGTGAAATAGATATTACAAGCATTATTATTCCCATCTCACACATGAGATGACTAAATTTAGGTGACTTGACCATCGTGAGCTTGTGAGTTAACCAGAAGCAGGATCTAATCCCAGATCTTCCTAATTCTCCATCCACCATACAATACTGTATGACAATGGATGAGTGAGTAGAATGAAGGAATTTTATAGTTTCATTAAAAAAACAACAATGATAGAAATAACTGAAATTTATATATAACCTTCACAGAGCACTATCATTAGGCGATACAGTAAGGAGAGCATTAGACCTGGAAGACTTAAGTTCAAATCCAGTTTCAGATGCTTAAAAACCCTCTAACAATGGGAAAATCACTTAGCTTCTCTTTGCCTTATTTTCCTCATATGTAAAATGTGGAAAATAGTATTCCTATTTCCCAGCAATGTTGAGAGGATAAAATTAGATGAGATTTTTTTCAGTGCTTTGCAAAACTTTTTTTTTGGTGTTGAGTCATTTTCAGACTTGTCCAACTCTTTGTGACCCTTTTGGGGTTTTCTTGGCAAAGATATTGGAGTAGTTTTCCATTTCTTTCCTCAGCTCCTTTTACAGATGAGGAAACTGAGACAAACAGGGTTAAGCTACTTGCCTGGGGTCACACAGCTAGGAGGTGTCTAAGGTCAGATTTGAACTCAGGAAGATTAGTCTTCTTGACTCCAGGCCCAGCACTCTAGTTGCCCAATCTGCCTGCAAACCTTAAAGCACTTTATAAATACTAGTTATGGTTATAATTACTTTTAATTTTAACTAATTTATTTTTAACGTTTGTTTTAAAAAATTATGAGTTCCAAATTCTCACCCTCCAGTTTCTCCCCTGCACATAGAGAAGATAAGCAATATTATGTCAATTATACATGTGAAATCATGCAAAATAGATTTCCATATTAGCCATGTCACCAAAAAAAATCAAGTGAAAAGCTTACACTTCAGTTTGTATTCAGAGTTCTTTCCCTGGAGGTGGATAACATTTTTCATCATAAGTCTTCAGAATTGTCTTGGATCATTGTGTTGATCAGAGTAGCTTAGTCTTTCACAGTTGAGTATTATTAAAATAATTAAATAAAATAGTAAATAAATAATTAAATACATGAGAAATTGAATAGTTATTAAATTATTAAAATATTGCTGTTAGTGTGTACATTGTCCTCCTAGTTCTGTTCACTTCACTTTGCATCAATTCATGTAAGTCTTTCCAGGTTTTTCGGGAAAATTTTTTTTGTAGGCAATAGTATTCCATCACAAACTTGTTCAGCTAATCCCCTGCTGATGGGCATTCCCACAATTTCCAATTCTTTGCCACCACAAAAAGACCTGCTCTACATAGGTCATTTTCACTTTTTAAAATCTCTTTGGGCTTCAGAGCTACCAGTGGTATTGCTGGGTCAAAGAGTTTATAATCTTTTTGGATGTACTTCCTAATTGTTCTCCAGAATGGTTGGACCAGTTCACAACTCCACCAACAGTGTTCCAATTTTTCAACACCTTCACCAGTATTTGTCATTTTCCTTTTCCATCATGTTAACCAATCTGATGACTGTGAGATGGTAACTCAGAATAGTTTTAATGAAAATTTCTCTAATCAATGGTGATTTAGAGAGCTTTTATTTCTTCTTCTGAAAGCTGCCTGTTCATATCCACTTATCAGTTGTGGAATGACCTTCTTAATTCCCTAATTTGTCTTAATTCCCTATATATTTGAAAAAATGAGGCCTTTATCTGGGAAATTTTAAAAATTTCCCCATTTCCTGTTTTCCTCCTAATTTTGGCTGCATTGGTCTTGTTTGTGCAAAGCCTTTTTAATTTCATGCAATCAAAGTTACTCATTTTACTTCCCATGATTTTTATCCCTTGTTTGGTCATAAACTCTTTCCTCATCCATACAATTATAGCTGGTACATTTTCCCATGTTCCCTTAATTTACTTTTGATATCAACCTTTATGTGAATAAATAATTAATCCATTTTTGACATTATCTTGGTATGTAGTGTGAAATATTGATCTACGCCTAATTTTTGCCAAACTTCTTTTCATTTTTCCCAGAAATTTTTGTGACATAATAAGATCTTTGAGTTTATCAGACAGTAGATAACTATGATCATTAACTACAGCGTTTTATGTATTTAATTGATTACATAGATCTACCACTCTGTGTCTTAGTCAGTACCAGATTATTTTGATGATGACTGCTTTGTAATATAGTTTTAAATCTAGCACTATTAGGCTACTTTCACTTTTTTCATTGATTCCATTGATTTTGTTTTTTTACCTTTCTTCCCCCAGGGGAACTGTTACTATTTTTTCTAACTCTAAAAAAATAATTATTTGGTAGTTTGATTAAGATGGCCCTAAAGAAGCAAATGAACTTAGGTAGAATTATCATTTTTAATATATTGACTTGGCCTACTCATGAACAATTAATATTTTTTGTATTTGTTTAAATATATATTTGTGTAAAGGGCGTTTTGTTACTTTGTTTATGTAGTGCCTGGATTTGTCTTGGCAGATAGACTCCTAAGTATTTTATATTGTCTGCAGTTATCTTAAAATAGAATTGTCTTTCTGTCTCTTCCTACTGAGTTTTGTTAATAGTATATAGAAATGCTGATGATTTATGGCTTATTTTATATCTTGCAATTTTACTAAAGTTGTTCATTGTTTCAACTAGTTTTTTTAGTTGATTCTCTATGGTTTTCTAAGTATACCATCATATTATCTGCAAAGGATGATAGTTTTGTTCCTCATTGCCTATTGCGATTTCTTCCAACTTCTTTCTCCTTTCTTATTGCTATAGCTAACATTTCTAGTACAATAATGAATAGCTGATAATGGTCACTCTTCCTTCACCCCTGATCTTATTGGGAGACTTCTTGAATATTCCCATCACAATTAATATTTGCTCTTGTTTTTAGATAGCTAATAATTTAGATATGCCTTTAATTTTGATAGAATTTCCATTTAGATATGCTTATATTTATGCTTATAATTTTAAGAAAAACATTCCTATAGTATCAATAGGAATGAGTGTTACATTTTGTTAAAAGCTTTTTCTGTATCTATTGAGATAACCATATGATTTTTCTTGCTTTTGTAACTGATGTGGTCAGTTATGTTGATAGTTTCCCTAACATTGAACAAGCCCTCCATTCCCAATATAAATTCTACCTAGTCTTAACATATAATCTTTGTGATAGATTGCTGTAATCTCTTTGTTAGAATTTTATTTAAATTTTGTACCAATATTCACTAGGGAAATTGGCCTGTAGTTTTCTTTCTTTGTTTTTTCTCTCCTGGGTTTAGGTACCAAAACCATATTTGCTTCATAAAAGGAATTCTTTGCCCATTTTTTTCAAATATTTATATAATATTGAGACTGATTGTTCTTTAGATGTTTGGTAGAATTCACTTGTGAATCAATTTGATTCTGGGGATTTTTTCTTAGAGAGTTCATTTATATGTTGTTCAATTCCACCCCTCACCCCCAAGGTATGGTTATTTAAGCATTCTACTTCCTCTTCTGTTACTCTGGACAATTTATATTTTTATTAATATTCATCCATTTCACTTAGATTGTCAGTTTTATTGGCATATAATTGGGCAATATAGTTCCTAATAATTGCTTTAATTTCATCTTCATTGGTGGTACATTCCCCCTTTTCCTTTTTCATATTGGTAATTTGATTTTCTTCTTTCTTTTTTAAAAGAGTTAATTGATGATTTATCTTTTTTATTGTTTCCCCCCCATAAAACCAGTTCCTAGTTCATTTATTTTTTTTTAACTTTCAATTTTGTTAATCTCTCCTTTGATTTTCATTTTGATGTTTAATTGAGGATTTTAAATTTGTTCTTTTTGAAAAATATTTTTCAGTTGCATACCTACTTCGTGAATCTACTTTCTTTTATTGATGTATATATTTAGAGATATAAAATTTCTCCTAAATACTAAGTACTTAGTATCACTAAGTTACATCCCAGGAATTCTCAAATTATCTCTCTTCAATCTATTTTCCAGGACAGTTGCTTTTTATAATTTCGTATGTTGCTCCATTGTTTTCATTATCTTTAACTGTTGATTGTTTCTATGAGTTATTATTTGACCCATACATTCTTTAGGATTAAGTTATTTAGTTTCCAGTTACTTTTTAATCAATGCCTCCACATTCCTCTATTGAATATAATTTTATTGCGTCATGATCTGAAAAGTACGCATTTAATATTTCTGTTTTTCTAAATTTGTTCATGACATTTTTATGCCCTAATATATGATTAATTTTTGTGAAGATGCCTGTATAGCTGTGAACAAAGGTGTATAGCTTTCTATTCTCACTCAATTTTCTCTAGAAGAATGCCATATCTAACTCTTCTAATGTTCTATTCAACTCCTTAACTTCTTTCTTATTTATTTTATGGTTTGATTTATCTTGCTCTGAAAAATGAAAGTTGAGGTTTCCCCAGTAGTATATTTTTTTACTGCCTATTTCTCCTGTAACTGTAACTTTTCCTTTAAGAATTGAAAGCTAGGCCATTTGGTATATATTTAGTATTGATGTGACTTCATTGTCTATAGTACCTCTTAGCAAGATGTGGCTTCCCTAAATATCTCTTGTAATTGAGTCTATTGTGCTTTTGATTTGTCTGAAATCCTGATTGGTACTCCTGCCTTTTTTAGTTCAGCTGAAGTAGAATAGATTCAGTTCTAGCCTTTTATTTTAACTGCATGTCTTCTGATTCAAGTGCTTTTCTTTCAAACAATATTGTTGGATTCTGGTTTCTAATCCATTCTGTTGGCTCCATTTTTTTTTTATGAGTGGGTTCATCCAGTTCAAATCCACAATTATGTTTATTAGCTGTGCTTTTACCTCCATCTTATTTTCTTCTGCTTATCCTTCTCACTCTGTTTTTATCTTGTCCCTCCTCAAAAATCTCTTTTGCTTTTGACCTCCTTTATTTTTTTTTGTACTTCCTATTTTTAATACTCCCTTTTCCCTTCTCTTATACCCTTTCCCACCTACTTCCTTATTAAGTAAGGTAGATTTCTATACCCAGTTGAGTGTGTGTGTGTGTGTGTGTGTGTGTGCACAATCTTCTCTATTTGAACCAATTCAGGCGAAAGTGAAGTTCAAACATTGACCCACCAATTTTTGCCTCTACTATGAAGGCTTTTTTTTGCATGCCTATTTTATGTGAGATAATTTTTCCCATTCTTCCTCTCCCTCCCCCTTTGTCCCAGTGCATCTCTCTTTCTCACCCATTCATTTTTTAAGATCATCCCAATATAATCAACTTACCTCTGTGCCTTCTCTATGTACATAGATGCTTTCTAATATGTATCATCTTGCCATATAGGAATGTAAATAGTTTAACCTTATTTAGTTCCCTATGATTTTTCTTTCATGTTTATCTTTTTATGCTTCTCTTGAGTCTTGTGTTTGAAAGTTGAAATTTCCATTCACCTCTGGTTTTTTTCATCAGGAATGCTTAAAAGTTCTTCTTTTCATGGAACAATTTTTTCCCTTGAAGGATTATATAAAAAATATATTAAAAAATAAAAATAATTTTGCTGGCTAAGTTATCCTTGTTTTTATTCCTAGCTTCTTTGCCTTCTGGAATATCACATTCCAAGCCCTCTGCTCATTTAACATGATAAGCTGTTAAATCTTGTGTGATCCTGTGTGTGGCACTGTAAAATTTGAATGGTTTCTTACTAGCTGCTTGAAATATTTTCTTTTTTACCTGGGAGCTCTTGAATTTGGCTATAATAGTCTTAGGAGTTTCCATTTGGGGATTTTTCCTCCTTTCAGGAGGTGACTGGTGGATTCTTTCAATTTCTTTTTTGCCCTCTGCTTCTAGGATATCAGGGCAGTTTTCCTTTATAATTTATTGAAATATGCTGTCTAGGTTAGACTCTTTCTTGATCATGGCTTGCACATAACCCAATAATTCTCAAATTATCTCTCTTCAATCTGTTTTCCAGGACAGTTATTTTTACAATTAGATATTTCACTTTCTTCTATTTTTTTGACCTTGATTTACTGTTTCTTGTTATCTCATAGAGTCATTACCTTCCATTTGATCAATTCAAATTTTTAGCAAATTTTTTTGTTTAGTGAACTTTATACTTCATTTTCAATTTAGCCAATTCTGTTTTTTAAGGAGTTATTTTCATTAGTGAAGCTGCATATCTCTTTTACTCTTTGACCAAATCTATTTTTAAGGCATTATTTTTCTTGGTGTGTGTGTGTGTGCGCGCGCGCACGCACATGCGCATGCATGTGGGTGGGTGTGCATGCATGCACACATGTGTGTTTACCCAGCTATTAATTGTCTTTTCATAATTTTTTTGCATTGCCCTTATTACTTTTCCCAACTTTTTCTCTACCACTCTTATTTGTTTTTTAAAATAATTTTTTCAGCTCTTCTAGGAAGTCTTGTTGTCCTTGTGTCCTATTTATGTTTTTGTATTTGAGGCTTTGATTTTGATTATTTTAACATCTTTGCCTTCTGAGTTTTGTGTTTTGCTTTTTCCTGCCACCGTAGAAGATTTTTCTGGTCAGGTTCTTTTTTTGTTGTTGCTCATTTTCTCAATCTATTTCTTGACTTTGAATTTTATGTTAAAGTTGGGCTCTGTTTGTGATGTGGGTTGGGTTGGGAAAGGAATGGGGTAGATTGTCCCAGCTTTAGACTTTTTCACATTTTCAGAGCTAGTTCTGAGGACTTTGGTGCTTCCAAGGTGATATGATCTAGGGAGAGGTGTTGTCATTGCTTTCTTGGTCTGTGTTTTGATCCTAACTCAGGATCAGCCCCCCCGGCAACTACAAGGGCTAATGCTCCTCAGGGCCACTGTTTCCTTGTGACTAAAAGTGCTCCTCTCCATCTTGGAACTGTGACTCAGAAATGGGTATAGGCAATGAAGTTGCCAAATAGTGTTCAGTCCTGTGCTCAGTGCCAACACAGAGGTTTCCTGTAATCTCTTTCTGACTAGTTGTCTAATGCTCTTAAAGTCTCTGTCTTGAGAGTGTAGGAAGCTACTACTGCTGACATCACTGCCTCCAAAGTTTACAGCTGGTATTTGCTGCCAGATGCACTCCTGACTAGTCCCCACTCTGGAGTTACAGACTCTCCTTCTGACCTCCTAAGTTGTCTTGGGCTGGAAAAATATCTCACCTTGACCTTTTGTTACCTCTGTTGTTCCAGAGTTCAATTTAAGGCATTATTTTAAAGTTCTTCAGAAGGAAACATTGAAGTAGACTGTAGTTCTTCCTCTACTTTACCATCTTCATTCATTGCTATTATTTTTAATAGTAGTAGTAGTAATATAGCCTCACAACAACTCTGTGTTAGCTACAGATGAATAAAGCACACTTTGGGGAGTCATCTCCCTAACATCTCAACCCAGAGGCTGTCAACAGATTTTTAAAGTGGTATCACAAAGTGACTACCAATTCAAAATGCCAGAACCACCCATAGAATGCCCTTGTTGAAGCCAATTGAAAAAAGAGAATTGAAAGCATTTTTTACCCACCTTCCTTAGAGAGAGCATTTATCTTTTCTTATAACTTATGAGGTAGGCTGTCATACTCTTGAGATGAACTCTACCTGCCTTGCCCCTTGCCCAATGCACAAAGTGAAATGTTAAAAAAATAATGGGGTTCCATTCCTCCTAGGCAGGCAGAGAATAGCATTCTACTCTTATGAGGGGGAAATAAGTACATAACAATTCAATTACATGCACAACTGAAATTGCCAGCAAGTACCAGAGCTAACGTTCAACACTAGGTTTCTTGACACTTGAGGCAGGATGATGTAGTATAAAGAACTCTGGATTTGGAGTCAGGAGACCTGGGACCTGAAGCCAAATCTTGGCTAGAAAGGATTCAACTGGGTGTGTCTAAGGTAACTTCTAGCTCTATATCTTTGATCTTTCTGATGTATTATAGCAGTTGGCCACCTACCTAGTATAACTGGGAACATTACTAATAAATAGTTGTAAATATTTAGATAGAGCTTTATGATGTCCAGAGCAATCCTATGAAATAGGCATTATGAGCATTGTTATTTCTCTTTTACAGATGGGGAAACCAAACTGGGATTCAAACCCAGTTCTCCTAAATACCAGGTCTAATGATCTTTCCATTATAGAATAATAGGCCATCTACCAAGTACAATTTGAAAGACACTAGGAGGTCTCCTCCACCTCAAATATCTTTCTTATCCAAGTCCTTGAAATTCTTCCATTAATTATTCCTTTATTAAATTTTTCCATCCTTATGACTCTCTTTAAAAAAGCAAATAGCCCTAGAAGAAATAACACATTGAGTCACTAACATTTTAGTATAAAGTAGTTGGTTAAATTCTTTACTTCATTGGCAAGGGAAGGGCAAATCAGGCCATCTTTGAAGGATTTGTGATGATGGGGAATGACTGAAGAAAATAGGGGAGAGAATAAAAATGGAAGGATGCTTATTTTCAGTTTTGTCTATGGCCAGCTATTTCAGAAAAGAATTGTTCTGCTAGACTTAAAAACTAAACAGAGTACAGTGTGGTTTGGAAGACTTAGGTACTTTCACGGTACCTTTTTCAGGAAGAAAGAAAAAGGAATAAAACTAAAGGGAACATCTGTTTTTAACTGCTTATTCAGCAGAATTAGGAATCCATTTGAGAGGTAAATTAGTTAATGGTGCTAGGTTTTAAAAGTATGCATTCAAAGTGAACAGTGAACAATAACAAATTACTCAGGTGATCCTTTAAATAATTAATAATGTTCTCTGGAGAGCAATTAAAACTCGAAATGAAAGTGAAGAATTTTGTAAGCCTAATTGTTCTCAACTTCTTACTCTTTTGTACCAGTGAAAAAAGCATATTTTTTTGAAATCAAAAGAGTAAGTTTTGTCTTCAAGATCACTCACTGAACATAACTCCCTCTCCAGTAAAAAAAAAAAAAATTAAAAAATATTCTCTTGCTTTTTATTTTAAAACTTTTACTGATATATTCTTTTCATATCTTCAGATCCAAATATATCCATTTGCCTTTTCTGGAGCTATCCCTTGTAACAAAGAATAAAAAAGAAAGAAAAATAGTTCAACAAAGCTAAGTAATAATCTCACCAATTTATCAACCAAGTCTATACATGCTGTGTTCCACATCCATAATAACCCCCAACATCTTTTCATTTCTTCTCTGTGATGCAATTTAGTCTCTATTTGAAAACATTTGTTTATTTCCCACATGCATTTTTATTAGGTCTCTAATATCTATCCAAAAAGATGAGAGAGAAAATGGAAAATAGGAGAGAAATGAATGTGTGTGTGTGTGTGTGTGTGTGTGTGTGTGTGTGTGTGTAACAGGTTGCTCTAGTGGGTAAGTGTGATGAATTTGTTATCAGGAGGCACTGGTTTCAATTTGATGATAAATTTCAAATAAATTCAACATTTCAGGAAACACTTCAAACACTCACTAAATGCTATGCTATAAAGACTAGGTGTGGCCCTGAGGGAGACAAAACTGAATAAGACAGATAAAGATGCCTGACCTCAAAGAACTCACCATTTTGAAGGTGAAGTAAGAAGGACGTAGTTATAATACTAAATAGAATATGGTGAGTGCATAAGAGAAATGCAAAATACTGAGAGAGCTCTAAGATATGTAGGTAGATAGCTAGCTAGATAAAGAGTTTATTATTCCCTTATTATGTGTTAAGAGCTTGATTTACAAATATGGTCAAGCAAGACAGCCTGTACCTTCAAGTAGCTTACATTCCAAGGGAGGAAGAAAATATATAAAGTGGAGCTGGAAAGGGGGGAGGATATATTTACTATTTGTGTGACCCTGGGCAAGTAACTTTTTTTTTTCAGTTTCAGGTTACCTTTCTGTAAAATGGAGGCAATAACATCACCTACCTTCCAGGACTGCTGTGAGGAAACTTGTACTACTTTACAAACTTTTATTTGCCATTTAAATTGTTTTCCGTTTTTTCCTCTTCCTCCTCCTCCTTGTCCTTTTCTTTCCCTGCTCATTAGTCTGATAAGTATGATGGAGGCTTGGACCTACAAGGTTTCATGGAAAGCTATTTTATAAGACCAGAAGGACACAGGGGCAAAATCCAGGATAATAGTGGGTAGTGAGTGGAGGAAAGATTGAAGTATTGGTAGAATTTCAAGAGGATGAAATGGAAGGAAGACATTCCAGGGATAGGGAGGTGATGAAAGAGGCATGATGGAGAGAAATTAGAAGGTGTTAGTGGAATCGTGAATTCCGTTCATTTCAGCAAATTATATATTAGATACCTCCTACACATAGCATTATGCTAGGTGCTTGGGATTCAAAGATGGGGAGGGGGGAAATTGTGCCTTTGTAACCCAGGTTTCTCTGTACCTGCCCAGTTTAGATGATATGCAGGCTCCTTTGAGGGGTCTTTGGAGCATGTTTAGATTGACCATCATGGAACTTTCTCCTCCCCTATCACATGGGTGGAGATAATCTACTTTGACTCTTCACCAACATCTTAAAATGGGCTACTCTGAGCCTATCACACTCTATTTGCCATTCTTTTCCACTGTACTCTTTTTTTGGCCGCTCTTATCTGCTGCATCCAGAGAGTAAAGATCCCACTTCACTCACAGTAAACACACAATGGACTGAACCAGTGAGACAGAGGAGGAAGAACTTTCCTTCTCTTTCTCCTCTTTCACTCCAGTGAGCCATAGTGACCTTGGAGCCAGGATTGCAGATGAGGTGGTGCAGCCAGCCTGGAGTGGAAGTCCTGAGAAATCAGGGTTCTTGGGAACTTGGGCCCAAGGTAGTACAGTGGAAGAAGGAGACTATGCCTTTCATCTTTTGGGAAAGTGAGTTTGTATATCTGTGATTATACCTTTGGAAATAAATATTTCTGTGTAAAAGCTAATCTCAGTTACTATCTAACCAAGGTGGCCTGTATTACACCTTGAAGGAACTTCTGTTCTTCTGAGGAACACAACCTACACACAAAGAGACAGCTTTGCCAAGAATACTTGTCACAATCAAATCCTTCCAATACTCTTGTTTCTAGATGACACTGTACTGATTGAATCAGCATTTTAAATGAGACCTATAATTACTCTAAAGACTTCAGCAAAACTATCCATACAGGAAAAAACTAAGTGGATGAAAAATGCCTATTGTCAAGATTATGTTTTGAAGTTGGAGGAATGTGATCCATTAGTATGAATATGTATCTTGGCCAGAGATTGTGGTTGGAAAAGAAACTATGCCTCTAATTGAGTAAGAGGAGAATGGGCTAGGTTGCTCTTGGGAAACTTCATGATGCTTTAGATGACCTTAATAGAATGAAATAGAGATTTAGTCTTTTTAGCATCAATATTCTTCTGGTGTTGTTGCCTGACAATGAGTCACAGAACACCATATTCTCCAAAGAATTAAAATGTAGGGTCACCCAAAGGGCAGGGTGAGCATGATGAGGCAACAACATATTAACAAGCAAGAAAGACATAACAGAAGCAGAAAAAGATTTATGGTCAGAAAAGGGGAGAGAGTTGATAGTGTAGCAGAAGTAAGAAATAATCAGAAGCCAGCTTATGTACACCATTGCTGTCTGGATGTTAAGAGATCAAGAGGAAGTTCTCCAGAATGCTGGGCAGATCCACCCATGGAAGGTTATAGGTGGATGGTGATAAAAGTCACTCAGGATGAAAAAGGGCGGACACAGTATGACCTTCACTGTTGTTGAGAGCACCTATACCATCTACCCAGATACAAAAGCACCTTTTGTTTATTAAGGCAAAGAAATGGATAATCCATTTAGGAAAACATCTTCCTTAAAAGTTTTTTTCTAAGATGCTTTTTGTTCTTTAAAAAAGGGGGGATTTCAATTCTCTAAAAAATGCATGTATGCAGACCAGCTCATTCCCCAGAGATAAGTGAGGCATTGGTATAATTTCAGAAGAGTTAAGAGGTAATGTTTACTAGGGAAGGGGATATATTCTACATAAAGTGTCAAGTAAATAATGTGTTACAGGAAAAAGAATTTGTAATTGAGTCACCCGGCAAGGAGAAGCAATCTTCTTTGGACTTAGTACATCCTGGAAGGCTGTCACATCCTTGTTGATTGGTTTCTCAGATGATGTACCAGTTCTCACATATAATGACATCACTAACCCTCTCTTAGCAGGGCACATGCTTTGGATTTCCCTTCTGGTGCAGCAGTGGTAATAGAAGGATGGAGTCAGACTGTAAGAAAATGAGAGGGGTCTCAGAATTCATTTATTCAAACCCTCTCTTTTTGTTAGAGGCAACAGAGGCCCAGAGAGGAAAGGACACTTTCCTAAGGTCATATTCAAACTCAGGTTTTTGGACTCTCAAGTCGTTTCTTTTTACTTCACCACAATGCTGTAGTCTATCTTTCCCCTTTGTCTCCTGAGAATCTCTGGATGAACAGCATGAATGTCATACATGGTTGGCTGGGGAATCAATATTCAGTGGAACTGAAGGAGTTCTCACACCATCCATTGTAGCTGAGGCCTGAATGAGCTCTTGAGCAGTCAGTGGCCTTTTCTGCTGCAATTTGCTATGGTAAATGAGAGACAGGAATTAGATTGACAGTGAGGAGAGGAAGAGGAGGAGAAAGCAGGCATCTAATGCTGGTTCTGCACATAGACTGCATCTTATAGTGCTACTGATGAGCAAATCTTGCCAACATCATTCCTGGTTGACTCAGGATAATGAGAGAGATACTGATCCTGGAATGTTTTCTTTCATGTAAGACTCTCATTCCTCCATGGTGCCCATTTACATAGTGGTTGCTGGAGTTAGTGATACAGGCAGTATAAAACTGGCTTTGGAATGGAAAATTGGTTATAGCCATCATTTCAGCAGTTGAACTAGAGATGGTCAGTGACCAGCTGCTGAACAGTTATGAAGATAGGTTATAAAGATAGGCAAAATGCTATTGTGGAAAGAATTGGAATTGGAAGCAGATCCCTGATAAACATGAATTTTCTCAGGCCACTCAGTAGACATCTTTCACATCTTTGACATCTTTCACAGTAGCCTGGCTTCTGTCTCCCTACCATGGGGCATTCTCCAGCTCTCAGCTCTCTTTTGCTTTGAGTCAATTTATGCCACCGTGGCATAGAAATTCTTGGTTACTGGTTTGTTCAAAAGATATAAGTTCATGTTCAGCATCTGATATTTTCTAGCTAATGTAACGCTGTCCAAAGTCATGTCCTATCTCTGGGCCACAAGTTTCCTACTCTATAAAATGAGGAATGGGACCAGTTGGTTTCTAAAACGTCCCTTCAATTCTCAACAATCTATGAAACTGGACCAGATTTATTCATAGGCAAAGTGAGTGACTTGAATTTTCCTAGGGTGAATTAAAGGGTAGAGGGAAGATGGCCAGGAACCAAATCCCCACTGAGTCTATTGACTAATGCCTGAAATCCCAGTTAAAGTTTAGCTTCTGTAGTTTAAGACTTTAGCATTTGTTGAAATGTATTTTCCCTCAGAAAGAGGAGGATTTAAAGCTGTTCGCAATCATCCTTATCAAGACTGACATTTATATAGCACTTTAAAGTTTGCAAAGTACTCACAGCAACCTCATAGCAACACTGTGAGGGAGGTATTTCAGGTATCATCTGTTTTACAGATAAGGAAACATAATCAGAGAGGTTAAGTGATTTTTTTTTCATGCTCACATGTTGGTTGGTAAGCATCAGGGTGAGATTTGAACTGAGGTCTGCTTCCCCGATTCTAGAAGGTGTGAATAGACCTGGATAGGGCTTTGAAAGGGAAAGGCTTTGCAACACTAAGCATGTTTGGAGCAGAGGAAAGATGGGGGAGAATGAATACAGTGCGGTTTGCCAACTAAATAGTTTTGAAAGCTAGCTTCACCACCAAACAGAGTATTTTTAGTTACCCACAGTGGATACAACCTGAGGTTTTCCGATGGTGGATTCTGCATTTAAGCTACTACTCCAAGCATTTGTTCGTTTAGTCCCTCACTTTATGAGATTTCCAGTCGTGCTACTAGAATCTCTCAGGTTAAAAAAGGACATCATGAAATTTATGTTTGTAAACTGAGGAAGAGCAGTTTTTGTTTTGCTGTTAAGAGACCATGACATCATGCTTCAAAGCTGGAATGCCTTTGGAAATTCTATGGGATGTCCTGGATCTAACCCCTATTGGGAAGAGTTTGAAGAGCCCTGAGGATAAAATCACATTGGGATGTACCCAGAATTTTAAAAACACTTAATTACTGCCATCAAACACAAGCTTTTAAGAAGGCAAATGCAATGGCAGGGTTGGGGAAGGAATTTCATTAATTAACAAAACAGACAGCGAAAAACAAATATGCCTTCTTTACCCATAAACCATATGGTGACATATGTTCATGAACTGCAGTGGTCTCTATGATTTGTGATTGTACTGATATATAGGAAATTTATTCAAATTCAGTTCCTAATTTTGAAAGCAGGAGAAAATAAATCCTTTCTTATTTCCCCCCTCCCCCACCAATGAGCTATTTTCAGGCTCAACAACATAGTCCTCTTTGAGTTAATTTTCTAATTCATTAATGTGATGTTGGATCTCTACATCACTTACTGTGGTCCTTAATCATTTACTGTCTTATCTCTCAGAGTCCACCCTCTGGCACAAGCAAACTAAATGTAATAGGAAGGGGTCACAAGCATTAGTGACCATATATATATATATATGTGTGTGTGTGTGTACATGCATGTATGTATATGTGTGACTGTATGTATATATGTACTATATATGTATAGTATATGTGTATGCATTGTATATGTATAGATATTTAGGTATATATACATATACCTATGCATACATACATATATATATTCATTCACACAGACATATAGATAAATAAATAGAAAGAGAGAGAGAGTCATCATTGTCAAACTCTTTTGTATTCTGGGGCAAAGACTTTAGGAAACACACAGCAAGACTGGCACAAAAGATTTCTCAAAGGACACACACACACACATACACACACACCACACAGAAAAAACATTTCTGGAATAACAGACCTTCAGAAACACAAGTGTCCTGTCATAGAATTATCACTTGTCCGTTCTGTCGCCCTCCTTTCAAAGCTAAGTGGCTTTGTAACTACAGCCAATGGGTCTGCTTAGAATGGCACTCAAGAAGTCTTAACTTTCTGTGCCCACATTTGCTTGCTTTCAGGCAGCTCCAGGGTAGGAGAGAGTCTGCTGTGCTTCTTAGGGCTATTGAAAGCAGTTGCTAGCTTATCATCTCATAGCTCAATTATTCTGCTTCTCTTATTTTCTTAATGGCAACGCTATTGTGATTTTTTTTTCAAGATTGTAAATTCTTCCAAATAGATGGTAAGCTCCTAGAGAGCAGGGAATGTAACTTTTACTTCACTGTATCCTTCTGAAGTACCTAGCGCAGAGCCTTCCACATCCAGACATATACGTACCCATAAACAAATATTTGTTGAAAAATGAACTTAAAAAAGATGAATTTTTATGATTAAACTATGCATTCTCCCTCTTTTCTCCCTTGACCTTGAAATGCAGGAATGCTAAGGGTCCACATGGGGGTGAACCCCAAACCATATTAGTACTCTGTCATTATCCTACCACCAACACAGACGTGAAGGTTTGGGACGTTTAGCCAATTGATGAAATAAGCAAATTAAGGCAGTACTGGAACTCATCTTCTGAACCCTTCTGCCAGTAACACTCTCATATATTAATTTCTTGGCTGAAGTTTCTGTTTACATTCTCTGGATCTTTCTCATTGGACACTGATGAATTATCTCCCCCCCACCCCCACTCCTACATTTCCTCTTGCATTACCTCCTCTTCATCTGGATTCCTTGGTTTCTGTTTATGTTCTCTAGTTCTCCCTTATCAGATACTCTGACTCATCACTCTTTTTTATTTGACTCTCCCTCTAGAATATCACTTCCCTAGAAAATTCTTGCTTCTATTTGAGTGTCCAGCACCCAGTAAATTGTATCCTTGCAGAGTGGTCATGGCTCCAATATTTAACTCTAAGCAACCCAGTTCACCAACCAGAGCCAAGACCAAGATGCCTTTCAGAATTGATTTAACTCTTTAATAAACTAACCTGGACTCACAATGACTACAAATAATAATAATGATCTGTTAAAATATACAATTACTAAAATAAAACTCCACAGCCTAATGGACTAATTTATTTTATAGATTATAGATCACAGAATTAGGAATCTAGACCTAGAAGGCAGCTCAAAATCCATCTCATTCAGCTCTTCATTTTATAGGCAAGAGAACTGAAGTCTAGAGAGATTAGGTGAATTGCCCAAAGTTATTTAAGCAATAAGTGGCAGATCTGATTTGACCTCAGGTCCTGTGATTCCAAGTTCTATCTTCTGGTTCCATTATAACTAGCTATGGAACATGTGGGCAGGAAATAAATAAATCTGGCACCTGGCACAAACCGGGTTTGGGAAAGGCATGAGACTTTATTGAGAGATATGAAGGGTAATCCTGGGGAGGATAGTACTGAGGAAGAGAATAGGGCAGGGTTGGACCAAAGAAGAGGTCCCCCCATAACTCCACCCCCAAATAAGAAAGGTCTCAGGATCTTATATTGGCCAGCACATAGACCAGCTTCCCTGGGATATAGATGACTTTCATGGAATTGGGTTGTAATGGCTCCATATCCCTAAGTGTCCGGTGCATACCCCTCTTGAAGTGTGTCCAACAACCCTTGGCCTCCCAAACCCTGGGAGAGGTGACATATAGGAGACAAGCTTTTGAGGGATAAAGTGGCGTGTTGGTACTTGTGCCCCTCAACCCCCAGAATAAATGGATAACTATATAGGAGCATTGGTCCAGGGCTGATAGAGAAAATCATTGGAGATAAGAACATTTAAATTTCAGAACCATAGAGTAAAGTTTTGATTGTCCCACCCTAGCTGTTCTCTGACATTGAGAATGTTAAGTAATTCTGTTTAGTGTCCCTCTGTTACTGTTCACTTACCCTGAGTGCCTTGCATTGTTATTACAGCAGGCAGAAGATAGCAATCTAGCATCTGGGCATTTGTCTAATTAACCAATCAGCAGGAATCTGTAGGTGTTCTCTGAAAGGAGCTGACCAGCCACCTATTAGATCTTCCACAACCATTGGAAAAAGGCTGTACTTAATTTTAAGTGCCTATTTGCTTCCAGAAGAAAAAAAAATAGACAACCTATAAATTTAGTCAAAAGTAATGATTATATTTTATTATGTACTTCAGTAGTTCAGGTGGAGAAAGACTAAGTACTAACCTAAAAGGTCCAAGATGCACATTTAGGGCTTTTAGTTGTTAAAGGAAATAAGACAGCATTGGGTCTCTTTCCTTTCATTTCTCAATCAGTCTTTTCATTATCAAGGTGGTAGATACCTGGAAGGATGTAGAATATTTCCCAGTTTCAAGATATGAAGCCAGAATATATTGAATGTAGATTAAGCAGATGAGAAAAAGTCCATTAAAAACATGTCAATCTGACATTTGTTAATAGACTATTATTGCTACTTTGTATTCTCTGCCCCTTTTGAATACGATGTGTTCCCATGTTGTCATTTTCTTATAGTCCTGTACTTGAAATATCCCTCCTTTTTTAAAAAAAGAAAATGCTATTTTATGCAACAAGGCTTATATTCCTCTGAGGATGGAAAATAAATTTAACCTCTTCAAGTTAAATCAGCTAGTGGTTAGTGTGAGCAATGACCCATTCTAAAGGGGAAGGAGAGGTATATATGGGGGGAGAAGGAGTCTACCCAGGGAACCAAGTTAGAAGGGATGCTAAACCAGAGACCAGTGAAAATTGTTTCCACCCCTTTTGCTGGTCTTTCCTCAGAAATCACCACAAAATTACATCTCACTCACGTCCACAAAGTATTAGATTCCCTTCCAAAGTGTTATATTGAACTTCATTTTTTTTCTCACTTTGATTCTTGTTACTTAAGCTCTACTTTAACTTTTTCATTGAGTACCCCTAACTTCTGATTATTATTAAATATGGATTATGCTTTAAGTAAAAAATGAAATGCTTTCTACCACCTTCCATTCTCATCCCCTAAAAAAATCTAAATTCTTACTATGTGCTAGGCACTGTACTAAGTGCTTTCCAAATATCTCATATGACCCACACCACAGTCCTCTGAGATGGCTACTATTGTTATCTTCATGTTATAGTTGAGGAAACTGAGGCAAATAGAGGTTAAGTGATTTGCACAGCAAGTAAGTGTCTGAGACTGTATTTGAATTTGTTTACCTGATTCTAGGCACAATGTGCTATCCCCTAGCACCTAGTAGATTTTCACACATATCATTTCCCAAGTGGAATGAATATCTTTTTACTTTTCTTTTTTTAAAAATTAAATTATTTTGTTTTCAGTGTTCACAATCACTTCCGTATATCTTAGATTTTTTCCCCTCTCCCTCCCCAATCCCTCCCTGAGATGGCATTCAACCTTATATAGGCTCTACATGTACTTTCCTATTAAACACATGTTGCATAGAAGACTTAAAATGAATGGGAGAAACCATAAAATAAAACAAAACAAAGCATAATGCAAAAGAAAATGGTCTGTTTCAATCTGCAATCCAATTCCATAGTTTTTCCTCTGGATGTGGAAGGCATTTTGCCTCAAGAGTCCACTGGAAATTATTTAAGTCCATGCATTACAATGAAATACTAAGTCCAACTGAAAAATTCTTCACACATTGTGGTTGTTACTGTGTACAAAGTTCTCCTGGTTCTACTCCTTTCACTGAGCATTAGTTCATATAAGTCTTTTCAGGTTTCTCTGAAGTCTTCCTGTTTATCGTTTTTCATAGCATAATAGTATTCCATTACATTCATATACCACAACTTGCTCAGTCATTCCCCAATTGATGGGCATCTCTTTGATTTCCAGTTTTTGGTCACCACAAAGAGAGCTGCTATAAATATTTTTGTACACGTGGGATCATTTTTCCGTTTCTGTGATCCCTTTGGAATAGAGTCCCAGAAGTGATGTTGCTGGGTCAAAGGGTATGCACATTTTTTGTAGCCCTTTGGGCATAAGTCCATATTGATTTCCAGAATGGTAGGATCAGCTCACACAGCTCAACCAACAATGAATTAGTGTTCCAACTCTCTCACATCTTCTCCAACATTTATCAACTTCCTATTTTGGGCATGTTAGTCAATCTGATAAGTGTGACGTGGTACCTCAGAGTTATTCTGATTTGCATCTCTCTAATCAATAGTGATTTAGAGCATTTTTTTCATATGATTATAGATAGCTTTAATTTCTTCCTCTGAAAACTCTCTGTTCATAATTTTTGACCATTTATCAACTGGGGAATGGCTTATATTATTGTACATTTGACTCAGTTCTCTACATATTTTAGAAATGAGGCCTTTGTCACAGACACTAAGTTGCAAAAATTCTTTCCAAGTTGTCTGCTTCCCTCCTAATCTTGGTTACATTAGATTTGTTTGTGCAAAAACTTTTCAATTTAATGTGATCAAAATTATCCATTTTGCAATTCATATTGTTCTCTATCTCTTGTTTGGTCATAAATTTCTCCATTCTCCATAAATCTGACAAATATACCACTCTTTGCTCCCCTAATTTCTCTATAATATCAATCTTTATACCTAGATCATGTATTCATTTGGACTTTATTCTTGTGTACAGTATCAGGCTTTGGTCTATGCCCAGTTTCTGCCACACTGTTATCCAGTTTTTCCAGCAATTTTTTCAAACAGTGAGTTCTTACCCCGGAAGCTGAGGTCCTTGGGTTTATCAAACAGTATATTGCTATATTCATTGACTACTGTGTCTTGAGTACCTAACAAATTCTACTGGTCTGCCCTTCTGTTTTTTAGTCAATACTAAGTGGTTTTGATGACTGCTGCTTTATAATACAATTTGAGATCTGGTAGGGCTAGGCCACCTTCCCTAGTATTTCTTTTCATTAGTTCCCTTGATATTTTGGAAATTTTGTTCTTCAGTTTGATTGGTATGGCACTCAATAAGTATATTAATTTAGGTAAAATTGTCACTTTTATTATATTAGCTCGGCCTATCAACAAGCAAATGATGTCTTTCCACTTAACCTGGATCTGACTTTATTTGCGCGAAAAGTATTTTGTAATTGTGTTCATATAGGCCCTGGATTTGTTTTGCAGGTAAATACCCAGATATTTTATGGTGTCTACTGTAGCTTTAAATGGGATTTCTCTTTCTATCTCTTACTGTTTGGTTTTGTTAGCAATATATAGAAATGCAGATGATTTATCTGGATTCATTTTGTAACCTGAAACTTTACCAAAGTTATTTATTATTTTAAGTAGTTTTTACTTGCTTCTCTGGGGTTTTCTAAATATATCATCATATCATCTGCAAAGAGGGATAACTTAGTTTCTTCTTTGACTATTTTAATTCCTTCAATTCTTTTTTCTTCTCTCATTGCTACAATTAGCATTTCTAATACCATGTTGAATACCACTGTTGAATAACAGTGATGGTAATGGGCATCCTTGTTTCATCCCTGATCTTATTGGAAATGCAACTAGCTTGTTTCCATTGCATATAATGCTTGTTGACAGTTTTAGGTAGATACTACTTGTTATTTTTTGTTAAGTCCCAATTATTTCTATGCTTTCCAGTGTTTTCAATAAGAGTGGGTGTTATATTTTGTCAAAGGCTTTTTCTGCATCCATCGAGATAATCATGTGGTTTCTATTAGTTTTGTTGTTGATATGGCCAATAATGCTAATAGTTTTTCTAATATTGAACCAGCCCTGCATTCCTGGTATAAATTATACCTGGTCATAATGTATTATTCTCATGATAAGTTGCTGTATTCTTTTTGATAATATCTTATTTAAAATTTTTGCATCTATATTCATTAGAGAAATTAGTCTATAATTTTCTTATTCTGTTTTGGCTTTTCCTGGTTTAGGTATCAGAACCATATTTGTATCATAAAAGAATTTGGTAGCACTCTTTCTTCAACAATTTTCCCAAATAGTCTATATAGTATTAGGATTAAGTGTTCTTTAAATGTTTGCTAGAATTCACTTGTAAATCCATCTGGCCCTGGAGATTTTTTCCTAGGGAGTTCATTGATGGATTGTTCAATTTGCTTTTCAGAGGTGGGGTTATTTAAGTGCTCAACTTCTTCTTCTCTTAATCTGGGCGATTTATATTTTAAAAAATAATGATACATTCCGTTTAGATTGTCGAATTTATGGGCATAAAGCTGAGCAAAGTCATTTCTAATTATTGTTTTAATTTCATCCTCATTGTAGATCAGTTCACCCTTTTCATTTTTCATTTTTCATTTTTGATATTGGTAATTTAATTTTCTTTTTTTTATAAATTAGATTGACCCAAGCTTTATCAATTTAATTTTTTTCATAAAACTAACTCTTAGTCTTATTTATTACTTCAATAGTTTTCTTAATTTCAATTTTCTTAATCTCTTTTTTGGTTTTCAGTATTTCTAATTTGATATTTACTTGGAGGTTTTCAATTTGTTCTTTTTCTAGCTTTTTGAGCTTCAGGCCAAATTCATTGATCTCCTCTTTCTCTATTTTATTCATGTAGGCATTCAAAGATATAAAACTTCCCCTAAGAACTACTTTTGTAGTATCCCATAAGATTTGATAGGTTGTCTCAGTATTGTCATTCTCTTGAATGAAGTTTTTGATTGTTTCTGTAATTTGTTGCTTAACCCACTCATTCTTTAGGATCAGATTGTTTAGTTTCCAATTAATTTTTGGTTTATATTTCTATGGCCTTTGATTACATATAATTTTTATTGCATTAGGATCTGAGAAGGACACATTGACTCTGCCTTTTCACAGGATTGTGAGATTTTTATGGCCTAGCACATGGTCAGTTTTTGTATATGTTCCATGTACCCCTGAGAAAAAGATATATTCCTTTCTATCTCCATTCAGTTTTCTCCAGGGATCTATCATATCTAACTTATCCAGAGTTTTTTTCACCTCTTTAACTTCTTTCCTATTTATTTTGAGGTTAGACTTATTAAGTTCAGAGAGGGGTAGGTTGAAGTCTCCCACTAGTATAGTTTTGCTGTCTATTTCTTATTGTAACTCCGTTAACTTCTCCTCTAAGAATCTGGATGCTTTAACACTTGGAGCATATATGTTTAGTAATGAAATGACTTCATTTTCTGTGGTGCCTTTTAGCAAGATATAGTTTCCTTCCTTATCTCTTTTAATTAGATCTATTTCTGTTTTTGCTTTGTCTGAGATTAGGATTGTTACCCCTGCTTTTCTTACATCAGCTGAAGCACAATATATTCTGCTCCAAACTTTGACCTTTACCCTGTGTGTATGCCCCCATTTCAAATATGTTTCTTGTAAACAACATATTGTTGAATTATGGTTTTTAATTCATTCTGCTATCCATCTCCATTTTATGGGAGAGTTCATCTCATTCACATTCACAGTTATGATTACTATCTGTGTCTTTCCCTTCTTCTCCTTTTCCCTTTTTTATGCTTTTAGTTCTCCCTTCTCACTTCCCCTCCACGATAGTTTTAATTTTTGACCACAACCTCCCTCAGTTTTCCCTCCTTTCTTTCAGCCCCCTTCCTTTTTAATTCCCTTTTCCCTTACTACTTCTTCTCTTCCTTTTGGCCTCCCCTTCCTTTTCTTTCCCCCTTTCCCTCGTACTGCCTATAGAGTTAGTTGTATTTCTATACTTAACTGAATGTTCTTCCCTCCTTGAACTCAATCAGATGTGAATAACTCACAAACAATGCTCATTTCCATCCCCTCTTTGCCTTTACTGTAATATATTTTTTGTGCCTTTCTCTGTGATATAATTTTTTTCCTGCCTCCTTCTTTTCACATCTCCCATTACAATCCCTTCGCATCCTTAAATCACATTTGTTATCATCACATCATTTAATTTATACCCACTCCCTCTATCTATGTATATCTCTTTTATATATCATAATAAATATACAATTCTCAAGATTAATAAGTATCATCTTTCCTTACATAGGGATGTAAACACTTTGCCCATATTGAGTAACAAGTTTTTTTTCTCTGTTTACCTTTATATGCCTCTCTTGGGACCTGTGTTTGATGATTGAATTTTTCATTTACTTCTGGTCTTTTCATCAGGAAGTTCTGGAAATCCCTTATTTCACTGAATGTCCATCTCCTTGCCTCAAATATTATGCTCAACTTTGCGGAGTAATTAGTCCTTGGTTGTAGTCCCAGCTCCTTTGCTTTATGGAATATCATATTCCAATTCCTTCAATCTTTTAATGTAGAAGCTGCAAGGTCCTGTGTAATCCTGACTATAGCTCCTCAATATTTGAATTGTTTCTTTCTGGCTGCCTGCAGTATTTTCTGTCTTTTTTTTTTTCTTTTTTATTTCTTTATTTATTTAACTTTTTACATTCATTTTCACAAAATTTGGGGTTCCAAATTTTCTCCCCTTTTCTCCCCTCCCCCCACCCCAATACCCCAAGCAATCTAATTTTCCCTATCTCCAATCTGCCCTCTCTTCTGTCATCCCTCCCTTTTCTTGTCTCCATCTTCTCTTTTCTTCTGTAGGGCCAGATGACTTTCTATTCCTCATTAACTGTATGTCTTCTTTCCTAGTAGCAACAGCAATACTAAACAATTGTTCCTAAAACTTTGAGTTCCAAATTCTCCCCATCCCTCCCTCCCCACCCATTCCCTTTGGGAAGGCAGGCAATTCAATATAGGCCATATCTGTGTAATTTTGCAAATGACTTCCCTGATAGTCGTGTTGTGTAAGACTAACTGAATTACCCTCCATCCTACCCTGCCCCTCATTGTTTCTCTTCTGTCTTTTGATCCTGTCCCTCCCCAAGTGTTGACTTCAAATTGCTCCCTCCTCCCTTTGCCCTCCCTTCCATCATCCCCCCTTGCTTATCTCCTTCTCCCCCACTTTCCTATACTGTAAGATAGGTTTCCATACCAAAATGAGTGTGCATTTTATTCCTTCCTTTAGTCAAATGTGATGAGGGTAAACTAATTGTTTTTTTTTTTCCTCAGCTCTCCTCTTTTTCCCTCCACTAAAAAGTCTCCTACTTGCCTCTTAAATGACATATAATTACTCCATTCCATTTCACCCTCTTTCCTCCCACTACATTTTTCTCTCACCATTTACCTTAATTTCTTTTAAGCTATGGTCCCATCCTATTCAATTCACTCTGTGCTCTCTGTCTCTGTGTGTGCGTGCATGCATGTACATGTGTGTGTGTGGTCCCACCAACTACCCAGATACTGAAAAGTTTTAAGAGTTACAAATATTGTCTTTCCATGTGGGAATGTAAACAGTTCACTTCTGGTAAGTCCCTTAAGACATCTCTTTGCTGTTTACTTTTTCATGCTTCTTCCCATTCTTGTGTTTGAAAGTCAAATTTTCTTTTCAGCTCTGGTCTTTTCATCAAGAATGCTTGAAAGTCCTCTGTTTCATTGAAAGACCATATTTTCCCCTGAAGTATTATACTCAGTTTAGCTGGGTAGGTGATTCTTGGTTTTAATCCTAGTTCCTTTGCCTTCTGGAATATCCTATTCCACGCCCTTTGATCCCTTAATGTAGAAGCTGCTAGATCTTGAGTTATCCTGATTGTATTTCCACAGTACTGGAATTGTTTCTTTCTAGCTGCTTGCAAGATTTTCTCCTTGAGCTGGGAGTTCTGGAATTTGGCCACAATGTTCCTAGGAGTTTCTCTTTTTGGATCTCTTTCAGGTAGTGATTGATGGATTCCTTCAATACTTATTTTGCCCTCTGGTTCTAGAATGTCAGGGCAGTTTTCCTTGATAATTTCATGGAAGATGATGTCTAGGCTCTTTTTTTGATCATGACTTTCAGGTAGTCCCATAATTTTTAAATTGTCTCTCCTGGATCTATTTTCCAGGTCAGTTGTTTTCCCCATGAGATATTACACATTCTCTTCCATTTTTTCATTCTTTTGGTTTTGTTTTGTGATTTCTTGGTTTCTCATAAAGTCATTAGACTCCATCTGTTCCATTCTAATTTTGAGAGAACTATTAAATTCAGTGAGCTTTTGAACCTCTTTTTCCATTTGGCTAATTCTGCTTTTGAAAGCATTCTTCTCCTCATTGGCTTTTTGAACCTCTTTTGCCAATTGAGTGAGCCTATTCTTCAAGGTGTTATTTTCTTCAACATTTTTTTGGGTCTCCTTAACCAAGGTATTGACCTGTTTTTCATACTTTTCTTGCATCTCTCTCATTTCTCTTCCCAGTTTTTCCTCCACCTGTCTAACTTGCTTTTCAAAATCCTTTTTGAGCTCTTCCAGGGCCTGAGTCCACTGGATATCCATCTGGGGTGTCGGGGATATAGAGGTCCCGCCCTCCACATCTTTCCCTGATGGCAAGAATACTTCCTCGTCATCAGATCCAAATGTCGGGATCATTTGCATTTGTTGGAAAAAACTCTCTATAGTCTTATTTTTCTTCCCTTTTCTAGGCATTTTCCCAGCCAGTTAATTGACTTCTTAGATTCCTGTCCACCCCCACCTAGATCCACCCAGCTAGTGCTTGGGCTCTGAGATTCAAATGGGCTTTCCGCGCTGCCTGCCCAGCTGCTAATCAATGTAGCTTTAGTTCTGGTGCTGGGGTGGGGGCAGGACCGCCTCCCAGGCTCAGCTCCCTCAGGAGCTTTATGCAGAGACTTTCAGGAACGGAGCGGGTGGGGGGGGCCGCCTTCCAGGCTCAGCTCCCTCAGGGGCTTTATTCAGAGGCCTTCAGTAATAGAGCGGGGTGGGGCAGGGCCGTCTCCCAGGCTCAGCTCCCTCAGGTTGTTTATGCAGAAACTTTCAGTAATGAAGATCCTGCCTGCTGCTGGGGTGTCCTGGGCCGCTGCCGCTGCTGCCTCTGCTGCCGCCCACGCCTCTGCCGCCGCCACTTCCTTCTGAGGGGGCCCGAGTCACGGAGATACCCCACTCCCCTCGGCCAGCCAGCCGTCTCTCTCACTGACCTGTAGCTTCTGTGGGCGGAGGAACTTTCCCGGCTGCCAGAGCTTCCGTCCCTGAAGCCTGCTCAGGTCAGCTTCTCTGGGGCCGCGACCAGGGCAGCGCTGGGGTGGGGTCCACTTTCCGGTGCACGACGGACCCTGGGGACGGGTCTCCAGGGCTCTCTGGCACGGAAATCTCTTCCACTCCATTTCTGTACACCTTTCAGTGATCTAGAATTTATGCGGATCTCTTTTTACATTAATTCTATGGGCTGTGGGTTGGAGCTCATAAACGTGCATCCTTCTACTCCACCATCTTGGCTCCGCCCCCAGTATTTTCTCCTTCACTAGATAGTTCTGGAATTTGGCAAAGATATTCCTTTGTGTTTTTAGTTTGAGATCCCTTTCAGAAGGTGAACTGTGAATTCTTTCAAGACTATTTTGCCCTCTGGATGTAGGACTTCTGGGCAATTTTCCTTGATGATTTATTGGATAATATTGTCCAAGCTCTTTTTTTCTTCATGGTTTTCCTTAGATTTTCTCTCCTAGATATATTTTCCAGGTCAGTTGTTTTTCCAATTAGATATTTTGTATTTTCTTCTATTTTTTCATTCTTTGGATTGTGTTTGACTGATTCTTGATGTCTCATAGATTCATTAGCTTCCACTTACCAGATTCTAATTTTTCTCAAATCGTTTTCTTCAGTTAACTTTTGCATCTCCTTTTCCAATTCTTCCTTTTAAGGAGTTATTTTCTCCAGTTAGGTTTTGTACTTCCTTTTCCATTTGTCCAGTTGTCCTTTTAAATATTTCTGTGGTTTCTTTTTCATATTTTTAAAGTCAGTGTCCAGTTTTTATTCTATTTCTCTAATTTGGCTTTTAAAATCCTTCCTGAGCTCTTCCAGGAAGGCTCTTTGTGCTTCAGACCAGTTCATCTTCCCTTCTGAAGTTTCAGATGGGAGTACAGTTTCAATGGTGACGTCTGTAGTGTTTGTGTTTTGGTCCTTGTCCCCATAGACATGTGGTCTTTTCTTTTGTGCTTTGCTTCTTACTCATGATAATCACCCTTTTCCTGGCTTGTAAAGTAGATTGCTTCATCTGGGGGCACAGGAGGCTCTGTCCCATAGTTCTTGTGCCTAAAACTTGAGGTTTTTTGTCTTATGGCCTCTGGTTCTTTCAACTAGAAGCTAAAATGCTGTAGCTTACCTGGTGTTGAGCTGGCTGGTGTTGGAAAGTAGAGGCCAGGTGAGGTCTTTTTGAGTTTCCCTGCAGTTACCTCGGAGTGAGCTCATTAAGTGTGGAGGAGAGGTGGTCTGACCACAGGAAGTCTCCTCTGCTGAGCTAGAGCATAGGCAAGCTCAGTGGTTGTTGATCCTGTCTGTGCTAGTATCTTCCCAATTCCTCTGGGGTGCTCAGGCATGCCTGGGGTCCTGGTGTTGGCAGTTGCGGGCTTCACACCCCCCCCCACACACACACACCATGGCTCTGGATCTTCTCCCAGTTTGCTGAAGTTGGGCTATCTGGGGCAGCTCTTGTCCTGTACTAGTCCCCTTCAGCCACAACAAGAGGGACCCTCCTTAGCAATTTCCCTAACCTCACAGGCTAAGAGACTGCTCGCCCTTTCTGCTGCTTCCACTCTTCCAGGGTTTTTTCCAAGGGGGATATTCTCTGGACTTGTCAAGGTCAACCAGGGGAGGGAGATAGCAATTACCAATCACTCCACCATCTTGGTTCCTGAAACCAGAAAACTCTTTCTGCTTTTCTGTTGAGCTTTGTCTTTTCCCTCCTCTAAGTTCCCTACTTAAGACTTAATCCTACTTAAAAATCCTCCACATAACTATCCCTGTCTAGCCCTATTCTGATAGCTACATTTACTTCCTCATACCCTTAATACTTTTTATTTTGCCACCCAAGGGAGACCAACATGCAGTCTGGGTGACCCATCTGTAGTTTTATCAGCAATGAATTTATTAACATGGTGAGATGATTTGAAAGGAATAAAAAGTACCAAAGTTCAGCCTTATTTAGTAATCCCATTGGGCTAAGAAATTCATGGAATTATTTTTATAGGGTTGCCATTTTAATATTTACTATTAGCTCAATAAATATATTTTTTAGAATCAATTCCATTGGTTTGGTTTTTTGGGTTTTTTTTTTTTTTTTTGCTAAAATGTTGTGTATCCTGCCTTCTCAATTACAGTTGTTTTTTAACTATAAATTAAGATTTTCTCCTAAGCTTAGATTAGGATCATAGATCTGGAAGGTCCCCAGAACATAATTTAATCTAGTCTCACATTTTACAGTTAAGAAAACTGAGGCACAGAGAGATTATTTTCCCAAGGTCTCAAAGCTCATTAGTAGTCAAATTAGGGAATTAAAGTTTTCCTAATTCTCAGTCTTCCCTGCACTACTTAAATTCTGGCTATCAAATTGGAGCTGGGTCAATCATTGTGTAGTTGGGTAGATATTCTCACTTCAGCCACTGCTGGTTTCCAAATCTTCCAAAGCTCAGTGTATTGACAACATGCCTGGCCCCAATTATACATAAAAACTAAAGTCACTTAGTGTTATTCCAGAAGTACAGAGATACTCCTTTCTTCAGTCTTAACCAGGTTCCTGAAATGGCCACATTCATTCTTTTGAGTTAAGGAATCAAAGGCCCTAGTGAAATATACGTATGTTATTCAGGATGAGTCAAAAGAATATAATATTACAGCTAAAAGTGATCATCAAGTTTACCTAACTGGTTAACCTTCTTATTTCAAAAGTTGAGAAATTAGTAACACATTAAATCATTATTACTCATTAACACCTTAATACCCAAATCAGTTTATCCTATTAACTGGGTCACTCACAGAACAGTTATAAAGGGACTGGGTCACAGGACAGACACATTTTGGTTGGAGAAGGGAGACAGAGTAGTATAGTGGAACCACGTCTTGTAGTCAGAGGTCCTCGGTTGAAAACTCACCTTTTAGTCAGTCAGTGACTCAATAAGCATTTACTGAGTGCCTTCTGTCAGGAGTTACACTCAACCCCTCCATGCAGATCATTAATGTACAGAAGACCACCCCATTTGTAGAGATGAGTCATCTTTAGCCCCAGCATAAATCATGTTGGGAATCCACTCTTTCACCCTAATATGTTACAGGGATGAAATCATGAGAAAATGCACAAGGACAACTATGAAGGAGAAGAGGCATCATCAATATGTAGTCCAAGGGATTGTATGGACAGTATAGGAGGATGTTATTAGATAGCCAATCCTCCATCCTGTGTGTGTATGTGTGTGTGAGTGTGTACATATGTTGGGATGGGGTGAAGTATATGCTGTGCATTGATTATCCGCAAGTCTTTTTTAACACCAGCTGAAGCAACTTCCCCATCTTCAAAAACTGGTTCCCTAAGTCACTGTCTAGTTCCCCCATAGCAGCATAGGGGCTCCCTAATACTCAGAGTCCAGAACAATGTGGTTGTCCTAGGACCAACTCCTGCAGGAAGACTCAGGCTAATTTATTTCCTTTTTCCAGGTGAGGAAATAGAGTGTCAGAAAAGGTCAGTTATATAACTGCAAAGTCAGAGGCAAAAATGTGAACATCCTTTTCACTCTCAGGCAGGAAACTGGCCAAACCTTGCTGGTTGTTTGTATCATGATCAGGATGTTTTGCTCCCCCAAATTCTGAGCCTTGTTTGTGCAAAAGCAACAGGAAGAGTTTCTGCAGATGTGAATGGATTGATTTGGGATTTTTTCCCAGATTCTAGAAGGCAGAAGATTTTTTTCATGGAATGATCTTTTATTTTTTTAAGCTAAAATAAAAAGGGAGAAGGACTGTGCTTAGAAAATCATCTTAACATCATGCTGACCAGGTGTATTCTGTCTTTCCACACACTATTAGAGTGTCAAGAATCAAGTTCAGCTGCAAATTCAGACTTGGACAATGTGAACTTGAGCAATTCAGCCAGTGTCTTGGTCTTTGTACCTAATAATGTCAAATCCCTAACAGCTTCAAGAAGATATGGACCGTGACTATCTCCCAATTAGATATTTTTCTGGACTGGTTCCTAAATCAAAGAGGGGCTCTTCTTAGTACTGTAATATTCATAAAGCACTTAGCATGGTTCCTGGCACACAGTAGTCAATTAATAAGGGCTTGTTCCCTTCATTTAATAAATACCTGTTGATCTGACTAATGCAATGAAGCCCCAGGATAATATGCACATCAAAGGATTGAGACTGAGTATTGTGGGCAGTTCAAAGAGAAGAAAATTTCTTCTTTGTTGTTGAGTAGATAGACAACAGTCAACAAACATTTGTTAATCACCAACTATTTACTCAGTAAACATTTATTAAGTACTAACTAGTACTAGGCACCGAATATCAAGCACTGGAGTTACAAAGAAAGGCAAAAACAATTTTCCTGCTTTCAGGGAACTCACATTCTAATAGGGGAGATAACATGCAAATACTATGTACATACAAAATCTATACAGTATACCTAGCAAATAATCTTAGAAAGAAAGTCCCAGTCCTGGAGGAAAAGGCAAAAGGACCCTGGGAAAGGCCTCTTAGAGAAAGGAGGATTAGCATTGGGTCTTGAAGGAAGCCAAAGAAACCAGAAGATATAGGTTAGGAGGCATGGGGGCATTCCAGGCATGGCGGGGTATTACTAGGACACAGAGATCACAGATGGAGTGTTGTGCATGCAAATGACAAGAAGGCCAGTCACGCATTGGTCACAGAGGTGATTGTTTAGAAGGAAGTGAAAACGTGTCCATGTTGGTATTCATAGTACCTCTAAAGGTTGATTACAAGCTGTTCGCCACTGATGACCATAGAGTTCTTGGTCTTGATGTCACTGCATTTTGGAGGGTAACAGATGCAGCTGTTGTTTGTAGGACTCATGATACTCTCACAGCAAGTTCTTCATGCCTGACTGGCCTACGACCTCCATGGTCTTGGGGACCTGAGCCCCCTCCCCAATAGGATGCAGAGTAGACGTTCTGTGAATGACTAGGAATCCAAAGTTGCCATGACTTCAGGCTCCAAGCACTCCTGACACTCCTAGGCCTGAATGACTGCCAGTCAATCAATCAATCAGGAAGTGCTTATTGAGTACCTATTGTGTGCCAGACTTTTTACTAAGTGATAGGAATAAAAAGATGAAAGTGAAAGTTCTGACCTTTGTAATAGCAAATGGTGGGAGGGAATGGCGGTAAGGAGTAGATAACATGTATTTATGTAGGAAATATATCAGGAAAAACTCTACATAGAAGATGGCTCCTGAGTTGAGTCTGGAAGGAAAGAAGAGATTTTAAAAAGCAGAAATAAGGAGGCAGTGTGTTACAAAGAGGTTTCAGCTGATATAAAGGTTTCAGTCAAGATGGGTGGCTGTCAGACAACCATGGATTCCAAGCTGTAGAAATGGAGATTATAAGAGGGCAGTGATGGAGGGAGGAGAATGGATGATACATTGAGAAACCTAGGATGTCATAGGTTTGAGAGTTGGAAGGAGGCTTAGATATCATTTAACTTTCACATCAACCCAAATTTTTGGTAAGACCTGTTAAATTTTAACAAAACAAAAAAGAAACACAAAACAAAACAATCTTATACTATTCAAATCTAGCTGGTGAGGAAAGACTAACTACCCAATAATTGGCTCCCCTGTAGATAGTGACTCATTAAGGCTTCTGTGACAAGGGGTTTCATTTAATACAATTGTTAGCTATGTTAGCAAAGTGCCTCCTCCCTTGATTCTCTACCAGAAAAGTTAAGTAGGCTCTTTAGATCAATCTATATAATATAATGGCATTTATCAATATAAGAATCTTTTTTTTTGCTTTTTTAAAAATTTAATTTATTTATTTAACTTTTTACATTCATTTTCACAAAATTTTGGGTTCTAAATTTTCTCCCCATTTGTCCCCTCCCCCCACCCCAATACACTGAGCATTCTAATTTTCCCTATCACCAATCTGCCCTCTCTTCTATCCTCCCTCCCTTCTCTTGTCCCCATCTTCTCTTTTGTCCTGTAGGGCCAGATGACTTTCTATTCCCCATTGACTGTATTTCTTGTTTCCTAGTAGCAACAACAATAATACTTGACAGTTGTTCCTAAAACTTTGAGTTCCAAATTCTCCCCATTCCTCCCTCCCCACCCATTCCCTTTGGGAAGGCAGGCAATTCAATATAAGCCATATCCATGTAGTTTTGCAAGTGACTTCGATAATAGTCATACTGTGTAAGACTAATTGTATTTCCCTCCATCCTATCCTGCCCCCCACTGTTTCTATTCTGTCTTTTGATCCTGTCCCTCCCCAAGAGTGTTGACTTCAAATTGCTCCCTCCTCCCATTGCCCTCCCTTCCATCATCCTCCCCCACCCTGCTTATCTCCTTCTCCCCCACTTTCCTGTATTGTAAGATAGGTTTTCATTACCAAAATGAGTGTGCATTTTATTCCTTCCTTAATCGAATGTGATGAGGGTAAACTTCATGTTTTTTTCTCAGCTGTCCTCTTTTTCCCTCCACTAAAAAGTCTCCTGCTTGCCTCTTGAATGAGATATAATTTACCCCATTCCATTTCACCCTCTCTCCTCCCACTACATTTCCCTCTCACCATTTACCTTAATTTCTTTTAAGATATGGTCCCATCCTTCAATTCACTCTGTGCTCTCTGTCTCTGTATGTGTGTGCACATGTGTACATGTGTGTGTGCATGTGTGCATGCATGTGTGTGTGTATGTGTGTGTGTGGTTCCACCAACTACCCAGATACTGAAAAGTTTTAAGAGTTACAAATATTGTCTTTCCATGTAGGAATGTAAACAGTTTACTTTTGGTAAGTCCCTTATGACTTCTCTTTGCTGTTTACTTTTTCATGCTTCTTCTCATTCTTGTGTTTGAAAGTCAAATTTTCTTTTCAGCTCTGGTCTTTTCATCAAGAATGCTTGAAAGTCCTCTGTTTCATTGAAAGACCATATTTTCCCCTGACGTATTATGCTCAGTTTAGCTGGGTAGGTGATTCTTGGTTTGAGTCCTAGTTCCTTTGACTTCTGGAATATCCTATTCCATGCCCTTCAATCCCTTAATGTAGAAGCTGCTAGATCTTGTGTTATCCTTATTGTATTTCCACAATACTGGAATTGTTTCTTTCTAGCTACTTGCAAGATTTTCTCCTTGACCTGGGAGTTCTGGAATTTGGCCACAATGTTCCTAGGAGTTTCTCTTTTTGGATCTCTTTCAGGTAGTGATTGATGGATTCCTTCAATACTTATTTTGCCCTCTGGTTGTAGAATATCAGGGCAGTTTTCCTTGATAATTTCATGGAAGATGATATCTAGGCTCTTTTTTTGATCATGGCTTTCAGGTAGTCCCATAATTTTTAAATTGTCTCTCCTGGATCTATTTTCCAGGTCAGTTGTTTTTCCCATGAGATATTTCACATTCTCTTCCATTTTTTCATTCTTTTGGTTTTGTTTTGTGATTTCTTGGTTTCTCAGAAAGTCATTAGACTCCATCTGTTCCATTCTGATTTTTAGAGAACTATTTTCTTCAGTGAGCTTTTGAACCTCTTTTTGCATTTGGCTAATTCTGCTTTTGAAAGCATTCTTCTCCTCATTGGCTTTTTGAACCTCTTTTGCCAATTGAATGAGCCTATTTTTCAAGGTGTTATTTTCTTCAGCCTTTGTTTGGGTCTCCTTGAGCAAGGTATTGACCCGTTTTTCATGGTTTTCTTGCATCTCTCTCATTTCTCTTCCCAGTTTTTCCTCCACCTGTCTAACTTGATTTTCAAAATCCTTTTTGAGCTCTTCCATGGCCTGAGCCCACCGAACATCCACCTTGGATGTCTGGGATACAGAGGCTCTGACCTCCACATCTTTCATTGATGGCAAGCATTGTACTTCCTCATCAGAAATGAAGGGAGGAATGAACATCTCTTCCCCGAGACAGTAGCTCTCTATAATCTTATTTTGCTTCCTTTTTCTGGGCATTTTCCCAGCCAGTTACTTGACTTCTGAGATTCACCCCCACCTAGATCTGCGCAGCTAGTGCTTGGGGTCTGAGATTCAAATGCTGCTCCCCAGCCTCAGGGCTTTCAGTGATGGGGCAGCTGCTATTCAATGTGAGCTTAAGTTCTGGTGCTGGGGTGGGGGCAGGGCCGCCTCCCAGGCCGAGTTCCCTCAGGGGGTTTAAGCAGGCACCTTTGGTAATGGCCCTGAGCTCCTGTCTGCTGCTCTGGGAGTCCCGGGCTGGTGCTGCCTCTGCTGCTGCCTCCTGAGGGGGCCTGAGTCATGGAGACACCCCAGTCCCCTCTTGGCCAGCCCAGAAGTCTCTCTCACTGACCTGTAGCTCCTGTGGGTGGAGGGACCTTCGCAGCCCCCAGAGATTTCGTCCCTGAAGCCTGCTAGGATCTGCTCCCCTGGGGCCACATGGCCAGGGCAGCACAGGGATGGGCTCCGCTGTCCAGAGTGCCACGGACCCCTGGGGAGGGGCTCTCTGGAACGGAAATCTCTTCCACTGTGTTTCTGCACGGTTTCCACTGCTCCAGAATTTGTGGGGAGTTCTTTTTACAGGAAATTTATGGGCTGTGGATTTGGAGATAGCATACGTGAGTCTTTCTACTCCGCCATCTTGGCTCCTCCCCATAAGAATCTTTTAATAAGGCAGGCCTTAACTTCTTCCTGGTTTCTTTTCAGGTTTGTACCTTCTTCTGAAAGTAAACTGACAGCTTCATGTAGTTTTGAAGTCAAAATAAGAGCATCACCACATGGAAAACCATGAAAAGACAAGGCCTGAAAGAAATCATAGAAACCAGTTCTTGACTATGTTGTTCTGGATTTACTTATAGGAGATGATAGCTTTTGGCTTACAAATTATTATAATTCTCCATCTGGTTATAACTACTTTCTTTTTTAATTTTTAAAAAATGTATTTGTTTTAATCAGCCAAGATCTATCTTCTCATTGCCCACAGATTGTGTTCAAGCCATATTTTTCTCCGAGGCTTTGCTTAGAGATGTTTTGGTGTGTTTGTGTCTTGAGTATCCCTACCACCATTTTGGGGGTAGAGGGAGGCTTCAGTCTCTTTAATTCATTTTCAGATGTGTGAGCTACATAGAAGACACAAAATGTAATGGGTGTGGCTAGCCCAGTCCAAGGACTGAGTGGTGGTGGGAAAGGAGGGAGCTACAGATGGCCCTACTGTAAGAGCAGGCTTCAGGAAAGACTCTCTGCTTTCCAGCACAGGCCCAACTTCACCTAAACTCAAGACTAGACCAAGGATATCGCCTATAAACTACTGAGACAAGAAGGAGTGCTGATTAGAATATAGGAAGGAAAGTAATTTGTTATCAGGTTTCTTTAAAGGGCTAAGGGATTTCTAGGTATGTTCGTTATCCTCCCTTCACACCCTTCCCTTGGTTCCCAGGAGACTAGAGAACCTCTAGACGGTAGTAGGGTATTTCCAAGCAAGCATCATGGTGGCATGAAAGGTGCTAGGGTCTCAGCAAGTGTGCGAAGGTACAAATAATCTCCTTCCTGAAGGGCCTCTTGATCAATTGTTCGACTTCTCTTTAGTTGAAGCTCTGATGTTTATCCATGTTCAGAATCCCAGGACAGTCACCAATGACCTATCTCCTTAATCTCTAGGTTCCTTTGCTTCCTTCAGCCCTATCATCACCTCTGCTGACCTCTTCTTCAGTCTTACTGTTGGGGGCCGGTGATGTACATCCCACACCACTCATTATTGTTTGGTTCTTTGGTTTGCTTCACTACTCTTCCAGCTTACTTTCTGACTTTGGACTTGATGTTAGAGCTGGGTTCTATGCTACTTCTGGAAGGAATAACTGAATGGATGTTGTGTTTTTCCAGGAACAGACCCCAAAAGGGATTTGATCCTGATAAAATCTGATCATTGCCCCCTTGGTCTGAGCTCTGCAGGTTCCTGACTTGGGTTTAATTCTGTATAATGGTAGAGTAGTGTCACACTGAAATAGAAGAATCCCTGTAGACCACATATTGACTTAGAAAACCACACATTTACACAATCTACTTTGTATTGTATTTTTATTTCTTTTGTCAATTTCTCAATTACATTTCAATCTGATTCAGAGGCCTGGGGCAGTGCGTTTGATACCACTTCAATAGTAGTCTGCTGCTAGAGTCTGCCCTTATCAGCCAGCAGGTAAGCTTTGACAGTTTGAGGCAACAAAAGTGTAGGCTCCCCTTTGGGCTTGTCTCTGAGTCTGTCTCTCCCCTCTCCCAAACAAGCTTTATGGTACTTTTACCCGCAGGCATTTATGGATAAGCCATCCTTCCCTGACCCAATGGAACAAAGAAATAAAGAAAAGATAACTAGCACATCTAGCTGACTTTTGGGTGATTTTTGGTCCATATTCGACATTTGTAATTCAAGGTTTTCTTTACTATGTAAGTGCTCAACATTTAGTGTCCACTTCATCACCCTGAGTGTCTGTCTTTGCACCATAAAAGTTTTAAGTAATTATCCAAGTAATTCAACCCCAAATCTCCTGTTCCTGATGAAAAGACAGAATTCAGATATGCCTTGGCCCATTTGGCTGGCAACATAGAAGACATTCACCGAATATTCTGTCCTCTGCTTTACTTTACCCAAATACCAGATCTGTATGCTCTGGCTGAAAATTCCTGTTATTCTACACAGTAGGATGAAGAGAAAGTTGATTTTATTGAAGACTTTCTCCCAGAGATCAAACTGAGCTTTTCATCCAGGCTACTCAGTTGAAAGTCCTGAACAGTTTCCATGTTCTTTTCATTTGTTTTCCTAGCATATAACCTATTTCATATGTGATTTTATGGTCTAGGTAAAGAGCTTTCCTTATGGTATTTTCTACTAGTTATGGAAAGGAAAAAGATGAATAATTATTAGTAATCACTCTAGAGACTTAACTCTCCATTAAGAAAAAGTGTGAATATTTTGAATACATGTCAAGGGAGTATTAAGATATTGGAATGGGAAGGTTATTGGTACACATTCTCTAATGAAAGTCATTATAGTCCTGTGATGTGGTTGTAGGGATACAATGAATATGAAGTTCACCTTCATCTAAAGTGATTTTGCTGATCCACTAACAATAGAATTTTTCCCTTAAAGTATTTCTTCTCGTCATGAGGATGGCCATATATATATATATATGTATATACACACATATACACACGTACACACACACACACACACACATATATATATACAGAAAGACACACACCCATATACACATATATACTATATACATATACACATGATATATGAATATATAAATATGCAATATATACATTTATACACATATATGTATGTATATATGCATGTCTGTCTGTATATATTTTTACCTTGGATTCTTTTTGACTAAAGACATTTTAAGCATGATATATAATGTGGTCTTTTATAGTGTAATATAGTCTATGATCATTCATCAGAGGTTTCTTGGTTGAGGATTATAACTAGAGTGAGGTGACTAAGGCTTTGTCCCAAGATACCAAATTTAGAAGGCAATGACAGAGCTTTTAGTCCTTTAGCAGCATAGGAACAATAGAGCTTAGTACCTAGTTAGAATAGTGATAGGGAATGACTCTGTGAATTCATTGATTTAGGGAACTCTTATTTGAGGAAATTCTCTCTCTACAGTACAAGCTGGCATTTCTGCAAATCATAGTCTTAGAGAGTTAACTAAAGCACTGAGAAATTAGGTGATGACTTGATCACATTGCTAAAATGTATCAGAGGCAGGACTTCTGACTCCATAGTCAAAACTCCATCTACTATTCTGTGCTGCTTCTCAGTGGCTAGCTAGCAAGTGTAATTGGTTCATATAGAAAAGTACTAGATTGTTCTTTTCTTTCTCCCTCCCTAATGGGGCAATACCCTAGGTGACCTCCTACCCAGCCCAGTCTTGCTCTCTGTAATTTCCCAGGTAGCAGAGGCCTTGAAGGCTTGATCCAGGCACAATTTATTGTGTTTACTTTAGGTGCAAAAGTAGTTGATTATGATTCTGTCTCTGTGGTGCATCAACTTGTAGACTGGCCTTAGAAAAAATTATAATGCCAAAGGTTTCATACTTTTCTATTCTCCTTCCTTTGTTCTCAGTCATTCATCCAATATTTCTTAGTTACGCAGTTCAGAATTTGAGGTTAGAATTAGGGTTAAAAGTTCTAAATTCATACCAGATAGTACAGAATTTACTAAATACAGAAAAAAAGGCACAATCCCTGCCCTCATGGAGCTTACTTAGAGTATAATAGAGGGTGAGGATGGATACAAACACCAAATACAATGTTGCATTAGAGAGGTAAAAAAGATGGAAGGAAAGAAGGAAAGTCTATCAACTAAAGAAAATAGAGAAGACCTTAGGGAAGAGATGGGATTTGCAATACAATTTATAGGAAGGGTAGGAATTCAACCAGGGAAGAGCAGGACAAAGGCATTCTAGGTGTAAGGAATAATGTGAATAAAGACATGAAGATGGAAAAAAGAATGGCATGTGATGGAATGGGAAAGGATGTGATCTAGTGAGAAGCCCACTTTGGCTGAGTAAAGAGTATAAGGTACAGTGTAATAGGAGATAAAACTGAAAAGGTATGGTGGTACTAAATTTTGGAAAATCTTAAATGTCCAGCAAAAATATTTAAATCTGACATCATAGACAAAGGAGAATTATTGAAAAGTTTTGAATAGAATGCCATGACCATATTGATGCAAAAAAGATATCTCTCAGTAAGGGGAAGAATGGATTTGATGTGATATGGAAGCTAGAAGATTTATTAGAAGACTATTACAGTACTTTAAACATGTGATATTGAAGCCCAAATTCTCAGATGTAGGACTTTTTTATGTGCTCACTTCCAGATGCTTGGACCTTTATCAATATCAGGATTTATACTCCAGTAAATCTAATCTAGCAAACTATTTGGAACTAAGATGTTACTGGGTAATATTTATTATATTACAGTTCCAAGGCTTTTAAACATCAGGGCTGATGATTTAGCTTACAAGACTGTGGTTATTTTAGACATTATGGCTGGCCAATGGAAGAGAAACTTTGGGGAAGTGAACATTTGGTGACTCTCACATTAAGCCATCAGCTATATCCAGGACAAAGCCAATGGAATCTAAGTTTCTTGAGTACAGGTATTCTTTCTGTTGCCAAGGTCTATAACTCTGTCCTGTGCACAGTAGGCACTCAATAAATCCATGTTAAAATGAGCTAAACTGAGAGGTGAAATATTGAAACCATTTTCAAGATCTCAGTTGGAAACGTCAAAACTTTATTTTTTTGAAACTCAGTTGGTGTCCCTATCTAAAAACAAGTGACTTGAACTGGATATGTGTGATCCCTCCCAGCTCTCATATTCTGTGACTTCATAATTCTTTCTTACTACTTGAGCAGTTGGGAGCTCTGGTATAACAGTGCCTGTGTGGAATGCTTTTCTCAGCCAGAAGATCCCATAAACTAGGCCAATAAAATAAAAATTCATGATGCTCCTGAATTTCCTTTGGGTAGATTGATGTAAAAGATGAAAATTTATCATTTTGTTTTCCAGACATAGGAAACTAGTTTCTTGCTTTCCCCAGATCTTTAATATAAAATTACAAACATGCTTTGATTTATGTTGGGGATCATACCAGGTGAAATTTCAAATTAGTTAGTTACTCTTCTTTTCCCCTTCTTTCTGTGTGTTCTATTTTGGTTGTATCTCAAGGAATCTGTTTTCATATATTGCACCCTGCACCTGAGACACTTGTCTCCATAGATCTGCCTTGTTGGGCAGCACCACTTTCTCTGGTGCTTCCATCTTTCCCTCCCATATTCCCCTCAAAAATTCCCTATCCTGTATCTTATTCTGCCTGTTAGATGACCCTAATAGGTGAGTGTGCTGAAGGTCAAATGTCTTGGAATAGCTTTATGAATTAGTCTTCACCTGGTTGGTTGGTTGTTGTCCGTTCTCAAAGAGGACCAAAATGACATCCCCCATGATAAAGTGAAGTTTCAGCGCATACCACCATGACTCATCAGACCAATACAAGCTCAGAATGCTCTACCACAGATGGGGCACAAATAGTCCGTGTGAACATTTGGGGTAGTTACTCCAAATTTGCGCATCCTACATTTCCTTTGTGCTGTCTCAATTCTGCTTTGCTCATAGAGCACAGCATCCTTTCTGATGTGGGCATGCCATGCTGAACAGTCCTGTGCCAGTGTCTCCCATGTCCCACAGTCAAATCCAAAGTTCTTGAGAGAGACCTTGAGAATGTCTTTGTATCACTTCTTCTCACCACCATGTGATCACCTGCCCTATGCGAGTTCTTCATAAATAGTCTTTTTTGGCAAGGGCATGTTTTGCATTCCAGCAATGTGGCCAGCCCATCAGAGCTGCGCTCTCTGAAGCATAGTTTGAATGCCTGATAGTTTAATTTGAGCAAGAACCTCAGTGTCTGATTCCTTATCCTGGCAGGTGATCTTAAGAATCTTCCTAAAACAGTTCAAATGGCTAATCCAAAGAAATTCCCCCTCATAGTGGAAGCACTATGACTGGTATTTGTGGGGTAAACAGGATAGATTTCCAGACTGTCCCTTAAATTACACCATATAAACGGCTGTACACTCTACCTTCGCTTTTTTTTTTTTTAAAGATTTGGTAGATGTGCTCCTAAAATAAATCTTCTGGTTATCAGATTTTGGTCAATAAAATGCATTTTGCTTTTGACATATTATAACCTCCCTCCTCCCGGTTACTTCAGCTGAATTTCTAAGTAGTAGTCACTTGGCTTGAATTCAGGTAGTTAATGTAAACTAGTTAACCAGAGGATGAAATAGGGGAAGTTCACTGTTAAAAGAAGCCTGCATTGAATCCTTTGATAAAGTAAATATATTTTTGAAAAGAAAATAAATATGCCTTGATCAATCTATTTAGTAAAGCTTACAGATAGAAATGAATCTTGAGATATCTACTTCTATTGAGAAAAGATTATGCTTATGGCATCCTATAAAAATAGCTGTATTGTGCTCCATTTCTTCAATAATCATCAATATTATCGGTCTGTGCTGATCCTTCCGAAAGTGAATATAAAAGACCTATTCAGATCCTCCAGTACTATGCAGCTCTCAATCATGTCTTGCTGGTAATCCTTCAGATTAGGAGGGGGTACAGGTGGATCTAAGATACTTATCTTTTGAAAAAATAATTAAAGAAAAAGATTTTCTAACAGTCCTGAGCAATGCTTTTCAGATACTTGTAAGCTTCAGTTAATAGATACATTTAATGTGTTACCTAAATTTTCCCCTTTTTTCATATGAAATATGCTTCACTGAGCATACAACATAGTATCTAGGCTCTGTGAATGCACAATCTAGAGTGGCACAGGACAGTTATGTGGTACAGTAGAGCTTCTGACCTCAAGTCAGGTCTGAGTTCAAATCTAGCCTCAGATACACCCTAACTGTGTGACCCTGGGCAAGTCACAACTCTGTCTCAGTTTCTTTCACTGTAGAATATGGATAATAATAGTGCTACCTCATGGGGTTATTGTGAAAATCACATGATATAATATTTGTAAAGCACTTAACACAGTGCCTAGTACATAGAGGAATAACTGCTTATTCCCTCCCTCAAAGAATTTTGAGTTGAAATCCTTTCATGTATTTTAAGATTAGAGATTTTTGGGTACTTTTGAGTCTTTGTGGCATTCATTAGAAAGAGAGTCTGTCCTCCCCTATATAACAAAAAGAGTGGGAATTTTTTATTATGATTTTTAAAAGTTAATTTTTATTTTTTCTCAACTACATGTAAACAAATTGTTTAACTTTCTTTTTTTTAAAAATGTGACTTTGAGCTCCATATTCTTTCCCTCTCTTTTCCCTTGCCTCTCCTTAAGAAGATGAGCAATTTGATATGGATTATACATGTGTAGTCATGTAAAACATTTCCCTATTAGACATGTTGCAAAAGATAACACTGACCAAAAAAACCAAACCATACCCCAAGAATAATAAGCAAAGAGAAAAGTATGTTTCAGTATGTAGTCAGATTCTAGCAGTTCTTTCTCCGGAAGTAGATAATATTTTTCATCCTAAGTCCTTGGGAATTGTCTTGGATCATTGTATTGCTAAGAAAAGCTAATTCATTCACAATTGATCATTAAACATTATTGCTGTTACTGTGTGCAATGTTCTCCTAGTTCTGCTCAATTCATTTGCATCAGTTCATGTAAGTCTTCCAAAGTTTTTCTGAAAACATTTTGCTGGTCATTTCTTCTAGCACACTAGTATTCCATCACAATCATATACAGCAACTTGTTTAACTATTATTATTAAAGAGTGAAAGTTTGTCTTCAGGATCTCCATGTTCCTTTTAAGCCATCAGCATTTCACTGTTCTTCCTGTCTCCCATAGGCATTCTGTATCATTTGATCTTTGCATTTCCCTCTGTCAACTGCTCTATGGAAAAAGTGATGAAGTTACTTACACCAAGAAATAAATGACTGATAACAAGCACTTAAAGTGTTATTTCTCTTAGAAGGATAACTCTGAAGTCAAAGGAAATCTGTTACAGAAGTCTACATTTGATAGAACTGGTGAGCCTAGGTGGAAGGAGGGGACTGAAGAGGACCTTTTTGGTGCTTCTGAAATCATGGGGCAGGTGACAACTGGGGGAAGGCAAGTGCTAATCTAAAGGCCAGCCCTAAATATAATCAAGAAATACTAAAGATGTAGCATTGTGAGCCGAGGCAACTTCGGGTTTCAATTTCCTCCTCCAGAGACATACCCACAGCTCCCTCTGCTGGCCCTTAAGGTCAAATAGCTAAACTTGGCCAAAGAATGTACCCTGACTTTTATGGACCCATCAGACCCAAGAGGGAAAGTAGGACATTTCTGTTTTAAATAGTAAAGAACCCAAGAGGTCAAACAGTCGGTGTGATTGTCTCCTTTGGTAGCACCCACTTTCCAGCTTCTGATTTCATGTCTCAGTTGGAGACAGTGAAACACAAACATGTCTTCCTCTGGGCAAACTCTGCGTCTTACTCATAACTTGGTAGTGAGATGTAAGAAGGGTGATTGCTCACTTTCTAAAATGTTTCTTTTTGTAGTTCCTTTACTGAATTACTTCAGTGCATTTAAAGTTTTGATTTACCCCATCTCATTCCCCTCCAATATCCATTTCTATTCTGTTTTAGAGGAAACTGCTTATCGTGAAAGAAGAAATAATTTTAAGCCTAGTGAAGAATTAGAATGATAGATTTTTGGAATTTAAGAATGGGGAAGTTATAATCTAGCCCACATTCTTATTTTGTAGATGAAGAAACTGATGTACAGAGACGTAACATGAAGTCATATCGGTTGCTAGGGGAAGAGTTGGTGGTTGGTCATGTGTTTCCTCACCCTCCTTCTTACTCGTATCTTGGTTGTCAGACCCTCAGAGCTATCCAAGAAAACAACTCCTTTTGGTAAGCAGTGACGCTATGTGAGACATGTGTGAAAAGGGCAGGGGAGGGGGAGATCCAAAAATAAACACTGTCTAGTTCAACACTATGCCCTATTTCTTTAATATAATAAGCAATGCAGTTGAGTGGAAAGAGCATTGGAATAGGAGTTTAACATCTACCCTGTGAGCTGCTTTTGAGAAGGGAAAAGGAGGGAGAGAGCAACAATAGGCAGTGTTGGGGCTGGACCAGAGAGTGGGACTGTAGAACAAGTAACTGCCTCATTAGGCAATGAGTTCTTTCTCACCGGAAATATTGAAGCCACTGAATTCATGTAGTAGGTTTAGTGTTGGACAATATAAAATCAAGTCATTTATTAAGTGCCTACTATGTGCTAGACACTGGGGATGTGAAGAAAGACAAGAACAAAAAAAAACAAATGAACAATCAAGGGAACAAACTGGTCGTTGCTCTAATTCTAAGAGTCAGTGGTTTTGTTGAGTCAGGAGACCTGGGTTCTAGTACTGATTTTGCCAATGGTCATATGACCTTACACAATGAACTTCTGGATTTCAGTCGTCTCATTTGTAAAATCAAACTAGTGATACTTGGAAAGAACTTGAAAAGGATTTAATAATATGCAAATATTAGATATTATGTTATTAACCATTAAAATCCTGTATGACAACTTTTATAAACCTGATCTGCTTAACCAGGGTAAACCTTTAAATGTTCCATGTGTAACAACCCTACCCTGGGTGGACTTGGGACAGTTCCTTGAAGGACTTCTGTGGGATGCTCCTGTAAGGGAGATGAGATGTCAAAGAGACTCATAGATAGAGAAACCTAGTTCAAGTGAGAAAGATCCACCTTTAACGTAATTAACAGGAACCCATCATTTGGGGAAACCTCCTACCATGTTACTTGATCGCCATTGCCTGAACCTCCAGAAATGACTAGGAGCTACTTCTCTGGTGATGTCCTTCTCTAAGAGAAGAGCCAATTAGTCTGGTGGATTCTGAGGTGTACAAACATAATATTCCCAGTTCAGTTTTACTGTTCACTGACTATCTATGAATGTCTTGGGTGTACTAAATGGGGGTGGTGGTGGAGAAACAGAGCTGGGCTGGAATGAGTCAGTCATTGTTGGGTTCAGGTTACATTTTCTGGGGTAAAAGACCCTTGCCTTAGATCCCTCTCTCTGGCCCTTTTCCTCTACCCATTTCAGGAGAACTACTTCAACCTTCATCCATATGGAGCATGAAAAACTCCTTTACACATGCAAGGAAAGACCCTCAGATCATCACTATTCCCTCACACTCCTGTCAATTTTCTTAGAGGATTCTGAACTCTTAACCAACCAAAGAATTATTTTGTGTGGCTCCCACAGAACCTGGCATAGTGACCTACATATAACACATACTCAGTAAATACAAATCCAATGAAAGAAATTTAATGCCTACTACACAAAGACTATGGTCAAAGATAGAACACCATGCCGAGGAGCGGGAAGACCAACTTTCAGATCTTCCTCGCCTCTGACATTTACTAGGTGTACTCTCTTCTCTCTAGGTTTCTGTGATATTACTTTATTCTTACTCTTCTCCCACCTATCTGACTACTCCTCCTTAGTTTCCTTTGCTGAATCTAGGCCATGCTTGTTAATATGGATCTCCTAGGACTCTGTCCTAGGTACTCTCCTCTTTTCCCCTGTGGTGATCTCATCAGCTCCCATATATTCAATTATCACCTCTATGCTAATGATTCTCACATCTACTTATTCAGCATTGACTTCTCTCTTAAACTCCAGACTGATATCTCCAACTGCCTGATGGACATCTCAAACTGGATGTCCTGTCGATATAGTAAACGACGTACAAAACTGAACTTTCTCTTTCCCCCCCAATCCTCCTGCTTCTGAACTCTCATTTTACCATTGATGGGGCTACCATGATCATGACTACCCAGACTCACAACCTAAGTGTTATCCTTGATTCCTCACACTGTCTTACCTCTTGCCCTCAATCTGCTGCCAAGTCCTAATGTTTCTGCCTTTGTGACATCTCTCTCTGAATCCTTCCCTCCTTTGACACTGTGACTATCCTAGTTCAGGTCCTTATTACCTCTTGCCTGAATATCATAATTGCTTGCTGCTTGGGCTTCCTGCCTCAAATCTCTCCCTATACCAATTCATCTGACCACTCAGCTGTCAAATTAATCTTCCTCAAGCACAGGTCTGAACATGTCACCACCATATTATATCAACTCTGTTGGCTTCCTATTACCTCCAGGATAAAATATACAAAGCTCTTTACAACTTAGTCCCTGCTAGGTTCCTAATCTTTTCTTTTACATTAGTCTTACCAATGTATTCTCTTGACCAATGACACTGGTCTCCATGCTGTTCTTTGCACAATATACCCTATTTCCTAACTCTGGGCATTTTCACTGGCTGTCCCCCATACCAAGAATGTACCCTCCTTGCCTCTTCTTCTTGATTTTCAAGTCCAAGTGAAATTTCCATAAGAAAGCTTTCCCAGTGCTCCTTAATATGAAGCTTTTCCTCTGAGATGTCCCCAAATTTATTTTTTACATCTTTTTTATACATAGTTGTTTTGAATTTGTCTCTTCCATTAGATTGTGAGTTCCTTGACAGCAAGGACTATCTTTTGCTTTTCTTTATATCTTCAGCACTTTAACACAGTGCCTAGCACATAGAAAGCACTTAATAGTTGCCTATTGACTGACTGAATGATTGGCTTAGTGACCACTGGCACTTTATATCTGAAAGACTTGCTTATCTCTTCTTTAAAATGGCTATAATGACATCTTTCATGTGTGACTTGCAGGATTGTCATGAGGTTCAGCTGAAATAAGGGGGGAAGGAAGTACTTATCAAATCTAAAGTGGTTAGGTAAATATTTCTCATTTGGAGGTCTCAGCACTCCATAGCACTAGGTGTTGTTGCATTGACAGTATACTCAGGGAAGTGGAAAACATGCTATATTCAGAGGCAAAGAACTTGGGGTTCCAATTGCACCCCCATCAATTTCAATTCGCATCATGTTGGCCAAGTCACTACAGCTCTCTGGTCCTTATGTTCTACATCTGCATTAACAGGGAGTGGGGCAAGATAACCTCCCAAGAGCCCTTTCAGCTCCTAAGGTATTAACTTAATTAACAGGGTACCTACAGAACTTCGGGTTGGAGCCTTCTCATCTTCTTTCAAGTTGTGCCAAAGATTTGGAAGGTTCTGGAAATATGAAAACTCATTTTTCCATTCCTTAAACGAGATCAATGAAGAGATATAGCCAGGGCTTTGGAAAATGATCCCCATTCCAAAAATAGCATGAAAAAAAGACTCAGACCCCTGACAAGTTAAGGCTACTCGATGGATGCTCAGAAAACTAACTTAAGAGGAGAAAAAGGGAAAGGAACAGAAGCATCCTTAGCATTTATCTGTTGTTAAATATTGGGCTAATCTGGAGAATAAACAGTTGAAAACATTCTGGAAAACCAGGTTGGCAATTTCCCTCAAGGGAACATGGTACAATGGAAAGAATTCTTTATCTATAGACAGGGGAGCTGAGATTGAATTCTGGCTATGTCCTTCAGCACCTTTGTATCCAGGGACAGGTCACTTAATCTTTTTGGGGCAGAGTTGCCTGTCCATAAAATGAAAGGTTTTGTCTAGATGATGTCTAAGGACACTTTCATTGTTATTCATCAGTCAACAGGCATTTTTATCAAGTGCCTACCATGTGCCAGCATTGGGCTAAAGTGCTATAGATACAAAGAAAAGGAAAAAGAAGTCCCTGCTTTTAAGGATCTCACAATTTAATGTGTTTTATAATGTCTCAGTATCCCCCCTCCTTCCATGCCTACCTCCAGGCAAGATAATAAAGAAGATGTATTAAAGAAAATTGATCCTTCCTCTTTGGGCCTCAGTTTTCTCAACTGAAAAATGAAGAAGTTAGACTAGATTATTTTTATGAGTACTTCTAATGCTGACTCCTCTATGAGGTCTCAGGATCTCCCTCTAGGTATGATAAAAAAGACATATTTCACAAAACAACAACAAGAGCAGTTGATCCCAGATGCGCCATTTACTTTAGCAGTGTGAGCTTCGGCTAGGCAAAGCCTTTTGCCACTGTGACCCTCAGTTTTCTCATCTGTAAAGTGAGGGAATTTGATGTGATGACTTCTAAGATCCTTTTCAGCAATAAATCTATGAGTTATGATTCTAGGCATGGGATGATGTTCAAATCTCTACCTCCTCCCCCTGTTCCTTTTATAGGAATCCCTAAGGCATAACATACAATCAAAGGGAACTGATCTCATCAAGTAAAGATGTACCGTTCACTTGCCTCTTCCCAGTAATCCTGAGGCCTTTTCCTTCTCATGAACTTTGGGGACATCCTTTCCTCTTAAATTCCCCAAAGGCTTCAGTCTCCTCTGTACACTCACCTAAGCAACAAACATTGATTAAGCCCTTATTATGTGCCAGGAACTATGCTAGATCGTGAGCACACAGATATAAAAGTCAGATAGTGCCTGCCTTTCAGTTTGTTTGTGGATTCTAAGGGGTAGGAGGGAGAGGAGATACAGACTGTTCACAGATAAATTAAAACCTAAATGAAATAAATACAGTGATTGGGGAGCCTTAACAATTGAGGGATAAGGAAAGATCTCTTCAGAGAGGTCACATTTCAGTTGGGTCGTGAATAGACTTAGAAGTTCCAAAAAACTGAAGTGAGGTGGGAGTTCATTAATAACCTGTGTAAAGACATGGGAGCAGTCTGTATATGTTGAGCAGGTAACATTTATGGTGGAATGCTGTATATAGTGAAGCGCAAGTAGGCTTGGTGAGAACATAGAACGTATGAAGAGAAGTAATATGCAATTGCCCTAGAGGATAAGCTAAAGTCAGGTTGTGGTGGGCTATAGATGCCAAAATGAGAAGTTGGTATTTTTTATCCTAGCGGCAATAGGAAGCCATTGGAGCTTCTTGAGCAGGGAAGTGATTTGATCAGAGTTGACTTGGTAATATATGGCTTTGAAGTGGAGGACAGATGGGAGAAAGGAAGGACTTGAGATCAGTTAGATGGTTATTACAGCAATCTAAGCAAGAGGCAATGATGTTCTATCTAGAGTTGTTATTGTAGCATCCTCTGAAGGAGGAAGGAGGGGAGACATGTGAGAGCTGATGGGCGGGTAGGATAGACAAGATTTGGCAACGGTTTAGATGTGGTAGGTGAAGCAGAGGTAAGACTAAAGGACATGGTTTCAGTCTTCCTTCTTTACCTCCGATCTGAGGCTCTAGAAATGAGCCAGTTCGTTCAGCCGAAAGGACTGAAGAGGGGTCTTTGGTGAATAGCCAATCAGCTCAAACCATGGGTTTTCAAGGAAAAGCTATCTGCAATACAGAGAAGTGTGCTTTGGTATATCCACAGATATTTTAGGCATTTTGTAGTGAGAATAGAATACTTTGTGAAAAGAGTTCTAATTTTTCTTTAAACGTCTGATAAATTCCACTGAGAATTCATCAAGACCAGAATTTTCTTTTCTTTAGTTTTTCTTTTACAGCTAGATCTCTTTCCCTTTCTGAGATCAAGCTATTTAAGATTTTTATCTGGCTTTCTGATAGTTTAGGTATTTTACATTTTTGGAAGAATTCCTGCATTTCTTTTGTGTTCTCAGTTTTGTTAACCTATAATTATGTTCTGATTATTTCTTTTATTGCTTCTGGTTTTACTGTGATTTAATGTTCTTCATTTGTTATTTTATTGATTCGACTTCCTGCTCTCTTTATAATCAGATTAGCTAGTGGTTTATCACTTTTATTAGGCTTTTTAAAGAATGAGTTTTTAGTTTTTATTTATCATTTCTATGGGCCTTTTTGTTTCTATATTTAATTCCTTTCTAATTTCAACATCTCCCTTTTATGCTTATTTAACTTTATTTGTTGGCTTTCTAATTTTAAAAAAGATTTACATTCAGTTCATTAAACCCCTTTTTTTCTGTTTTATTAATATATGTTTATAGGGGTGTGAATTTCCCCTGAGGATAGCTTTAGCTGCTTTGTTTCATCATTATCATTTCCTTTACACAGTTATTAATTGTTTCTATATTTATTCTTTGAGCCACTTTTTATTTACTATTTCTTTGCCAAGTTTCCATTTGAGTCTGTCTTTTGTCTTTAGTCCTTAAACCAATTGCTATTTGTATTGTGTTATGTCTATAAATGAAGAATTAATGATTTCTGCCTTTTTTATATTTGTTTGCAGTATCTCTGTGCCCTATTACATGGTAATTTTTTGTGAAAATTTCAAATAAGGTTGAGAAATATGTATATTCTTTTGTTGTCCTATTTAGATGACATGGAGTCATTTAACATAGAGTCTTTTAACTCTAGTTTCTCTAGCAATTTGCTCAGGTCTATATTTTCCCTTTTGTTTATCTTTCTGTTGAATTTATCCAAAAAATGAGAGAATGATATTGAAATCTCTTGTCACTGAAGTGTTAATATCTACGATTTCTTTTATGAATTAGGTTGATCAGGCATTTGGGGTATATAACATTTTTACTTTTATTGGTTTGTTACTTATGGTTCCTTTCAGCATATTGAAGTTTCTCTCTTTATCCTGATCTCTTTTTGTTTTTTTAGATAGTATGATTGCAACTGCTGCTTTTTTGGATTCAGTTGGTGCATAGTAAATTTTTTTCCATCCCCTTAATTTTTCAAGAATATCTTGTTTTTAAAGTGTGTTTCTTATAAGCAACAGATGTAGAGTTTTGTTTTCTTGTTCAATCTGTTGCTCTTTTTCATTTCACTGGAATATTTAATCTATTCACATTAAAAGTTATCAGAGTTAATATTTTTCTTTAATATTAGGTTCTTTCAAGTTATAATTTTTTTCTTTCTGCTTTAAGCACAGTAATATATTATTTCAGCTACTTTCTCTTAATTTTTAAGAATATGGCCTTATTTCCATTGGTTCTCTTCCCTTCGACTTTGATCCCCTTCTCTTGTTTGTTATCTCTTTACCTTTGCAGTTTTACTTATTAATTCTTTTTTCTTTCCTGCAGTTAGTTGGTTTCATAATTCCCTCCTCCCTCTTTTTTCCCTTCACTTAAATGAAGGGAAGTAGATTAAATTTCCCTTAATTTAATAGATTAAATAGATTACCTCTTTTTCTCCCCTTCAACTAATCCTATTCATTAGATTTTTAATTTCACTTTTTGTCCCCCTTTCCAACAAAAGTTTCCCTCACACTTTTCACTTTCTATTCTCCCTGTTTATTCTAGATTTCCCTGGCTCCTTGTCCTCCCACTCTGCTAGGTTCCAGTTGCCCCCAGGAGTCCCAGCTTCCTTCCTCTTGAGGTAGGACAAATGGTTTCTTTCATGCAACTGAATCTCTCAGAACATGTCCAGTGCAAGGTCCTCATTTCCCTTCATAAACCATCTCTCTTCACCTATAGGAACATTCATTAGTGGAACTCCTTCCTACCACTAAAACAAAGCCTCCTTCCTTTCTCATCTTTGTCATGCTTCCCTCCTCTTTTTCATCCATTTCTTTACAGGGTCTTCTCCAATTGATATCATTAGGGTTACCTTCCCCTGTTTTAACTTAGGCACATCACAGATTCTTTGTTATCCTCCTGTTCCCTTCCACCACCTTTCAGATACCCTCCCCCATGTCATAATGTAGTCCCACAAAACCTAACAAACAAACATTGACTCATCTGTTGGCAGAGTGCTGCCAGTTACGTCCATAATGTCCCAGGCTTACCTCTTTTTCATAGCCTCCAGAAGGCTTGGGGTTTTACCCTGGACTGCTTGTGTACTTTTAGAAAGAAGGTTCTTACCAATCTCCCTGTTGTCCTCTGTTGCCCTTGCTGTCCTGGACTCTTAAATTTATTCACTTCTTCTGCATTTCTGTTGTTTGGGTTGTTCAAGAAACTCAACAATACTTATTAACGAGTTCTATATGACACAAGTACAATCCTTAGGAATAACCCTAAAAACATAAAGCACAAAATGATTTCTGTAAAGAAGATGGCACTGATTAATGCCTCCTGGGCATTTCTGGACTGTATCTGTACAGATAAGATGAGAGGGACAGAGACAGAGAGCTCTCTTTGTAGAATCTGACACGGGTAATCATCCCTTCTTTCTAGCTGTTCTATTTTCTCTTGTTTTTTGTGACACGTTCATCTTTCTCCTCCCAAGTATCTGTCCTCAGCCTTCTTACTCACTTAATTTACAATCTCATCTTCTTGCATGGCCTAAATTATCACCTCTGTTGTGATGTAGAGTACCAACCTCATTTCCGAACTTCATCTCTTCACATATCCAACTTCCAATCAACAGACACCTAGTAAACATTTGGTATGTTGAAGGCATTGTGTTAAATTCTGGTGGTAAAAAGAAAAAGAAAAAAATGCAGTCCCTGACCTCTAGGAGCTTACATTCTAAGGAGGGAGGGGAGAGAACATAGACATAAATGAATACATACAAGATTAATGCTTAGTAGATGAAAGGTAGCCTGAGGGCGAAAACACTAGCAGTGTAATGGTAGTCGGTATCCTTTCCAATCTGCCTCCTGTTTGTATCACTTTCAGCGAAGAAAAGCATTTTATCGTCTACAAGGTTCCAAAATTCAACATTGTATCACATACAAGGAGATGAAGCTGAGGGGAGACAGATAATTGCATGTTACCTAGTCTGACCGTGTGTGATGATTATTTTGCAGGAGTGTCTGACCTGAAAACTGGTGCTACAGTACAGAGTCATCAATCTCATCCCCTTACACTAACAATCCTTGTGCTTGCATAACCACTAAGTGAACCAAATCAGGGGCTACACACCCGTTCCCACCATGTTAACTCTAATTCTGTACCGCACTGAATAATTACATGGTTCAACAACCTTTATGACTTGAGACAAGCACAAGGTTCCACATTTCTAATGACTTAAGGACTGTTCCCATAGGACTCAAAAATTTCCCAAAAATGCATGTGGACCCTCTGTGGGAAATGTTTGCTCAAGACCTAAGAATGATTGTGTTGGGTTCTGCCTTTTTGTGGTTTTCAGGCTTATAAGCCCTACCCCTGTCCCAGTCTCAGGGGAACTTTGGTTTGCAAACTTGTTTTCCTCACTTTGAAATTAATTAAACCACTATTTGATTCTTGACTCACCTGCTTTTAGCCTGCTTTGTTTGACTCTGCCCACTCCTTGACTACAAACTGTGTTTAAAATTCTTTTGTCAACTATAAGTTTTGGGCAGGGCTTCCGGAGGTTTAGCCTTTGATATTCCCTCCTCTTTCTCTTACCTTGCAACTGTTATGGGAGAGCATGAGATTTAGAGCTGGAAGAAACCTGATAGGCCAATTTTACATTTATACATAGGCCCTCATTTTACAGATGAAGAAACAGGCACAGTGAGTACAGTTTGACTTACTCAAACTCACACTGCTAGTAACTAACTGTCTGAAGCAGGATTTGAATCCAAGTTTTCCTAACTACAAGACTAGTAAACTATCTATTATGCCATACCGAGTCTAGCTCAGGTCAACATCTAGTTATGCTCTGATCTGGAGCTGAGTCACATGGCAAAGACATGATTTTGTCTATTTGTCTCTTAGCCTCTCTCTGTCTCTCTTTGTCCCTATCTGCCTCTGTCTCTATATATGTTTCTCTGTCTCTATCTCTATGCCATCCTCTATATCTCTATTTCTCTCTTTTTGTCTCTGTCTTTCTTTGTGTCTCTCTGTCACACTCTTTGTCTCTGTCCCTCTCTGTCTCTTTCTCATCCTTTTTATATAGCTGTAGCACAGAAATACCCAGGACAAATTTAATGATTTCTTTATAGAAATCATTTTGTGCTTTATATTTTTAGGGTTATTCTTAAGGATTATACTTGCGCTATATAGAACTCATTAATAAGTATCATTGAACTAAGTATTCCCCTGATGGCTCATGTGCTTGGTATTTCAATTTACACTGGATTAGCATATTCATTCTTGAGTTAAGAAATCCTTTGTAATCTATATCCTGATGATACCTATTAAATGCTTCTCTAAAGAGCAAAATTGTGTAGTTTTTGTCAATCAACCACCAAGCATTTTATTTATTATCTCCTATGTGCGAGGCTCTGCATTTAGAAGAGGGGTGTAGTTTTGAGAGCTTTCATGCTTAGTAGTTAGAATGGTGCAGACACAGTAGGTACTTAATACATGATTGTTCGAGCAGGTTGAAATGAAGCAACAGTAGCTAATATAATCACTGGAGCAATGAGTGGGTGCCAAATGCTTTCATTTTGAGGTGGCCATCTGTAGAATACAGTACCATACTAGAGCGAACCCTTCCCTCCTCCCAAACACACACACGCACACAAACACACACACATATGCACACACACATGCATACAAACACACACACACACAGACGAATGCATACTCTGAGGCAACAGGATGTAGAGGAAAAAAAGAGTGCTGAACTAGATATTACAAGACCTAGTTTTGAGTTTCACTAATCTCTCTGAACCTCAGTTTTCTCATCTGTAAAATGAGAACAATAAGACATAACATTATTACCTCACAAGGCAATAAGTGGCACAGTAGATAGGGTGCTGGACCTGAGTTCAAATCGAGCCTCAGATAATTAAAAGTTGCATGTCCCTGGGCAAGTCACTTAACCACTATCTGCCTTAGTTTCCTCATCAGTAATTTGGAGATAATTATACCCTATCCACTTTACAAAGTTATTGTGAAGAAGATGTTTTGTAAGGCAAAATGTGGGATAGTAGATAGGGTACTGGACCTAGAGTCAGGAAGACCAGAGTTCAAATCCTGGCTCAAGCACTTACTACCTGAGGAAATTTGGGCAAACATTTAACCTTTTTGTGCCTCAGATGTAGAATGAAAGGTTTAATCTTGATGACCTCTAAGGTCCTTTCCAGCTGTAAGTTTATGACCTGGTGATAGCACAGTCATAATTGATTCTGAGTGAATGTTTCTAGGGCAAGATTTGACATTGAATGTTTAAAGTTTCTTAAGCCCTTGACAGTTAATTCTGCCTTTTGACCTTAAGAGCATAATTCTTCTATTTATTTAATATTCCTCATAACACCCTTTTCTCCAGAGTCCCAGTTGCAAGTCTTAGAGTGCTCTAAATCACTTTGCGGTGGGCACTTTAAATAATTGCTAGGCATGAAAATGAAATAAGAAGATCCATGCAGTGGGGAAAGGGATAGGAAAGGCAGAAGAAGTATACAAACAAAGAAGACTAAATGAATAAAAAAATCTGATATGAATAGCATGTTATAAAGTTATTGAATTTGTAAGAGGGATACCTTGTTACCTCCATCTACCATGAACATGGCTACTTGCTCTGTGTCCCACTCGAATTGCTAGCTGACTGTCAACTCATGCCTGAATGACTGTTTCAGACCCTCAGCATTATAGGTTTATGTCAATTTCTTTCCTTCTTAACTTTCTTACAAACCTTAGAGGGTTTAGACTATCCAAGAATAGTGTTTTGGAAGGGATACTGGCTTGGGAGTTAAGTTACAAATCTCAGCTCAGCAACTTATGTGACCTTGGACAAGTACTCCCCTTTGTATGAGTCCCATTTTCCTCATTTATAAAATGAAGAGACTGGATTGGATAATGATAATGATAATGACAGAAACTAACATTTACATAGCACTTTAAGATTTACAAAACACTTCACAAATATCTCATTTGATCCTCATAGCAACTCCGGGAATTAAGTGCTATTATTATTCCAGTTTTACAAATGAAGAAACTGAGGCAAACATAAGTGAAGTAATCTCTAATATCCTTTCTAGTTCTAAATGCTATGATCCTATGACAAATGAGAGGATTTATGAAATGTAAAATTGGAAGGGGAGAGCATTACCTGTAGCTTAGATTACTGTAATAGCTGCCTCTATCAAGTATCTCCTTGCTCCAAACTTTCACCCACACTGCTTCTAAAGTGATTTTTAAAGAATGTTTTTTAAAAAATGACAAACAGGGCTCATGTAAACATTTCTATATGCAAAACACAGAAAAAGGGTTATTCATAAAAAGCATGAGTTTGTAACAATACTTGTTATATCTATAATTGTATATTTAATAATAGAATATATTTATTGGTATACATATTTATTTATGTATAGTAAATATTTATAGTATATATGCTTAAGTAATATATAGTACATATGTTTAATATATAGTACATGTCATTATAATATATTTAATAATAGTACAATCACAACCTTGCTATAACTTTTTCTGAATTTCCTTCTTGTCTTTTCTATGTATGTTTTTTTATGTCTCATTGGTACTGTTTTCTTTCTTTCCTTTCCAAAAATACATAGTTTTATCATCTCACAACCCTACTCACCAAATGCCACTGGCTCCCTTTTGCCTTAAAATCAAATACAAATTCATCTGTTTGGCATTCAAAGCTCTTCATAAACAGACCAAAAATGACCATTCCAGTCCTACTACCTCAAAATATTCTCCTTTTTGCATTCTATGGTCCAATAAAACTAGCCTTGCTGTTTCTCATTTGTGGAACTCTATCTCTGGTCTTAATAGTACTGCACAGACTCTTCCTCATCTGGAATTAACCTCCTGTTTACCTCTGTGTAACTAAAATCTCTTGTTTTCCACAAAATGCAGGTCAAGATCCATTTTCTAGTTAAATGAAGTCTTCCTTGTAAGCTCCTTGAGGGAAGGTGATGTTTTGCTTTTGTATTTGTACCTAGCACCTAGAACAGTGTCTGGCACATAGTAGGTGCTTAATGAATTAGTAGCTGTTTATGCTGGTTCACACACTGGTTTATATGGTTCATTTTACAGATGTAGTACTTGAATTCAGAAAAGCTGTGGAGAAAAATTAGAGGGTTCTGCTATTTGGTTCTTTCTCATGAAGATTGCCCCAAATGCAAAGGACTTTTTTTTTTTATTTTTGTCTTTTAATGTATATTTTCCCCCAGTTACATGTTAAAACAGTATTTTAACATTTGTGGGTTTTTTTCTTAGCATTTTTAGTTCCAAATTCTATCCCTCCCTTTTTGCCCCTCCCTGAGATGGTAAGCAACCAGTTATAGGTTATGCATGTGCAATCTTGTAAAAAAATTTTGGTATTAATAATTTTGTACAAGAAGACTTGAATAAAAGAAAAAGAAAGAAAGTGAAAAGTAGCATGCTTTAGTCTGTATTCAAGCAATATCAGTTCTTTGTCTGGAGGAGGGTAGTAAGCTTCATCACTAGTCCTTTGGAATTGTCTCATTGAATTGCTGAGAATAGCTAAGTCACTCACAGTTGATCACCCTAACATCATTGCTGTTACTGGGTACTTGGTTTTCCTGGTTCTGTTCACTTCTTTTTACATCAGTTCATGTAAGAGTCTCAGGTTTTTCTGAAATCATACTGCTTGTCATTTCTTATAGCACAACAATATTTCATCACATTCATATTTCCAATTCTTTGCTACCAAAAAAAGATCTGCTATAAATATTTTATATTTCTTTCCCCCTTTTTGGTTCTTTTTCCCTTTTTTGGATATCTTTGGAATATACAGTATTGCTGAATCAAAGGGTATGCACAGTTTTATAGCCCTTTGGGCACAGTTCCAAATTGCTCTCCAGAATGGTTAAATCAACTCACAGTGGCTCAGATTTCTCATATCCCTTCCAACAGTCATCATTATCCCTTTTTGTCAAATTAGCCAATCTGATTGGTGTGAGGTGGTATTTCAGAGATTTTTTAAATTTATGTTTCTCTAATCAATAGTGATTTAGAGCATTTTTATATGTTTGTATACAGCTTTGATTTATTTGTCTGAAAACTGCCTGATCATATCCTTAATGAAAAGGACTTTAAATCCAAGGCCCTGGGGGCCTTGTGTGGGTGTTAGATACCTAAGCTTCTTTATACACTTCTCAGCAGCTGAGAACCTTGCTCCCTTGTAGAGGGTTTTGGTGAAATATTACCTCTGGAAAGTGTTTACATGCATGGCTTGTTAATCACTCTTGAGCACTACTTTCTGTTGCCTAGCTTATTCTGTTTTATCTTGGTTTATGAGTGGTCTTACATCTCACATTAATAATTACTTAGTCCAGTCTCTTACCAAGCATTTATTAAATGCTTACCATGTGCCAGGCATTATTTGGATCACTAGGGATACAAATAGAAGCAAAAAGAGAGTCTCTGTCTTTGGGGAACTTATATTCTAATGAAAAAAGATAACACATAAAAAAGAGATGAAAAGGGTGGGGAGTTCATATGAAGGGAGGTACGTGGTCAGCGGTATGTTGGCTAAATTCAGATAATAAAGGATGGCTACTGGGGTGGAGGGGCAGGGGGCTCTCTAAAATGGAGGTTCCTGGAAAAACTCATCAATCAGAGAAGGGGCTCACAGGAACAGAGGTAGGAGACAGCTAAGACATGGTAGTTAACATGAGCATGGATTTTTCTCCCTAATACAGAGCACAGAACATGAGCAGGGCTGAGGCTGACCTAGTTTGGTTTTGCTTGATACAAGCTGTTATCCTTTAATGCTCTAGGGTCCTGAGCACAATTTGTCAGGTCCTCAAGAACTGTCCTTCTACTTGTTTGGCAAGATGGAAAACTGAGAGCATATGCATGGAAAGTTTCTCTTGTTTTGCCTTAAATACGTTTCATCGTTTGCAGTTGCTTATTGATAATTATATCATGATAGAGCTAGAAGAGACCATAAGAGGTTATTGATGCAAACACCTATATTTATAGATGAGTCCAAGAGAGGGGAAGGTCACATACGTAGTTGAGGAAAAGAAGAAAAACATAAAAAGTGAAGGAATAGTCTGCGGAGTGTTTACAGAGTTATAAGAGTTTTTAAAATGATTATAATTTTGATTGAATCTCCCTATTTCTCTCAGACTGAAAGTACACAAGCTACTCAGACACCTGATCACACTATCACACTGTGGAAGCTTTGAATTGCTCCATTTCTAACCTGGTCAGCTTGCCCCTCCTTAGGCAGCCTGGTTACCCCCTTCCCTGTCCCATCTCCTACCATATTGTTGCTGAACTTAATAATTAGCTTAATCCTACTCTGATTCAGAGCTCCTGACCTCAAGCAATTTGTCAGCCTCAGCCTGCCTAGAACTAGGGATTAAAAATATGTGTCACCATGCCCAGAAGTAATGAAATATTTCCATGTACCTTGTGGAAGTCAGAAAATTTTCACCTGAAAGAGACTTAAAAGATCATGGGATAATAGATATAGATCTAGAAGGGACCTAAGAAGCCATTGAGTTCAGCCTTCTCATTTCATGGATGAGGAAAGTGACAAGTTAAGGAACAGACAAGTTAAGTGATTTATCCAGGGTCATGTAGCTGGTAACTGTCTGAGGCTATATTTGGACTCAGTTCTTTCTAACTCTAAGCCGAGTGCTATATCTACTATATCGTAGTTGATCTCCTTCATTCTATGACCTCAGTACTTTATATTGACAGACCACATACAGGAGCTTTATGTCCAGACTACACACAGAGTTTAATAAGGATATAACAGCTTACCGTTGATCAATCAATTGACCATTCTATTCTTATGAATTTTTTGCTTTTTTGGGTGACCTTTCCATTCTTTCTCCTTCATTTGCTTCATCTTCCTCCTCCCAAGAACCTGTCCTCTGCCTCCTCAATGAGTCAACTTGTTATTATGGAGCAGCTAGGTTTTCCTTGGAGTTAAGACTCTTAAAATAAAGGAACTTCTGGAATTAGAAAGAAGTAGAAGAAAGCAATAAACTATCCAGAAAACTATCAGCAGGGTAGTTCAGTGGAAAGAAAATGAATTTGCCATCAAAGAATCTGACTTCAAATATTGTCTCTGGGAAACGTTGGGCAAATTATTTATCCACTGCGGAGTCTTAGTTTCTTTTTTCTGTAAAACAGAGAGATTGAACTAGATGACTTCTGAGGTCTTGTAATAAAAGATTCCAAAATCACCTAGATTACTTTGTAGAATGTAAATTTTGGAAGGAGGGAGGTGAAGGTGGAGGTAATACCTTAGAATTGAGAATCAAAAGTAAGAAAGGACCTGAGAGGTTATCTAGATCAACCCATACTTAAACAGAAATATGCTTTACTATCATTCAGAAACAAAAATTTCTTCCCATTTCTGATTGATTACCTCCAGTAATGGAAAATTCTTCATTTCTATTTGTTGGGCAGAGACCTAAGAGAGAATACTAAGAGAAAGCATATGGACTGGGGTGAGGATTGGGGTATAAACTGTTACATTGAAAGAACCAGAGATTCTAGGAGAACGTGAATTGCCCAAGGTCACACAGGTAGTGAATGTAAGAGACTGTATATAAGAACATTACTAGAAGATATAATGTCTCTGGAATTTCCTTGAAGAAGGAAACACTTCGCTGGTCTTGTATTGTGTTCATCTTTCCTTTTTGAAGAGGACCATGACATCAGACAAATGATGACATGACTTGCACTTGATTTTGTTTTGAGGGAGGGAGGGCTGTGCAAGGTCACCAGCCTCACTTTCTCTTCCTGAGCCAGACTGGAGATGGCCCAGAATGCAGTGATCTTTCTGGCTAAAGCCTTTTCAGGTACTCACTTAAAGTGAGGTGATGCCCATTCAGTGAATAGGTAATCAAGGGGATGACCCCTTTAATAGAAAAGAAAAAAAAATAGACAAATCACACTGGGAGGGGCAGAAGCCTCAGGGTTGTTCTTTCTTCTTTTATTGTTATCAAGTTATTTGTTTTCAGTTTTCTACAATCACTTCCATAAGTCTTAGCTTTTCTCTTCCTCCTTTCCACTTCCCTCCCTGAGATGGCATGCAATCTTATATGGGTTCTACACATACATTCTTATACACATTTTCACATGAGTCACATTGCATAGAAAAATTAAAATGAATTGGAGAAACCACAAGAAAAACCAAACTAAAACACAACACAACACAAGAGAAAATGATCTGCTTCATTCTGCAATCCAGTTCCATAGTTCTTTCTCTGGATGTGGACAGCATTTTGCCTCAAGAGTAAATTAAGAATGTTTTGGGTCCTTGCACTGCTGTGTAGGGCCAAGTCTCCCATAAAAAATTGCTCACACACTGTGGTTGTTACTGTGTACAAAGTTCTCCCGGTTCTGCTCCTTTCACTCAGCATTAGTTCACACAAGTCCTTCTAGGTCTCTCTGAAGTCTTCCTGTTCATTATTTCTTATAGCACAATAGTATTCCATTAGATTCACATACTACAACTTGTTCAGCCATTCCTCATTTGATGGGCATCCCCTCAATTTTCAGTTCTTGGCCAACACAGAGAGCTGCTATAAATATTTTTGTACATGTGGGACCATTTCCCATTTTTATGATCTCTTTGGAATACAGTCCTAGAAGCAGTACTGCTGAGTCAAAGACTGTGCACATTTTTGTAGCCTTTGGGTATAGTTCTAAATTGCTCTCCAAAATGGTTGGATCAGCTCACAGCTCCACTAACAATGAATTAGTGTTCCAACTCTTCCACATCTTCTCCAACATTTATCATCTTCCTGTTTTGTCATGTTAGCCAATCTGATAGGTGTGATTTGGTGCCTCAGAGTTGTTTTGAAATTTTGAAATTCTTTCCTAGTTTTCTCTTTCCCTCCTAATCTTGGTTGCATTGGATTTGTTTGTGCAAAAAGTTTTCAATTGTGATTTAGAGCATTTTTTCATATGATTATAGATAGCTTTAATTTCTTCCTCTGAAAGATGCTTGATCATATCCTTTGACCATTTTATCATTTGGGGAATGACTTGTATTCTTGTAAATTTGACTCAGTTCTCTCTGGGAGTCTACCTGCCAAAACAAACCCAGGAACTGTATGAACACAATTACAAAACACTTTTTACACAAATAAAGTCAGATCCAAGTAAGTGGAAAAAACATTAGTTGCTTTTGGGTAGGCCAAGCTAGTAAAATAAAAATGAGAATCGTATCTAAATTAATTTACTTATTCAGTGCCATACCAATAAAACTACCAGAAAATTATTTTCTAGAGCTAGAAAAATTAACATCAAAATTCATCTGGAAGAGTAAAAAGTCCAGAATATTAAGGGAATTAATGAAAAGAAATGCTAGGGAAGGTGGCCTAGCCCTACCAGATCTCAAATTGTATTGTAAAGCAGCAATCATCAAAAACCACTTGGTACTGGCTAAGAAACAGAGGGATAGACTAGTGTAATATGTTAGGTACTCAAGACACAGCACTTTGAATATAGAAATCTACTGTTTGATAAATACAAGAACCCCAGCTTCTGGGATAAGAACTCACTGTTTGGTAAAAACTGTTGGGAAAATTGGATAACAGTGTAGTGGAAAATGGGCATAGATCAATGCCTGACACTGTACACAAGAACAAAAGTCCAAATGGATACATGATCTAGGTACAAAGACTGATACTATAAACAGATTAGGGGAGCAAGGAATAGTCTATTTGTCAGATTTATGGAGAATGGAGAAATTTATGACCAAACAAGAGATAGAGAACATTATGAAGTACAAAATGGGCAATTTTGATTACATTAAATTGAAAAGTTTTTCACAAACAAACCCAATGCAACCAAGATTAGGAGGGAAGGAGCAAACTGGGAAAGAATTTTTGCAACTAGTGTCTGTGATAAAGGCCTCATTTCTAAAATATATGGGGTTCTTGTGTCGAAGAGAAACTGTTTCTATTGACATTCACTCTAAGCCAAGAGGGTCCAAAAACAGCCATTGAGTGGAGTTTGGGCAGGGACCCTTAGCTGTTCAATCCAGAGTGCATGGGGTCTAAGGTTTTAGGGGAGATAAAAGGAAGGAAAGGAAAGGAATCTAGCCAATGCACCCCAAGTCAACTGAGCAGTTTCTGATTGGAGAAGAGAAGGACGGGGAGAGATAGCTAGGTTGAGAGAGAGGATGAGCTGAGTTACCCAGCTAACTGGGTTCCCATTCAGGCAGCTTGGTCTACTGACAGGTTGCGTTCATCCTTTGTTTTCAAAGAGAGCCATGACAGCAGAGAAATAATGACATGACCTGCACTTGACCTTGTTTTGAGTGAGGGAGGGCTGCGCAACATCACCAGTCTCACTTTCTCTTCCTGAGCCATCTGGATCCAGTGACCAGATATTCATCAGGATGACTGAAGTTGGCTCAGGATGCAATGGGAGACACTGGCCTTTTAGGCTAAGGCCTTTTCAGGTACTCACTTAAATTGAGATAATGCCCATTCAGTGAATAGGCTTTTTAAAAAAGTAGTCAGGGAATGGCCCCTTTAATAGAAAATTAAAAAAAAATAGATAAATCATGCTGGGAGAGGCAGGAGCCTCAGGGTTGTTGTTTCTAAGAGAAACTGTTACTATTGACATTAGCTCTAAGCCATTGAGAGGCATATGGAAGTTTAATGGCTTGTCCTGGACTTATGGTTATTGTGTGTCAGAGGCAGAACAGAAACATGATAACTAATTAAGCAAACTCCTCTGGGCAATATTATTCTTGAATTTCCTTGTCCAGACACTTATGACCCACCTTTTCTTATCTCTTTTAGTTATTGAGAATAGTTAATAAGTAACTGGACTATCTTGGTTAACTCTCAAAAGAAATTGAGTCTTTGCAATGTAGAGCAATAGAAAACTCATACAGAGAAACATTGCTCTTTCCAAAGGTAATCAGTCATCAACACCGTACTTCCTTTTCTTTGCATAGGCTGTCTCCTCATGGCTAGGAGGAGAAGTGAGGTTGGTGACCTGCACAGCCCTCCCTCACTCAAAACAAAGTTAAGTCCAAGTCATGTCATCATCTCTGTGATGGTATGGTCTTCTTCGGCAATGAAGGACGAGCACAACACCACAAGAAGGTACTCCCTTTCCCAACTCTGCCTCTCTAAATCCCTAACTTCCTTCAAAGCTCTGATGCAACCTCTCACAAGAGCCAGCATGACATCATTCTCGTTCCCCTCCCACCTCCACCTGCTGGTTTTTCTACCCTTCGAATTGCCTTGCATTTATTTCATACATATTTTATATTTATCTATCCTTGTAAATATTATAAACCTCAACAGAATTAGAGCTGGGAAGGTAGGGTGGGATTGGATAGTCCTTGAAAGCAGAGAATCTTTTGTTTCTGTCTTTGTGCCCCCAGAACCAAACACAGTATTTAGAAAACACTTAAGTTCTTATTGCTGCATTTGCTGGTTGGTTTAACAGAGACTGATTTATAGGACTGCTTTCCAACAACAAGGAAATATTAGACAGGTAAATTAGGATAGGATGGGGAGGGCTAACCCGAAGAGATTACTGCAACAGGAAATCTTTAAGCAATCAGGTACAGTATGAGGCATTGGACACTTGGGGAATGGGGTGCCAAGGAGAAGGGGTAGGAGAACATCAAAGACAAATCACCTGGCTTCTAATTTTGATGTGGGTTGTGGGCTGCTCTTCCATGTTCCTGGAAGCAGAGTGGAACTGGGAAGGAAGGTGAGCAGTGAAGCCAGTCAGCCAGTCAGCCCACTTTCCCCACATGCACACTCTTACTCTCATCCCATTTTCTTCTTATACTTTCCTCAGTCATCTGAATGTAGATTGTAGGCTTATGGGAGGCAAGTAGCACAGCACGTATGCCCGGTAAATAAGCCATGGTCACAGTATGAGACTAAGCGATTACTTGTCCGCTGATTTGAAGAGCCAAGTATGTCATCGGTGATGCCTCAGATAGTTGAGTAAGCAGCAAGGGAAAATTCATGGGATAAAGCAGCTGAGAACTCCACTATAGTGACCACTTTGCCCATATTTAACTGAGGAAGGGGGATGTGGATTGCACCTGTAATTTCACTGCTATTGAGAAATGTCAGTGAGGAAACTTTCTCTAACAACTGACATGTCTCCACAACTTAGTCTTACAGCATCATCTTGCACTCTTGTCTTGAATCATGTGATTTACCCAGGGTAACACAGGCTGCATAGATCAGTGGTAAGGCTTGAAACCCAGGTTTTTCTGGTTCTGAAGACTCCTCTCCGTCCACTGTCCACACTGCTTTACCACTATGTCATTAATCATTCACTCTCCTTAGACTGGCTATAAGATATTATGGCCATAAACAAACATTAGACCATAAATAATATCTACAGTCAATGTCTTCATTGGATACTCTTCAGACTGAAAATGGCCAAATAAATTATTATAACATAGTTCTGAAATGGAAATCAAATACTGCAGACTGGTGGGAACACATCAGATTTTTGTCTAGAGGAAAATTTTATGCCTTTCTTAACAAGATCAGGGAAAGAAAGAAATTGCTGAAATATATTCAGTGATAAAAAAGGGCATTGATATAACACTTTAGTTAATGAATGGTGCTTCCCTCTTCTTTTCAATCATCATGTAAGAGAGAAACCTTAAGTTTTTTGTGAGAAGGTGCTGAAGTAACTCAGTGGTCATTCAATACTTTGGCAAAGGGATTCATGTGAAAGAGAAAACACCCTGAATTTCTTTTTGCTGTGAACTCCATATTTTAAAGGAGGATTATTTGATCAAAAATGAAAAAAATGAATTTTTACTTGAATAAAAATGTGATTCTTGGGAGGAAAAAGGGTCAGAAGAAGAGGGGTAAGCTTTTTGTATTTAAACCATATGGTCCAAAGTGAAATAAGAGAGATGAGAAGGGCATGTGTGTTTAGCGTGGCTGTGGGAGGAGGAATGAATAGCAAAGGTCTCTGATAGATTTATGTTAGGAAAACAGAGTAAAATACAGGATTTTTAGTAGTAATAAAATTCAGAAGGAACTTATTAACTTGTTATTTTGGAAAACAGAACAGATTTTTTTTCCTTTCTAGCATTTTTGAAATTTATGTTTTAAAACAACATTCTGTTCTTCTAGAATGCTATGTCTTGTTTGTGCTCCTCTTTAGGTAGTTGGCATCCAAGATGCTAACCCAAATGTAAATCAAAAAGAAATAGGAATTGAGCAAGTATCGATTTTGTTTTTTATGAAGAAGATTTATAAGAAGGGATCATATGCTTTTTGCTTCTTTCCTACCACATCTCCAGATTGGAATTGTTCTTTGTTGCCACCAGCAACTTGTTCCATCACATGAGCTGTGAAAGACGTTACAGGGGCTCATAAATCTAATACTTGAGAGGAACATTTTTAAAAGTTTAATTCATGGCATTCTCTTAAAGTTGGGGTTTTTAATCTTTTCATTTTGAATTTAGAATCTAAAAATAAAATGAGCATTTCTACATATATAACATACACAAAAAGAGAACACAGAAAAAGAGGTTGATAAATGAAAACTATGGATTTCCATATTATAATTCTTGCCTTAAAAAAGTATGTAATAATTCCACAAATCACTTTCAAAACTGACTTCCTTATCTCTGCTTCCTTCTGAGTTTCCTTCTGTTTTCTTCTGCTCATTTGAAAAAAAATATGCTTATTTTGATTGCCCTCTTTTTTGGTATCTTAATTGACAACCTCTTTTTTCCTCCTACCCCTCCCCTGAAATTAAAAAAAAGTGAGATGAAGAGAAAAAAGGCTCATAACAAATGAACATAGTCAAGAAAAATGAATCCACACAGAAGTCATGTTTAGAAATGAATGTTTCTTTGTGTACTTTGAGTCCATTACATCTCTGTCAGGAGGTAGGTAACATGCTTTATCATAGGACCTCTGGAGGTATAACTAGCTGTTGCATTGAACTTTTCATTCTTTTAAAATGTTATTTCTTTACAATATGGTTGTCCTAAATTGTTCTCTAGGTTGAACTCACTTCATTCTGCATCAGTTCATACTACCCAGCATTGTTTGCAAACATTTCTTTCTTTCTTTCTTTCTTTCTTTCTTTCTTTCTTTCTTTCTTTCTTTCTTTCTTTCTTTCTTTCTTTCTTTCTTTCTTTCTTTCTTTCTTTCTTTCTTTCTTTTTCTTTCTTTCTTTCATGAGGTGTAATAACATTACTTCCACACACTACAATTCATTCAGTCATTCTCCACTTCATGGATGTTCCCTTAGATTCTAGTTCTTTTCCCCCTTTCTTTTTGTTTTCTTTTTTTTCACTTCTTTCTCTTTTAATATTTCCTTCGGGATTAGATGTGTTTTGGTTGCAGCTTTGCTCCTATACCAAACTCTGTGTATTCCATTTTCCTTTGTCAATTTCAGATAAGTGAGGTTCATCTGATATCCACTCTCTCATCTCACCTCAGACACTTAACACTCACTAGCTGGGTCAAGTCACTTAATCCCAATTACCTCATCTGGGTCATCTCCAGTCATTCTGATGAATATTTGGTCACTGGATTCAGATGGCTCTGGAGGAGAAGTGAGGCTGGTGACCTGCACAGTCTTCTCTCACTCAAAACAAAGTCAAGTGCAAGTCATGTCATCACTTCTCTGATGGCATGGTCTTCTTTGGCAATGAAGGATGAACACACACCCCTCCCATACCTTACTCCATGTTTATAGATTATTCTTACACAGCCCAGGTAGGAGAAACATCAAATTCCAACTTCTTTCTCCTTTATACACTAGTGTATTTCTTTTACTCCCTCTTTTCCCTCTTGGACCCCTCAGAACAGATCCCAAGGACCTGTTTCTTTTCTTATTTAACCCCTTCAGTATCCTCTGAAGACATTCAAATTCTGAAGGGACATGTGTTCCTTTTTTCCTCCCAATAAAGCCTTAGTAGTACATTATTATAAAGTTCCTTCCAATTGCTCAAATAAATTTACCTTTTCTAGGGTTCTCTTGACTATTGTGTTTGTATTTCAAGGTTCCTAATCAGTTCAGTTATTTTAATAACAAATACTTGAAAGTCCTCTACTCCATTAAAATCTGTCCCTTCCTCCACCACCAAAAAGGTTTTTGCTCATTTTACTGGATACATTATTCTTGATTATAATCCTCTATCTTTTGCGTTTTGGAATATTTTAGCCCAAGATCTCTCTGTCTCTGTCTCTGTCTGTCTGTCTGTCTCTCCCTCCCCTCCCCCCCCCCCCAGGTAGAACCGGCCAGGACTTGTGTGATCTCAAAAATGCTTCTTTCTGGAAACTTATAGTGGTTTTTTTTTTTTATTTTAATGGGAGAATTTTTTATTTTGGCTCTAATATTCCCAGCACTTTTCTTTATGCAATTTCTTTTACCACATGATCCTGGATTATTTTACTTTGCCTTCTGGTTCTAATAGATCTGGGCAGTTTTCAATTGAAAAGACAGTATACAAGATTTTTTGAAAATCATGGTTGTCAGGGAATCCAATGATCTTAAATTCTCTCTCCATGATTTGTCTACTGTCCGTTGTTGGTATATCAGAAAGCTAAAATTTTCTTTTATTTTCTTCAATTTTTTATTTTGTTCTAATATTCCTTGCTGTCTCATGGAGTCATTGATTTCTGTTCAGTCTATTATCTTTATCATTGAGTATTTTAATTAAGTAAGGTTTACCACTTTTTTTTTACTAAGCTATCTATTCTGTTTCTACTTCTTTACTCCAGAACTTTTATTTCACTTTTTATCTCTTGCTAATTTCATTTGGGTATTTATGTAATCCTTATGGAAAATCCATTTTAACTTTAAGTCTCTGCTTGCAGTCATGATGGAGCTATTCACTCTTTTTGGGAATTTTTATATCTACAATAATTATACTGATGAAAGGGTTCTCTTTTTTATCTCTCCAGGTTTGGTTCCTGAATTGAAATTTGTGCCAGTGCCACTTTCTGTCCCTGCTAATCTCTGTTTGGACTTAGTCATGGCCCTCCAAGTCCTTTGGTTGTCCACTACTTCCTAAGGGTTAACCTCCCTTTTCTTCCATTCCCTACTCCACATCCTTGAGTTTCAGAGCTCTGGATCTCCAGGGCTCTTCTTGTCAATTCAAGATAGCGTACTAAGGAACTTGGATCCCCTGAGAATGATATTCCTCATATGAGCACTGGTACATTAGGCAGGTCACTATAGCTGCCCCAGAATTTCCAAGTCCTTATCTTTGAACTGTCTGATTACTGTGAGGCTTTCTGATCATCCTAAGTATTTTTCTAGAGTGCCCTCTGCCTTTGCTGTCTTCATTCAGAGAGCCTTGCCTTGCCCCCAGTGCTGTGAGGCTAGTTTTGATTGCTGTGCTGTTTTTGCTGGTAGATGCCCTTTTCTATTTTTCACAGACTTCTGGCTTATTTTTTTGCGTTGTTTCAGAGTTAATAAAATCACTCTAGTTTCTCATTTGATTTCTTGATCACTACCTAACTGGAAAAAATGCCCAGTTTCTGCTAGAATAGGCCAGAGGAACTGGATAGTCTGCTTCCATTCAATGAGCTGGAAGTTCTTTAAGTTGGCATTTAAAAGTTTTTAAAGATGTGTATAAAAGGGGGAATTCCTCAGAAAGTTCACTAGAAAAACACTTCATGAAAAACAGAAACAAAGCAATCTGCATTAATTTTGTATTCCTCCAATGCAGCCTAAGTTTTTTAAGGGCAGGTACCATTTTTCATACTAGTCTTTGAATCCTCAGGACCTTATTTACCAAAACAGATATCCTATTTGAAGATGAGACAATGTTGGGTAGGATGTTAGGGATGCAATAGGATTCAAAATGATCTTGGATGCTTGTAACATTGGACTGAATCTGCATTTGATATTTTTAAGGAGGAATGTGAAATTTTAAATCAGGTTTTCAAAAATCAACTTCACAAATATAAACTGGGTGACACATGATTGTATAGGATGCCATCTCAGAAAGAACTAGAGGTTTTAGTGAATTTCTAAATAGATATCATTCAATAGTGTATTATGATAGCCCCCAAAGTAAATGTAACATTGGATTACATTGAAAGAGGTATAGTTTCCAGGACCAGGTGATAATCTTTCTATTTCTTGCCAAGTTCAGATAACATGGTGTTCAATTCTAGGTGCCATGTATGAGGTTATATAGGGTGTTCAGGCAGAACTAACACCTCTGGTATCAGAGCTTGCTGAGTACTTTTCAAGACTGCTTATCCACCTTTGGTGGTCATCTTCACGCAGCTTTCACCTGTGGCTTCAAGAAGCTGTAGCATGCATAGCAGCCACACCCCAGTAAATTGTTTTGGCAGATGGGCCAAACTAGGTTGAATGTAACTGACAGCCTTAAACTCGTTGGTGAGTTAAGGGATGTTTACCTAAGCATGTGAAGATTTCTTCTAGGGGAAACACAGATGAGCAATGGCCAAAGCAGGCCAAATGCTAAAGCAGGCACTGTGGAGCACATAGAGCTTGATCAGACATCAAAGATGTCAAGGTCATTCACTTCATTCCAGGCCATTACCAGTCAACCCTTTTGTCTTCCCCCTGGACTTTGATGACTCTGGAAGAGAAAATGAGACTGATACCTGCTTCATTTAAATCCAATTCATGTGCAAGTCAAGACCTCATTCCACAATGTCATCAGTCCTTTTCAAAAATGAAGGATGAAAAACACTACTAGTGCCATATTGTCAGAGGGATATTTATAAGGTAAAGAACATCCAAAGGATGGCAATTTGAAGGGTAAAATCAATATGGTAAAGGGTCACAACTGCCAAATTTCTACCAAAACCTTTCCTACAAAACTACTACACAAAATATCAGATTTAATTCTGAATAGAAAAGCCAACAAAAAAGTCAGAGTGAGTTATTATTGTAACCCAGGGTAATATATAGAGAAAGAGAGAGCTGTAGACTCTGAGGAGGGGGCTGGTCCAGGACTCAGAGGGTGAGTTGCCACAAAAGTGGCAATAGTTGTGGGCCTTGGAGGCAGTAGCTGCAGAAGCCAAAGTTGGAGCACTAAGCATGCCCAATGCACAGAGACAGTAAGGTAATTGAAAATATAGTCAGATATTTGGTCAAGGGACCTTGTGCTAGCAATGTGTGCAACATCTGGTATCATTTTTAGCTATCACCAAGTCCCTAGTTGCCATTTCTGAGCAGGCAGAAGCAGTCACAGTCATGAGGAAGAATAGAGGCCCTACCTAGGGAACGACCAGAGGGCAGAGCAGGAGGAAAGTGACCAAACCTTTCTCCAAATCATACCCTTGGAAATACTGAAAACCTTCAGGCCTCCATATTAATTTACAAAAGCTCAATTACAGAAGCCCAGGTCAACCATTCCTCCCTGAGGTGAGCAGAACCCAACTGTAAAAGTACAAAGTCAAGAAATAGGCTGTAAAAATGAGCAAACAATAACAAAAAGAACCTGATCATAAAAATCTTCTATGGTGTCAAGGAAACTTAAGACATAAACTTAGAAGACAGAGACTTGAAAATATCCATAAGCAAAGCTTCAAGGAAAAATGAAGATTGGACACAAACTCAACAAGAATTACTAGAAGAGGTTAAAAAAAGAGATTTTAAAAAGTTTTTTATAGAAGATTTTATCACATGATTATCTGAATAAATGCAGAGAAAGCTTTTGACAAAAGGAGCATAGGAATAAATGGAACTTTCCATAAAATAATAAGTGTTATCAACCTAAAACCTTCAGCAAGCATTACATGCAATGGAGATGAGCTAGATGCATTTCCAGTAAAATCGGGGTGAAACATGGATGTCCATTATCACCACTGTTATTCATTATGGTACTAGAAATGTTAGCTGTAGCAATAAGAGAAGAAAAAGGAATTAAAGGAATTAGAATAGCCAAAGAAGAAACTAAATTATCACTCTTTGCAGATGATATGATGATATGCTTAGAGAACCCCAGAGAATCAAATAAAAAACTACTTGAAATAATAAATAACTTTGGCAAAGTTGCAGTTTACAAAATAAACCCATACAAATCATCTGCATTTCTATATATTACTAACAAAGCCCAACAACAAGAGAGAGAAAGAGAAATCCCATTTAAAACTAAGGTAGATACTATAAAGTATCTGGGAGTCTACCTGCCAAAACAAACTCATGGACTATATGAACACAATTACAAAACACTTTTTGTACAAATAATGCTAGATCTAAGTAAGTGGAAAAACATCAGTTGCTCATGGGTAGGCCAAGCCAATATAATAAAAATGATAATTCTACCTAAATTAATTTACTTATTGAGTAACATGCCAATCAAACTATTTGATAATTATTTTCTAGTGCTAGAAAAAAATGATATTAAAATTCATCTGGAAGAATAAAAGTCCAGAATGTCAAGGTAACTAATGAAAAGAAATGCTAGGGAAGGTGGCCTAGCCCTACCAGATTGCAAATTATATTATAAAGCATCAATTATCAAAACCACTTGGTAATGGCTAAGAAACAGAGGGGTAGACCAGTGGAATATTCTAGGTACTGAAGACACAGTAGTCAATGAATATAGCAATCTGCTGCTTGATAAACTCAAGGACCCCAACTTCTGGGATAGGAACTCACTGTTTGACAAAAACTTCTGGGAAAACTAGATAACAGTGTGGTGGAAACCGGGCACAGACCAATGCTTGACACTATACACAAGAATAAAGTCCAAATGGGTACATGATCTAGGTATAAAGATTGATACTGTAAACAAATTAGGGGAGCAAAGAATAGCATATTTATCAATTTTATGGAGAATGGGGAAATTTTTGACTAAACAAGACAGAAAATATTATAAACTGCAAAATGGATAATTTTGATTACATTAAATTGAAAAACTTTTGCACAAACAAACTCAATGCAACCAAGATAAGGAGGGAAGCAGAAAACTGGGAAAGAATTTTTGCTGCTAGTATCTGTGATAAAGACCTCATTTCTAAAATATATAGAGAAATGAGTCAAACATAGAAGAATTCAAGTCATCCCCCAATTGATAAATGGTCAAAGGATATGAACAGGCAGTTTTCAGAGGAAGAAATCAAAGCCATCTATATTCATATGAAAAAATGCTCGAAATCACTATTGATTAGAGAGATGCAAACAAAAACAACTCTGAAATACCACATCACACCTATAAGATTGGCTAACATGACAAAATAGGAAAATGATAAATGTTGGAGAAGATGTGGGAGAATTTAAACACTAATTCATTGTTCATGGAGCTGTGAGCTGATCCAGCCATTCTGGAGAGCAATTTTCAACTATGCCCAAAGGGCTAAAAAAATGTGCATACCTTTTGACCCTGCTTCTAGAACTGTATCCCAAAGAGATTATAAAAATGGAAACATCCCACTCCAAGACCTTCGATCCCTTAATGTTGAAGCTGCCAGATCCTGTGTTATCCTGATTATATTTCCAGAGTACTCAAATTGTTTCTTTCTAGGTGCTTGCAATATTTTCTCCTTGATCTAGGAACTCTGAAATTTAGCCACAAAATTCCTAGTAGTTTCTCTGTTCAGGTTTCTTGCAGGAGGTGATCGATGAATTCTTTCAATATCCATTTTGCCCTCTCTATAACATCAGAGCAGTTTTCCTTGATAATTTCATGGAAGATAATGTCTAGGCTTTTTTTTTGATCATGGCTTTCAGGTAGTCCAATAATTTTTAAATTATTTCTCCTGGATCTATTTTCCAGGTCAGTTGTTTTTCCAATGAGTTGTTTCACATTATCTTCTAATTTTTCAAGTTTTTGGTTTTGTTTACTAACTGCTTGATTTAACTCATAATCATTCCTTTCCCTAAACTCAGTTCTCTCTTTCAACAAATTATTTTGTTCAGTGAGCTTTTGAACCTTCTCCTTCATTTGGCTAATTCTGCTTTTTCAAACCTCCTTCTCCTCGTTGGCTTTTTGGACCTCTTTTTCCAGTTGAGTTAGCCTCTTTTTAAAGCTGTTATTTTCCTCAGTATTTTTTTGGTTCTCCTTTAGTAAACTGCTAACTTGTTTTTTAAGGTCGTCTATTGCCTGAGCCCATTTTAAGTTCCCTTTGGAGGCGGAGGCCTTGAATTCCTCTGACATTATGCCTTGTTCTTCCTCATCTGAAAGGATGGGGGGAGACACCTCTTCCCCAAGAAAGTAACCTGCTATGGAATTATTTTTTTCCCCTTTTTTGGGCATTTTCCAAGCAAGTTACTTGACTTCTGAGTTTCCTCTCCACAACCACTTTGCCTTCAGTTCTGCCCAGCCAGCACTTGGGGGCTGAGATTCAAATGTGCTGCTCCCAAGCCTTAGGGTTTTTTTGGTGGGGGTAGGGCTGCTATTCAATGTGAGATTAAGTTCAACTGCTCAGGTTGGGGTAGGGCCACCACATGGAGCTGCTGCCTCTGCTGCTGCCTCCTGAGGGGGCCTGAGTTATGGGGACACCCCACTCCCTTCTCAGCCAGCCAAAAAGACCCTCTCACTGACCTTTGGTGCCTGTGGATTGAGGGATCTGCACTGCTGCTGGAGATTCTGTCCCTGAAACCTGCTAGGATCTGCTCCTCTTGATGCCACGTGGCCAAGACACGTCTGTGTGCGATAAACCTTTCCGGTTGGTTTTTCAGGTCTCTCTGGAACAGAAATCTCCACTCCATTGTTCTGTGACTTCTCCTGCTCTAGAACTTGTTGAAAGTTCTTCTTTACAGGTATCTTATGAGCTGTGGGGTAAGAGCTAAGCATATGTGTATCTTTCTACTCCACCATCTTGGTTCCTCCCTGAGATCATAAAAATGGGAAAGGGTCACACACGTACAAAAATATTTATAGCAGCTCTCTTTGTGGTAGCCAAAAACTGGAAATCAAGAGGATACCCATCAACTGGGGTATGGCTGAATAAATTGTGGTACATGAATGTAATGGAATACTATTCTGGTATAAGAAATGATGAACAGGAAGACTTCAGAGAGGCCTGGAAAGACTTATATGAACTGATGGTGAGTGAAAGGAGCAGAACCAGGAGAACTTCATACACAACAGCAACCACAGTGTGTGAGGAATTTTTCTGTTAAACTTAGTACTTCAATGTAATGCAAGGACTTAAAAAATTCCCAATGGACTGTTGAGGCAAAATGTCTTCCACATCCAGGGAAAGAACTATGGAATTTGATCACAGAATGAAGCAGTCCATTTTCTTTTGTATTATGTTTTATTTTGTTTTATGATTTCCCCCATTCATTTTAATTTTTCTGTGCAACATGACTAAGCTGAAAATGTATTTGATAGAAATATATGTGTAGAACCTATATAAAAGTGTTTGCCATCTCAGAGAGGGAGTAGGGAGGCAGGGATGAAGGAGGGGAAGGAAGGAGAAAAAAAATCTAAGGTATATGGAAGTGATTGTGGAACACTGAAAACAAATACAATAATTTAATTTTAAAAAAAGATTTTAAAGTCAAATAAGAGCAGAAAAAATGGGGAGAGTACAGGAAATAAGTAGAGGAAAAAAATGGAAAGGGAATGAGAATGATACCAGAAAATTATGAAAAAAGACAACAACCAGGTAAAATTTTCCAATTTGATTCCAAAGTATAAAATTTTTCATTTTGCCATATTTATCATAAATGCTGGTCCTTTTTCTTACAACTCACTTCAGATAATTTTTAAAAATTATATATTTTTAGGTTTTATCAAAATACTCATTTGTGGAAGGTGATCTGCTTTGCCACATTCTTCAAGCATTCTTGACTCCTCATGAATCTATTTCTTAGAATGATCCATAGTAACAAGAAAATATGATTCAAAGAGAATTTATAAGAAAGGTTTCCCTTTCTCATTTCAACTTCCTGTAGCAGATTTCCCTGGAACAATTCCCTTCTGCCAAAACAATTAAAACTCTTAAACAAACTTTCTTTCTGTATTCCAGCAGGACTGAGCTTTCCAGGGGAAGTAGCCCCTACCCCTTTTTTCTCTTGTGTATTTTTCCTTTACATCAAAATATTGCTTCTTCCTCTCTCCCCCTGCCCTGCCCTGCCCCAATGCAGTATGGTTTGCTTAAAAAAAGGGTAGAAGTGTTGCTTCTACTATAGGGGAATTTTAGATAGAGCCATTTCAGAATGATTTCAACTGGAACAAAAACTGTTAAGGGAACAAGGGAGGCAGTGGAGGCCCAGAAAATTCCCTGGCTAGTATATACAGAACAGGAAAGAGGCTGATCCTGCCCTTGCCTGAGGGTTTGGGAGATGGAGAAGTAGGACTTGGCTATGAAAACTTGTCACCTTTCATTTCTGGGGGCTATCTTTCCTCCAAAGCCCAGCCAGAGGAGGATTAAAAGACTACTATTCCATCAACCCTATGGTAGAGAATCCTGAGGCGGGCTAGGTGCATGATAGTGAGGGGAGGTTGTCTTTACAACCCCCTGATAAGAGTTCATCCAGGCCCTTTGACTTACAGCTTGTTACTATAACTTTTTGACATCCGGTGTCTATACAGTCTCTTACCCCTGATTGTGGGGAAGGTGACAGAATCTATTAATGAACTCAAAATCATAATAATTTGGTTATTATTTGTATTATTAACATGGTATATTATATTTATAATCTTTTTAAATGTTAAACCCCAATTCTATATTCCTGGTATAAATTCAACCTAATCAGAGTGTGTAATCTTTCCAATGTTATTTTACCCTACTTGTTAATATCATCTTAAAATAAAATTTCTGTCAGTATTATTAGAGATAATGCTCCATAGTTTTCTCTCTGTGTCTCCTTGGTTTAGTTATGAAAATCATCTTTGTATTATAGAAAGCTATTGGAAATGTATCTTCTTTTCTTATAATTGCAAACAGTTTAGCATTAGAAATAAGTGTTCTTTGCATATTTATAGAATTCACTTGTGACTCATTTTGGTGCTGTAGCTTTTTTCTGTGGGAGTTCATTTTATGATTTGTAAAATTTCTTTTTCTGGTGTTGGGTTATTTGGTCTATCTCGTCTTTTGTTAATATGGGTATTTTATATTTTTAAAGTATTCATCTATTTCCTCTAACTTATCAGTTTTGTTAGCACATAATTGGACAAAATAGTTTTTGACAATATCCTTTATATTTTTTCCATTGTAAACTCTCTGTTTTCATCTTTGATGTAGACAATTTGGTTTTCCTCTTTTTCAAAAGAATAGACTGACTTTTTTCAAGATAATATTACTGAAAGAGTTCCTAGTTTTATTTATCAGTTCCTCAGTCTTTTTACTCTCAATAAAGTATCTTTTTTAAATTTCATATTTCTTCTTTGTTATTCAGTTAGGGATTTAAAAAATTATTTTATTCGATTGTATGTCTAATTCATTTATTTGTTCTTTTCCCCTTTTATTGATAAAAGTATTTAGCCATATAAATTTTCCTTTCATTATTGTTTTAATTGCATCCCGTAAGTTGTCATTCTATTTTCTTTAATGTAATTTTCTGTTAGGAACCCAGGAGTCTGGGCCTGATCTCTCAGGCCCACAGGCCTTATCTGAGCAGCAGGCCTTGGTGGAGTGAGCTGTAAGCAATGACCAAGGCGGGAGACAAGATAGTAAAGAACTCTGTTTATTGAAGCAGTGAACGGTGCTTTTATCTCTTTTCTGACCCTAGATCCCTAAGTGAACCTATCAGCAATTAGTTTGCCCTTATAAGGAAGTAATATACCTACGACCAGGACTGTCCAGGGTAGACACATAGCCCCTAGAAAGAAAAACATTTTGGCCTTCTTTGTTCTCCAAAAGCCCGAGAAAATAACCTTGAGCAAAACAGGGGCGGAACCCTACCTCCCAGCGCCATCTTGTTCATGCCTTACCAGTCTCCCCTCAGTTTACTTGAGTCGTGACCAGCGAATGCCGTCCAAGAGGTTGGGGCTTGGCAATTCCCTTACAATTTTCAATTGTTTTTATGGTTTGTTCTTTGACTCAACAGTTCTTTAGAATTATACCATTTAATTTGCAATTTTAGAGTCTTTCTATAAGGGCCCTTTCTTGAACATATTTTACTACCTTTTTATCAGTAAATGATATATGGAAAAACAAAAATATTAAATATATCATTTAGTGTTCAGAAAACATTCAGAAAATATTAAATATATCAGTATTGTTCAGAAAACAGTGGAGATTTTTGTGGTATGTGAGAGTAGACTTCAAACCTAACTGATATGTTGTGGAAGCATAGAAATATTTTGGCCGGAGAATAGAAGGCTTAGCATAGGATAAGGGATAGGGTCTGATAGTTGCCTTCAAGAATTTTCAGGGCTGCCATATGGATTAGGGATTAGACTTGTTCTGTTTGACTCTGGAGGACAGAATGAGGAACAACAGGTGAAAATTGCACAGGGGCAAATTTGGACTTACTGTCAGGAAAAAAATTCCTAATAATGACAGATCCCCCAAAGTGAAGTAGGCCTTCAAGGATCTTACATTTTATAGGGGACACAGAATGTAAATAAAGAAATAACAGAATTGACAGGTGGAGGATCAAGGAGCAGTATTTGAGTAACTTCAGGGAAAGGGTCCAAGAACAAGGGAAGTAAAAGGTCAACTCTGGGCATCACTGCCAAACTGTAAGGCTAGAATCCTAATAATCCCTTTGAAAAATAGTGATAATTATGCATGCAGTATATTTCTGAGGCATTCTCCAAATACCTCCTCCCTCTCTTGGCTGAAATTACTTAAATATTTCTTTCCCAGATGAGAGAAAATAATTTACATGAAGATATTGCCTCAGGACAGGTAATTTAAGTTTAGACTAAGTTATAAATTATACAGACTTAATTTCAGAAGGAGCCATAGGCCACCTGGTTCAAACCTCTAATGTAGGATTTCTTTCTACAACATCCTCACAGAGGGTATTTTAACACATTTGCCTGAATGTCTTCCATGACAGAGAGCTTATTACCTTATGAATTAATCATTGTTGGTCAACTGCAAATGTTAGAAAGTCTTCCTTTCTATGGAGTTGAAATCTGACTCCCTGTCCTTTCTGCCCACTGGTTCTAGTTTTGTCCTCTTGGGCTAATCATCCTTTCAAATGTCCACCATTGGGATTTTTTAAGACAATAATTTTTTTTTCCACTATCCTTTGAAATTCTCCCTGTCCCCAGTCTTTTTTTTCAGACTAAATGTCCTGTGACATAGGTTCCACATTTTCTTCATCATCTTAGTTTCTCCTATCAGATCCTTTCCAAAGAAGAGGATCCCTCCTCCTTTTTCTTTTCCTTCTTTTTTTTAAAAGAAGAGGTTTTTAATAGGGATAAGTGGAGAGACTAAGGTGGTCCAGGACCATGAGGAAGGAGGGAGGGCACTCCCCAAAAGAGGATATAAAAGAGGAAAGTCTGGTTTCCTTAAAGCAAACTTTTCTGACTTTACTATGTTATCTAAAGCAAGCCCCAAGTGCGATCATCTTTGTTCCAATAAATGAATACCAAAGGGTCTGTCTTAAGAGTGCATTAGTTTGCCCTGCTTATTATATCCAGTATGTAGCACCAATAAACAAGTTGTCATCATTTCATCCTCCAGAAGGAACTCTTAGAAATTCATGGAGACCTGGGTTGTCTACATCTTGATAGGAAAGTTTGGTCTTCACCACAGGCTAGGTTTAAGAAGAGCTAAATGGTGCTTCTGGATTTTACTTCCTGGAAATTTTTGTAAGTCAATAAATCAGTTAAGAAATGTCACTCTGTTTGGGTGAGCTTTCTCCTTAGCGCTGAGATAGTCATAAGATTATATGAATATTTCCATTGGGATTTTAAAAGTATGTTGGACTTTTTTAAAAAAGAGACACTAGAACTTTGTAAGAAAGATTTAAGAAGGAATGATGTCTGATGTTTGGTATTTGAGTTTCCAAAATGGAGTGCCAGAGTCTGTCAGGTATGAAATTAAACCAAATGAATCACAAATTACAGTTATACAAATAATTGTAAAAACAACATTTCTGCTTTTAATGCACTAGACTAGGGGATGATAGACCTAGGTTCTGTTCTCATCTCTTTTAATTTATGGGGTACTAGAAAGAGCACAGGACTTATGGTCAGCAAGAGAAAGAGTTGATTACAATAATTAATAATAGTAATGATAAATAGTTGCTATTTATGTAGAGGTCACCTAGTCTAACCTTAGCATTTTATAGATGAAGACACTGTGACTCCAGGAAGTTCAGTGCTCATCTTAAGGTGATGAAGGAAGTAGATAGTAGAGGCAGAATTTGAACCCAGTTGCATGAAGGATGAACTTGAGTGAGACATGTGTCAGACAGGGACTTCTGAGAAGCACTGCTATTACCCAGGTTTTAAGTGATGAAGAATCTAGAGTTAGTTCGTGCTAAAGTCAGAACTAGAGGTAGAAATGAACTTAGGGGGGTGTTGGTGGCAATAGATATAGAAAAAAATGAAAGAAAAAGAGAGACGTATCATTGGAAAAATTCTTCCCATTGCAACTGGGAAGCTTTGGAGAGACTGATTCATGCATCAATTCAGATGGCTAGTGTTACTTTGGTGAGGGATGGGATTGTTCTATCTGGCAGTTATTGCACTAATAGGCTTTAGGAGTAAAACACAAATAACATCCATGCTTGCAAATGAAGGGAGTTGTAGATGAAAATTCCTACGTCTCCAACACAGGACTTGGAGACTCCCAGACTTTCTCACGCCCTTCCATAACTCATTCCTGCACAAATATTCCCTAGGAGCAGCTCTAATGAGACTCAGAGGAATTTGTGATTCTTGGGGGAGACAAGAGGTTGTAATAAGAATCTTAAGAAAGCCAGACTGGCTTTGCTTCTCAGACATTAATGAGGGGAGACAAGATAGACGCTGCATGCGGTACTGCAGCTTTTCTAAATCGTTACAGAATTTTACATGTGGAAGGACCTTGGACATGAGAGATTATGAGCTAAAAGGGACCTGAGAAGTCACCTCTCTTTTTACAGGTGAAACTTTAAGGTCAAGTGCTTAGCATAGTTGCTAGCATGGAGTAGGTGTTTAATAAATATTTACTGCTTGAAAGTCTGATCAAAAAGATGAAAAGATCCAAGGTCGTAGAGTTAATAAGTGTCAAATCCATGTTCTCCAACTCCAAATCTGGTGCTTTCTTCCCTGTACAATTGTCCATAGCCTCAAGACACTGAAGTCTAAAGGTTTCACAGTCACAGAACCAGGTCCTTTCCTACTAGGGTAAGTAAGTGGCACAGGGGATAGAGAGCCAGGCCTGAAGTCTTGTGTGTGTACGTATATATGCAGGTGTGTTTATATATGTATGTGTGTATATATGTATACATACACACATAAATATATACATATATGTACTCATGCAGAACAAGTGTTCTTACCAGCTCTACGTAAGAGATGAAATGTAACTTTAAATAAATTCACTGATTTGGGTGATGTATACTCAGAAAATAGTCAAGAGGTGCCAACTCCAAGGTCTTATACCTGGTGGACTCTGTGAATACCCCATGTTTTCAAACAACTATGCCCATTTTCTAAATCTTTCCAGGATGAGGGACCATTGAGGGAGGACATAGTTACATTGTTACATATGTATAAAAAAGAGAGGAAAATTCACTCCATACAATTCTAGGTGCTGCAAGAAATGTCTGAGAATATGTTACATCCCCTCAATAGAATATAAACTTCTTGAGGGCAGGATTTGCTTGACTTTTGCGTTTGTATTCCCCTTAGTTGGTGCAATGCCTAGAATATAGTAGGCATTTGAGAAATATTAATATTTTTATATTACAATATATATAAATATTGTTAATAATACAATATTTGTGAATAATAATGTAAGAATATGGACTGAAGCTGTCATTTCATTGGTACAGGGAACTCCTAGATGAGGAAATACCTCTATCAATGCAAGTTGGCGCTTTTTCTGCAGTGTATAGTCTTAGAGTATTACCTGGAGCACAGATATGAAGCACACAGTTGACAACATTCCTTAATGTGGCTCAAGTCAGATTAAAATTAGGAAATATTTAACAAATAAATGGAGAATATGATAAAACATATATATATATATTTCATTACTGTCTCTATTTTTTAAATAGGAAGAAGATGACGCTGTGACGCTGATAAGTGACATATATTTGTTTGTATATGTGTGTGTATATATGTAAGTGTATATATATATCCACTGTCATATATGTATGTATGTTTATCTATATATCTATTTATGGTCAGGCTATTGGTTTAAGCCTGATGTCAGATGGAAAGAGAGATATAGATCTATCTACCTATCTACATCCATATATATCACAATGAACATACACACACAAATATGTATATATATGTGTGTGTGTGTGAATTTGCATATGTATGCATATGTGTATATACATATATGTATGTTTATAATAGAGAGCTAGAGGCAGCTAGGTAGTGCAGTGGTTAAAGAGCTGGTCTTTTAAGAGTCAGGAAAATCTGAGTTCAAATCCAGCCTTAGATATTAACTGGCTGTGTGACCCTGGGCAAGTCATCTCTCTTCCATTTGCCTCAATTTCCTCATCTGTAAAATGGGGATAATAGCACCACCTACCTTCCAGGGTTTTTGTGTGCCTCAAATGAGAAAATATTTAGAGAGCATTTAGCCCAGTGCCTGGCACATAGTAGGTACAATATAGATGCTTATTCTCTCTCTTTTTACTACGCTAAATATTTTTTCTTACAAATATGAAATATACACCTATCTGTCACTTATCACTAGCATTATAATAAACATCAACATTATTTTGTTCCTATCTATGTTGATTGTGTTAAGATAGAAATCATTCTGGAACAAGTTACTGTCCTGCTACTATTCTTTCACATGCAATGTTATTTGAATTGTTGCCTGGGTGGATAAAAATAAGTGTATAATGTAATTAAATTAAAGTATTGGGTCTAAATTTATTTTCCAGTCTTACTGAAATTATCTTTGGGACCATTCTAGTAGTAGGAAGAGTAGAGAGGATGAAAAACATGTATCTCGTGTGGTACATCTATATTCACCAAGTTTTTCATTCTATTTTACTTGGAGGTGAGGATTATCCAACATGGCAACATAAAATGGGGTTTTAAAATTTTTATGAGCCAGTGTTATACCTGATCAAGGGTGAATAACGGTTTTATCTGGGCAACACTTTAGTTCAAATAGTTTTTCTGTTGAATTTTCAAGGATAATTCAGGACCTGTAAGTGTTGCATGTTAGCTTGTGAATGATAGCTACTTCTCCACACATTCTATGATCCAGCCAGACTGACTGTTCTTTCTCACAGAGAACACTCTGTCTCCCATCTCCCATCTCCCAGGGTCTTTGCATTGGCCATGCTCTATGTTTGGGATGCTCTCAGCTTGTATCTTGTATATACTTCATTTTATTCTTGTGTCTGTTAGAATATAAACTCTTTAAGGACAAGACCTGTTTTCACTTTTGTCTAAGCATTTAGCACAGGGTTTGGCATATTATAAGCCCTTAATAAATATTTATTGATTGATAGATTAGCTGATTATTTAATTCTGGATACCTGATCATACACTTCCACCCTCAGGTTTTCCAAGAGCGGGGAGAATTTCTCTTTTGTCTCCATTATATTGTACTTTATATTATCCTTATATTCCTTTTCATATATTTTCCATTTAATTTTATGTGTACAATATTTTCCCTCTAATAAAATGTAAGCCCCTTGAGAATAGGATTTTTTTGTCTTTTTATCCCTAAAACCTATCATAGTGTCTGGAATATAGCAGGCATTTAATCAGCGCACTTGCAATTGTTAAAATTGTTCTGTGTTTTTGCCTCAAACCCGTCTCCACCACCCTCATTAGAAAATGAACCCTTTAAAGGGGGGGGGACCATTTCTTTTCAAATTTTTGTATCCCTGGTGACTAAGGGAGCTTAACAAACTATTTATTATACAGGGTGGACCCAAAAGGCTTCAAGCAGTTTTAAGCTTTAATAGCTATTAGTAAACTATTAAACTTAGTAAGTTATTAAAGCTTAAAAGTGTACTAAGACTTTTTGGAAAACCTGTATAACCCATGATTTAACCAGCTTATGTTTCTTCCATTCAATTTCCGGAATCCTTTAGGCACCAAAAGGAAGAGGATATACCAAGCTGAAAGTGTGCTAGGATTAAAAAAAAGTGACTAAGGTCATCCTAATGCAACACTCTGGGATGTATGAGGAGACAACAGCAGGAAGGTGAGAGTGGAAAATTGTCACCGTTCACTCAGTGATACTGAGTGTCAATGATGCTTTTCCTCAATGTTATAATTACTTCTGAGTTTAAGTGCGCTTGTTACAAAAACCTTTGAGGCTGCCACTCTCCTTCCTTTCTGTGAGAGCTACAAGGCTTAATGTCAGAAATAGGTGGGAGAGCTGAGATGATGAATCTTCACAGAAGCAGCTACAGCTACTGAGAGTCTATGATTCCAGGCTTTGCTAGGAGAAAACCATAGAATCATAGATACAGGGATCTTGATGGACATTGATTGCCACCCACTCATTTTACAAAGAGATGGGTTGGGAGTTTCAAAGTCACATTGCTAATTTCATTGCCAGTGTAGTAAAGCAAATATTTAATCTGTGAGAAGATGAATAATATTTTCTGGATGTGCAGGTTTGGGGAAAAGGTTAGGATTTCAGTGGGATGGGTGATATATGAGCTATTTTAGTTGATTTATATCCTTGGTCTTCAAGGAATTCTTTCTTAATCGTCCTTCATTGTAGTACTTGCCCTCTGATGGTCAACTCCAATTAAGCCATTATATAGCTTTTTGTCACATAGTTCATACATTCTTTCCCCCACTAAATTGTGTGCCCTCTGAGGGCAGGGGCTGTCTTTTGTCTTTCTTGCCTTTTTATGCTTAGCCCAGTGCCTGACACACAGTAGTGGTTTAATAAATGTTTATTCACTGTCTGAGAAAGCTGAATAAAAACAGGTAAGAGGAGGAAAGCGGAACCACAGGCTGTGAACAACAGATTGACCAGACTTCCTACCCAAGAGCTGTTCAAGCATGCAGTAGGTGTGAACTGGAATTACTCAATCTTGGAGCTCCACCTGGTGGCTAATTTAGATATTCTACTCCCAGCAGCTATTCCAGTATTGTCTCTTTAGACATACATGAAGTGTGGTTTGCCAATAAGGGCAACATATGTATTATGCTTTAGAAGACTTTATTGTTGAATGTTGAATTCATGGCACAGTGAGAATACTGTCCTGACTGGAATAATGGAATATAGGGGAGTAGGAAATAATATTGGGTAGGTACAGGAACCCTGTTTAACAGAGGTCCTTGAAGTCTAGGTAGAGGATATCATAGAATTTAGCCCTTATGATTCCCCATTTCTGCCCGGCATTATTTTTAGATGCACAGAGTATTATTAAAATGCATATCAAGTCCATTTTCATGGCGGGGGTGCTGGGAAGGAACCTTACACAATTTAAGGGACATTCACATAAGGACCATAGCTTTATAGTTGGAAAGAACCTGAGTTCTTGGAAAGGACATCAAGTCCAGTTCCTTCATTTTACATATAAAGAAATAGAGGCACAGATAGGTTAAGTTACACAGCTCCTGAATGTCTGAGGCAGCAGTTGATTTAAGGTCGTCCTGACACTCACCCTGGTACTCTGTCCACTACACCAACCTACTTAATGGGCTAAGGCCGAGAACCTATACCCTGCATTGGTAGAGCTGACAGGCTGCTATATATAATCTTGAGTATCTTTTTCAGCTCTTTCTACTTCCTTCTTGAGTCATTGTTTAGTTTTAGCTACCTCATCTTTGTATCAATTTGTGAGAGTCTCAGACACTAGAGATCTAATTTTTGCATCCCCTACAAATAACCCTGAATGGAGGAAGATCCATGTGTTTTAACTCCTCATGCTTCTTCCATTCTGGGGATCACCCTCTTTGACCCTGCCTTCTTTAGGCCTGTGAACATGAACCATGGTGCTTTCCCTACCTTTTTCAACTTTGACCTTTGGTAGCCTTGTCTTGGATCTGTTGCCCAACTGTTCTCTTCCAGCCTCCCTGATTTTGGCAAAGCAACCCAAGTCTGACATCTGTATTCTTGACCCTGTTTCCTGCATATGCTTCCACTCAAATTCACTGTCCTTGTTACTGACCCCAGTGTGGTGGCCTGACCCTGGCTCCCAATTTCTCCATTTCTCTAATGATCCAGTTTCAGTATCTTTAATTCTGGAGTGTTCTCCGAATCCAATTAACCCTACCATAGAGGCTCTACAGGAAGAACTCTGGTTCCTTTCCTTCATGAAAATACGTTCTATGTTATAGGGATGAACATGACTTCAGCTGTGGTGTATAAATACCACCTTCCCAAGAGGAGAACTGTAAAAGAGGATTTCATATCAATAAATGATTCTCTGAGTGGTGGGCTTCCAAAAACTCCAAAAACTTTTCTTTCCCTGGTCTCCTGTAATAGGGTTTAAATACTCCTGTGTAACATTCATTGGACAAAACATGTGGAATAGTTGTTGCTTCCTCTCCCTTTTCTCGCCATTCCCATCCTCTAACTCTAGCACATGTACACTAACTCTGTAAAATATGTGCAATTTTACTTTTAGGATACATCTCACAATTGTGTTTGAAACTCCATACCCTTTCCTCAACCAGTAGCCATAATAATTATTGCATTTATATAATGCTTTATGTTTTACAAAGCGTATGTCTGTTATTTCATTTGATTCTCACAAGAACCCTTTAAGAGTAGGTGCTATGGATAGAGTACTAGGCCTGGAGTCAGGAAGATTATCTTCTTGAGTTCAAATCTACCCTCAGACACTTATTTGCTGTGTGACTCTGGGAAAGTCACTTAACCTTGTTTACCTCAGCTTCCTTAACAGTAAAATGAGCTGGAAAAGGAAATGGCAAAGCACTCCAGTATCTTTGCCAGGGAAACACACATAGAGTCACAAAGAGTGAAACACAGCTGAAAACAACACTATTATACTCATTTTATAGGTGAGGAAACTGAGACAGAGTTAAATTAAGTGACCTGCCAACGATCTTACATATCTGAGATAGGATTCAATTGCAGGTCTTACTAATTCCAAGGCCAACCTTCTATCCACCCTTCCACCTAGCTCATCTCTTACGCTGTAGTTATGAATGCAGTTCCCCAATCAAAATCTAATGGGACCAGGTGTTTTTGCCAATTAGATCCAATATTTCCACCCTACTGATTTGCAGATTTGGTTTTTTCTCCCCTTTGTTCAAATCAGGCCCTTTCCTCCTTACAGGCTATTGGTGGGAGTATAATTCCATAAATTATAAAGTGGCAGAGTGGATAGAGAAATTCATAAAGAATAGGGAAATATAGAGAAACTAGGGAAAAATAGAGAATAGGGAAATAGGAAGCCCTGCTCCATGAGAAGTGAATGCTATCATGGGAACTCAGTGACTTTGGATTAACTAAGAATAAACCTTTCCAGGCGAGTTTGCTTATTTTTTTTTAGTTTTATAAAAATGTACCCTTGACAGAGATCTCTAAATACACAAAAAAGAATTTTAAGAAAACACTCAACAGTAATAAACCACAATAGTATAAAAAAAGACTGCTTTAGAGCATCAAATTTGTGCATAATCTAGGGAGGAGCCAAATGACAACATTCTTACACAACACATTATCATCTATGTATCTATCTCCTATCAATCAATCAATCTGTCTATGTATCTAGCCAGCTAGCTAGTATAAAAGCACACTCATAGATTGGATGTAGAAAATGAAGCAGAGAGAAGTGAGATGCTATCCCTGGAGTACTTGACATATTGCCACTTTCCAGTCCCAGAGAAAAATCACATCAATTTAGTTTTGGCAAAGTGTATTTGGCTTGAATCAACATCAGCTATAAAACAGATTGAACAAAGGATCAGAGAGCTAGAAGTGACTCCAGTGGGTCATTTTGTTCATCTTGGTGCTTCTAGAGCTGTTAAGGAAAACATTCCAGAAAATATCTGTCCTTTAAAAAAAATCCACTGGAGAAGAAATCTCCAAAGCCTCCTCTAATAATATATCTTAATATGTTTTAGAACCATTGAAATTCTCTCCCCCTCATTTTCTAAACCTGATATATCTTGTTACACAATAATCCTTTCTTAAATGTATACAAGAACTATTCACTATTTATATAATATTCCATCACGTATCTGAATACTATTGGGTACCCTTTCAACTTTTTTTCTTCAACATATATAGAAAGACCTCCTTTTCCTTTTGTTACTGTCCTCTGGATAGCACTAATACTAATCACTCTGGACATCTTCCAAATTCTCCTAATAATGCTTCATTTACCAGTTCAGAGTAAAGCTTAGTACATTACGGTGCCCTCACAAAGGGCTAGTAGATCACTGTGGAACAATGAGAGAATCCCTTCAAAATCCCATCATGTTCCTCTCCTATTTATACATTCAAGAGTGCTTATATTTCATTCTGCATTTTTCTGTGATCATGAAGTCGTTTTCTGCAGTGCTCACAGAATTCTGTACTAACAGCCTCTCTCTGACAAAAATAACTCATATTCCTATATTGCTTTATGGTTTTCTAAATCTTAAACTAGGGGCAGCTAGGTTACAGAGTGGATAGAGAGCTGGGCCTAGAGTTAGGAAGATTTATCTTTCTGAGTTCAGATCTGGTCTCAGGGAGCTTAATTACCTTTTGGAGGAACTATCTACACAGAAATGTGTATGTGTCTATATATAAAATTTATATGTGTGTATATTTTATGTGCATGTATGTGGGTATATGTATGTGTTTACATATACATATATATATAATGATATCAAAGTAAAAACATTCATGTTGATACATTGAACCTATGGGAAATAGGGGGTTGGGTTCCCATAACCACTCAAAACTATAATCTTTCAGTATAGATTGCTGAAAATACACCTTTCTAATACATTTCTTTGTAATAAAACATTAATTCCAATAATATGTACTTTTCCTAGCACAGTAACTATGAAATAATCCATGAAATGGAGTATATAAAATAAAACTGGTAACATGCAAAACATTTTTCTTACTAGCAATTCCCTAGAATTCTGTGACCTTTTGTGCTAATATCAATAAAAAAAAAGATTTCAGACAATATTCACTTTTCATAACATATGACATTTACAGTGCCATAAATATTATGCAGCAAATAAAATTCTTAAAGCTAAAACACTTCTAGCCTGAATCTTACCTTCTCCTCTGTCAGATGATAGTGTGAAGGTGTACTGTATACTATACTGCTGAAAACTTCTCTACCATAGCCACCCTCAGGTTCTAACCTGAGGGAGATATTATTGAGACTTTAGTCACTGCTTTCAGAAGACATTTAGATTGTCAAGTTCTCAATATCATCTCCAACTCTCTGTCCTTCACAGCTGGTAGATGGCATTAGAGATCATGAAGGATGTGCCAGCTTGAAATAATCCATCAGCGATGTCTGCATGTGCCGTTTGAGATCCTTAATGGTCTCAAAGACTAGGAGCACACCAGAGGTGAAATGACATTTAACCTTGAGTCTGTGATCCAACTGGTCAACAGTCTAGTAGGATACCAGCTGCTCCATAAATTTGCACCCACCATACATTTCATTTATTTCTCTACTGTGTAGAGAGAAGGAGCGAAAGAAAGAGAGGGAGAGAGAGAAGGAGAGAAAGAGAGAGAGAAAGGAAGAGAAAGAGAGGGGGGGAGACAGAGAGGGAGGGGGGAAGAGAGAGAGAGAGGGAGAGAGAGAGACAGAGAGAGACAAGGAGACAGAGAAAGAGGGAGAGAGTATGTAACCTGAATCTCAAAGCTAATGAGAATGGGACTTTCCTAAGTGGTGGAGAGCATTGCCCCACAAGAGTGTGACAGGTGGGATGGAGTTCATGAGAGTGGAAAAGAGTTCTGCTTCTTGACTTTCTTTGAGGTCTTTTCAGTCTCTTCAGAGTCTGTAGTCACTTTGCAAACTTCTGGCTTCCAGAGTGAAGGCAGTTAAAATGCCAACCTCACTTCAGGTTGCTAAAGGACGAAAAGGAACAGGAATCATATCCCCATATTCCCCTTTGGGGAATTTCCGTTTGTGGTTATCTGGGACTCTGTCTCTCTAGGTTGAGATGAGTTACTTCACTCCTAATGAAAGAGCTCCTTCAGTCTGTATTGTCTGATACATATTGTCCTACGTTTATTTCATCTGATTTCTCTTTCGTTATCAACTTGGATAAATGGATCTCTTACCTACTTGTTATTCATTGTAGAACTAGTATTTAATGGGAAGGGAGTCAATGCTTGGATATAAACCTTGGGTCATCCCTTTACCATTAATTAACTTGATTACCTTGAAACTGAAGATTATGTCTCCTAGATTGGTGACATATAAGGTAGCAGATAGATATAATTCTAGCTTAGGGAGGTTGGGATAAGAATAGCTAGTCTCTGCCTTCTACCTCTTACGTCCCTTCCTGGCAAGAATTAAAATTTCCCTTGGAGAAAGGAGAGAAGAGGCTAGAGATATCTAGTCTATCTCCCTTCACATCATATACCAATATTCTTATGCAACTGATGGAAGACAACTTTATTACATGTATAAACACATATACATATATGTGTGTCTTTGTGTCAGTACAAAATAATTTTAGGTGATGTACCAGCCACTAAACAGATCAGGAAAGGCCTTGGTGGCTTTTGAGCTGAGCTTTGAAGGTATCTGTTGAATCAGTTGATCTAAGATGTAGAATTGAGGAGGGAATATGTTCCAGGAAAGGTATATGTGTGTGTGCATGTGTGTACACATACATACACATATATGTATATACATATATACACATATGTACATATATGTGTATATATATATTTATATCAGTTTGTTTAAAGGTATAGAGATGGGAGATGGAATAAAAGGAATGGGCAACAGCAAGTAGGCCAATGAATGTAGGAAGGACTTAGTGCGTAATCAGCTTGGAAAGGTAGTCAGGAGTTAGATTATGAGGTAAGAGCTTCAAGAGGAGAAGAATGACATTGACAGAACTATGCTTTGGAAATACCAATTGACAGCTGTGTGAAGGATGTCTCAGAGAAGGACGTTTCTTTCCCATTCTGTAGATATCTATTGGTGTGCACATTCTAGTCCCCGAGATTCAGTGTTACATAATCTGTCCCCTAAACCTGACTTTATGTGAAAACTGCCCTTGTATTCAAAGATAATACTGCCCAGAGATTTTTCTCCCTTTTTTCCCTTGGCCCTCTAAACACCCTAGGCAAGAGAAACCAAGTGTAAAGATCATTCAATGGAGTTCTCCCCCACTTACTTCAGTTTACTTCCAGTAGCTGTGATTTGAACTAGGTGAGTCCAAAGATTTATAATTAAAGGCATTAACGCTTCCTTTTGTCAGATTCACAAGATGATTTTCTGCAGAGTTAATGGCCCTTTGCCAATCGAGGACCTTGTTGTTATAGTTACGTTTACTTTGAAATCCTGTTTGAAAAGATATCTGAAAGCGCTGCATATTACTTACTGACTTTGTAGGGAGGCCTCTTAGAGGAGGAGATTAAATTAGTGTAGCCTCTTGGGCAGAGGATGCCTGCTTAGATTCTTCTGAAAAGTCTTTAATTCAACTCAGAAAAGCCTGATTCCCAGATATATCATCAGCCAAGTGAAGGGTCATTTCTTTGAAGTATCAGAAAGGTGGTTATTTTCCCTTTCCTAAGTAGTTGTAAAAGCGAAGGAAGGAGCGGCGTTCAGACTGGGAAAGTGGCACATCTAGCATATATTTTTTTTCAGAGTTGCAAAGTTCACATAGAAGACTGGAATAATACAATGAAGAGGAAAGTGTTGGATTGGGAGCAAGAGGACCTGAATTTGAGTCCCAGCCCTATCAACGTCTATCTGTGTGACTTTGGGTAAACTGTTTCACCATTTTGAGCCTCAGTTTCTTTTTTTTAGAAAATGGGACTGAACCATATGATCTTCACACAATTACAAGGTGTTAGTGAAGAATTAACTAACTTTGAAAATATTTAATCCATTTATGGGGTATGAACACCTCTTTTATTGACTCAAGAAAGGAACAACAGTATCTCTGAGTAAGCTTCTTAGTCATAAATCTGGGGGACTTTTGATAGCTATCCCCTGGATGAATTTCCATAGTTTGAGAGAGTGAGGAAGATGACAAGCCAGAAGCACTTTTTAGAAGAGGTCCTTGCATGGAGGAGAAGGGGATTTCTATCCTCCCTCATAGTGGAGTATCAGCTATCCATTTGAGAATATAGCAGCTTAAATAAGAAATTAGAGGTACAATTGAGGGAGAAGAGTCACATTCCAGATGCACAAAAACAAAGAGATGATCACTTGAGAAAAGAAATAATCTTAAAGACTAGAACCCTGGGTGACAGGGAACATAGAACATAGGGAATGTAGAGAATAGAGAAGCAGACACTGGAAACACAGTATGAGAACTCTACAGAAAAAGTTCGGTAGGAGGAGGAGATAGGAATTGCCCTTGTCATGTCAGCATCCTGTATGGGTGTTTAACCACCAATGGACTCTAAATTTAATCCCACTTTTTCTATGAAAGTTGTTGTGGGAAAGTACACCTCAGGGTTTAGAGGGCAAATATTTGCCATCTTAGCCAGTGCCTTTGCTGAGAACTAATTAGGTTTATTGACAGTTATTGACAGTTAATGGAAAGTACATTGGTGGGGGCTTGTAAGCTTTAGTTTCAGAAGAGTAATTCCATAGGGTATACTCTTGAATTCTCTGAAAACCTAACCTGTGAGTGAAAATTGACAGATAAGCTCAAAATGGGGAGTTACCCATTTTATTTAATCATTCCTTCTCCTGTCCTTACTTTGGAAAGATTGTGGGACTTTCCACTTTTAGAAGTGTCTCACAAATTCTGTTTCACCCATCTCCTGTGAACATCTTGAACCCCTCAGGTCCTCAGGTCCTGGAGTGATGAAAGGGTACTGTAGAAACACCTGCTACACAATTCTTGAGTGGCTACAGCAGTACTATTTTCGGTCAGTTGCTAAAGCAGCTGTTGATAAGCTAATAAGTAGCAGCCAGGGTGGTCCAGCCAGTTTGTGGCTGATCTGGTCCCCATATAATTAAAAGCTTCATTGTTTTTGTTGAGAAAATTCAGGGTGACTTGTACCCCTACATACATGTCCTGTTATATAGTTTTGCTCAAGATAGTGATAGCCAGTGCGATAGTAAACTTTAGACAATTCATCCTAATTCTTATGTTATTTGGATTAGTCTATCTGGTTCCCACACTGAGTGGTCAGCCATCAGGGTAGCTGTAAATTGTTTGGTAGGTAGCCGGGGATCTTTCTGTTCACTAAGCATTCTCTATGCCCAAAAGGGACGTCTGCTTCAGGGTGTGTCCTCAATTGACATACTCTGGCTACTGGAAAATTGGAAAGGACATAAGAAATAAAAAACAACTGTGAGCTTAATGGAAATTTATAGTTTTCTTCTTTAGGCACTTCTAAAAATTACAAAGAACTTTCCTAACCTGATTCCAGATCCCCATATCACAGGTAAGGAATCATATTCAGAAAAGTTATATGATTTGCTTAGCCATAATCATAGAGTTAATAAATCCAGGAGCTGGGATTTGACCACAAGCCTTGTGAATCCAAGACCAGCATAATCCCTAGTGGGGTAGTAGGGGGGACAGAATGGGGTAGGACTAGGAAGTCCTCAATGTCTCAGTTCAGACCTAGAGAAGAAAAATAGTTTTTGTGAGTTTGGGGGGACAGAGAGTGGTGAGTTATTTTCTCCTAATGTTATCTTAAATTCTGAAGGTGAGAAATGATCTTCACAATTAGAGAAATTTCATACCCTGTCATTTTATTCCTCCCTACTCCCCCTTCCTGCCACCCACCAACCAAAGTGACAGTTTTCTTTTTGCATGCAAAACTCCCTAATTTGTTACAGCACACAGCATGCCACGAATCTGCCTGTTTCTCTAGTAACAGAGATAAAAGGGCATTTTGGATATCAGTCAGTTCTCATGTTCTGAGATGGCTTTCTAATAAAAGAGAGATTTCATGTATGTTTAACCAAGATTCTGTTTCACTGATACTTTGTATGCCATTGAATTATGTTTTGTGCTTAAATTATGGTGCACATGTCTGTCTCCTTAAGTCCTGATGCAGAATGTTTTCGAGATTCAGACCTGGGTTGGAGAACAAGGGAGAACAGTAAAACAGCAATGATTCTTGGAGAAGGAGGGGAGCAGGGAGTGTGTGTGTGTGTGTGTGTGTGTGCGTGTGTGTGTGTGTGTGTGTGTGTGTGTAAGATTCATCACAGGCTGGACACAGTATGATTTGTGTGCTTTTGGATGCATCTGAAATGCCCTTGGGTTAAAAAAAAGATCCTGCTGATAGCTCCTTTTGTGTCTTGTCCATCTCCTATGTTTAGTTTTCTTTCTGAAACTAACACTTTATTTTGTAAATAAACATGTAGCTAGGCAGCTGATAATGGAACATGACATCTGAGATAAACAAAGTTATTAAAGAAATTTTTGTCAGGGGATTTTTGCCACAAGAGGTCCCGGGTGCTGGCTGTAGCCAAACACACCCTTTGAGGATGTCATCTGGTCCCACTTGATGTTGCCTAAGAGCTCCAGGCTCTTGGCCCTCTAGCTTGGTTTTCTGTTAGAAATATAACCAGGAATTTGGTTTGCTGCTTAGAACTAGAGCCCAGAATTAGGAGTTAGGGTCTGTGAGTTTATTTATCTGTGTTTCACCCCTACTGAATTGTAATGTGCTGTGAGGGCATCTTATTTGTCTTTGTACCATTTAGGTGCCTAACACTATGTTTTGTACAGAAATGTTTTCTTTCTAATATTCAATTAGATATTACTTAGCAACCTAAGACACTAAAACTATAAATTACATGTGAACTGATAAACTGCGTCAGGTGAGAAAATTTTCACACCAGGTTCCTACACTAAGGAAATCATAGATCTAGGTCACCTAACACTGCTCAAAAAAAAAAAAACCAACTCAAAATTAACCTACTCCCTTCCTCCCAAATATACCTACTATACCTAGTAGGATAAGCAGATTTCTTTTGTTACCACTCCAGTGATATCTGGCACATAGTAGCTGCTTAAGAAATGCCTATTGCCTTTGTTAGACTCTATAGCTATAATAATGGGTCTGTACTTTAGAATTTAAACTTTGTAAGAGTCGGGGTTATGGCTGTCTCTTCAATTTATAAATACTAAGGTTATCTTGCTCTTCTTCATGTGCACAATAAGGTTTGAATAAATTCCATAGATGATGTAAGTTTTTAGTTTCTTTGAAAAAGGGGAAAATTTCTAATGGGAAGTTTTTTTGAGAAAAATCTAAATTACTTGGTCCCAGAAATGGGATAGTGAAGCATATCTCCCTGCAGTTGGTAGAGAGGCTGGGGACTGCAGGGATCAAAAATCACATGCACCTTCACATGGAGGAATTGTACTGGTTCTTTTTGCTTAACTGCTTTTCTCCGTTACAAGGATAAGTTCAGTTCTTTATGAGTGTTGGGGGATGGAGGGTGAGGGCTGGATTCCAGAAATGACTGTACCATAAAAACTAGTTATCTATAAAACTTATTTTTACAACAGTCACCAATTATCATGTGTAGTGACTACCTGGAAACATGACCTTATTTTTTTCACTGTAAATTAGGGAAATGCTAGTATTTATACTTTTAAACTACTAAAGAAACAAAACCAAGAAAGAAGAATTTAACTTAAAAACTAACAGTAAAGATCCAACTTAGTTACACTTCTGCAAGGAGGTATGGCTGGCACTTGGAAAGTCAATGGTGTCCACTGCTAGGTTCAAAGCAATTCAAGGAGCCTAACTGGCTAGTTAAGATTTTCTATCTAAAACCTAAGAAAAATCCTGAACTTTTCCAGATCCTTTCTTGGGAAGGATACCTTGCTTGGGTTGCACTGGTCACTCTAGACCTATAGTCTGAACAGTGGAGGAATTTCTTGAGGGTGGATTGGGGAGGGGAAGTTAAAGCTCTTCATTCTCCAAAACATGATACAAAGTCTTCATGCTGCTGGAACACCCAATAATTATCCACACATGGCTTAGGGGTCACTGAGGAAATCGTACCCTCACTCCTGCTCATTTTATTTTGGTGGAATAAAGTGTGTTTCACAGGAGTAGATATGGATGGGTGTTCATATGAATCTCAGACCCAACTGGATTATCTTTCCTCCAAAACTTACTCATCTTCTGAAATTTTCTTCTGATTTAGGCCCAACCATCCTTCTGGTCACTCAAGTTCACAAGCTGGATGTTAATCTTCAACCAAAAGAATCATAGAATTTGAGAGCTGGAAGGGACCTCCATGGCCACCTAGCTTAGTTGAACTCTCATGTGAAATGGCATCTATACGATACCATGCAGGACAGGTGATAATCCAGCTTCCACTAGAAGAGGGTGGATGCCCCATTTGTTAGGTAGCCAATTCCAGTTTTGGTCAGCTTCAATTGGTAGGAAGTTTATCTTCACTTCAAACCTAAATTTGCCTTTTTGTATCTTCTTACTCATTGCTACAGGTTCTGTCCTCTGGAGTAAAGGAGGCCAAGTTTAATCCCTTCTCCAGATGAAAACACTTTCGATATCTGAAGACAAATATCATGTCTCTCCCGAGTCTTTTGTTTTCTTATATGTGTAAGCTCTTCAATTGATTCCTACATGAGGTAAATGTAAGCCCCTTCATCTTTTTGATTGTCCTGCTATGGACACTCTTTACTTTATCACTGTTTTCCTTATACTCTGATGCCTACAACTGAGAACAACATTTCAGATGAGGTCTAACAAGGGCAGAGTACAGCAGGTCAATCGCCTCTTCATGAGGTGAATAGACCAAGAGATTACTCATATTAGCTGTTTTTGGTTGCCACATCACCTGGCTACTATTCTGTTTGAGCTTTTGGTCCACAAAAACTCCCAAATCATTTTCAGAGCAATTTCTGTCTATCAATCCTTTTCTCATCTTATATTTGTGAAGGTGATTTTTTTTTTCTTTTTCTTTTTTTTTTTTAATTATTTATTTAGTTTTTTACATTCATTTTCACAAATTTTTGGGTTCCAAATTTTCTCCCCTTTTCTCCCCTCCCCCCACCCCAATACCCCAAGCAATCTAATTTTCCCTATCTTCAATCTGTCCTCTCTTCTGTCATCCCTCCCTTCCCTTGTCTCTATCTTCTCTTTTCTCCTGTAGGGCCAGATGACTTTCTATTCCTCATTAACTGTATGTCTTCTTTCCTAGTTGCAACAACAATACTAAACAATTGTTCCTGAAACTTTGAGTTCCAAATTCTCCCCATCCCTCCCTCCCCATCCATTCCCTTTGGTACGGCAGGCACTTCATTATAGGCCATATCTGTGTAGCTTTGCAAGTGACCTTCCTGATAGTCGTGTTGTGTAAGACTAACTGAATTGCCATCCCTCTTAACCTGCCCCTCATTGTTTCTCTTCTGTCCTTTGATCCTGTCCCTCCCCAAGTGTTGACTTTCAATTACTCCCTCCTTCCTTTGCCCTCCCTTCCATCATCCCCCCCCCAATATCTCCTTCTCCCCCGCTTTCTTATACTGTAAGATAGGTTTTCATACCAAAATGAGTGTGCATTTCACTCCTTCGTTTAGTCAAATGTGATGAGGGTAAACTTTTGTTTGTTTGTTTTTTTTTTTTTTTCCCTCAGCTCTCCTCTTTTTCCCTCCACTAAAAACATCTCCTACTTGCCTCTTAAATGACATATAGTTACCCCCCTTCCATTTCCCCCTCTTTCCTCTCACTACATTTCTCTCTCACCATTTACCTTAATTTCTTTTAAGGTATGGTCCCATCCTATTCAGTTCAATCTGTGCTCTCTGTCTCTGCATGTGAATGCATGTGTGTATGTGTGTGCATGCGTGTACATGTGTATGTGTGATCCCACCAACCACCCAGATACTGAAAAGTTTTAAGAGTTAGAAATATTGTCCTTCCCTGTATGAATGCAAACAGTTCATTTCTGGTAAGTCCCTTAATACTTCTCCTTGCTGTTTACTTTTGCATGCTTCCTCTCATTCTTGTGTTTGAAAGTCAAATTTTCTTTTCAGCTCTGGTCTTTTCATTAAGAATGATTGAAAGTCCTCTGTTTCATTGAAAGACCATATCTTCCCTTGAAGTATTATACTCAGTTTAGCTGGGTAGGTGATTCTTGGTTTCAGTCCTAGTTCCTTTGCCTTCTGGAATATCCTATTCCACGCCCTTCGATCCCTTAATGTAGAAGCTGCTAGATCTTGGGTTATCCTGATTGTATTTCCACAGTACTGGAATTGTTTCTTTCTAGCTGCTTGCAAGATTTTTTCCTTGAGCTGGGAGTTCTGGAATTTGGCCACAATGTTCCTAGGAGTTTCTCTTTTTGGATCTCTTTCAGGTGGTGATCGATGGATTCTTTCAATACTTATTTTGCCCTCTGGTCCTAGAATGTCAGGGCAGTTTTCCTTGATAATTTCATGTAAGACGATGTCTAGGCTCTTTTTTTGATCATGGCTTTCAGGTAATCCCATAATTTTTAAGTTGTCTCTCCTTGATCTATTTTCCAGGTCAGTTGTTTTTCCCATGAGATATTTCACATTCTCTTCCATTTTATCGTTCTTTTGGTTTTGTTTGGTGATTTCTTGGTTTCTCATAAAGTCATTAGACTCCATCTGTTCCATTCTAATTTTGAGAGAACTATTAAATTCAGTGAGCTTTTGAGCCTCTTTTTCCATTTGGCTCATTCTGCTTTTGAATGCATTCTTCTCCTCATTGGCTTTTTGAACCTCTTTTGCCAATTGAGTGAGCCTATTTTTCAAGGTGTTAATTTCCTCAGCATTTTTTTTGGGACTCCTTTACCAAGATATTGACCTTTTTTTCATACTCTTCTTGCATCTTTGTCATTTCTCTTCCCAGTCTTTCCTCCACCTGTCTAACTTGCTTTTCAAAATCCTTTTTAAGCTCTTCCAAGGCCTGAGCCCACCCAACACCCGAAGGTGATTTTTTTATAGCCAAGGGCAAGACTTTACATTTATCTCTGTTGAACTTCGTCTTATTAGATTCAACCCAAGGCTCAAAACTATCAAGAACATTTTGGATTCAGACTCTGTCATCCAAGTTGTCTTTCCCCACTTTGCATCATTTACAAATTTCATAAGCAAACCATCTATGCCTTTATACAAGGGATTGGTAAGATTATTGACCAGAAGAGGGCCAAGCACACATTCCTGGGAAACTTCCTGCCTCATTGGTATTGAAACATGGGCACCTATTCTTTGAGTCTGGGCCTACAACTAGTTCTGAACCCATCTGATTATTTTAATTTATTTATATTTCTAGATAATATATTTATATTTAATTATATTAATTTATAATTATATCTCTTTATTTTTTCCTTATTCTCACTCATATCCACTCAGCTGTCAAACCTTTTTGAATCTACCTCCACATCTTTCAGTATTTATCCCCTTCACTGTTTTTCTACTGCATCCACTCCAGTTCTGACCCTCATCACCTCTTGCCTACTCTAGCCCCCTGGTTGGCATCCATCTTCAGTATCTCCCTTCTCCCATTTATCCTTTGCCTTGCAACCCATGGAATTTTCCTAAAGCAAAAATTTGACCACAACACTCCTCTACTCACTAAAATCTACTGACATCCTATCCACTCTTGGATCAATACTACTTTGTCTATATCTCATTAGTAAACATTAAATTATAATTATTGGTATAGTAGCACATGTATATAAATTATAAATAAATACATAGTAATACCCAAATATAGGGCATCCTAGAAGTCTTAGTGTTGTTTTGAGCTATAACGGTTCAAAACTTCACTAAGACTTTTGGGGCACCTTGTACAATAACATCTAAACTTACATAATGTTTTAAGGTTTGCAAACTACTATATAAACTCACTTAATCCTCATAACAACTCTGTAAAATAGGTGTTAATCCCTATTTTACAGATGAGGAAATTGAGACTGAAAGGTTAAATGATTTCCCCAGAGCCATTTGACTAATATCTAAGGCAGGATATAAATTCAGATCTTACTGCAATTTCAGCACTCTATCTACTGTTCCATCTTGACTGGAACGTCTTTCTCCTCCCCTCCATATATTTGAATCTACTTTCTTCAAGTGTAGGTGTCACACTTTATTTCTGAAGACCCAATTCCTCAATGATCTCTCCATACTCAACTCCTATAATATTCTCCTTCTGTGTCATTCTTTGGGTACAAAGAATATGCTATTTTACATTGGTTTTTATCTCTTTTCATACCCTATCAGATAGATTATAAACCCCTTGAAGACAAGATCCACATGATATATAAGAATGGAGAGTCATGTGGCTGAACAAACACCAGATTTGGAATCAGAGAACGTGTTCTCATTTGCCATGTGACCTTGGGCAAACCATTCTCTTGGGGCCTATTTCCTCATCTGTGAAGCAAGGTAGTATATAATTGATGCCTGAGAATATCCCACCCAGCTCTAAATTCATAATCTTCCAAGCTTACGTTCCATAAATGTCTTTGGTGAAGAAGAAACCTGTATCTTCCTTTGTCTTCAGGTTCTGCCTTGCCTTATTAATTTGCCTTAAGTTCTGCCAGAACTCTGTGGGAAAGTCAAATCCTGTCATTCTTATTTTGGCAGAATGCACAAGTCCTTCTACACATGTATTTACGCTAGACTGGCCCTTACTAAGGACCCTGAATAAAGTATACTCTTTACGTAGTTAAAATTCCCAAAAGGACCAGTTAGGCTTTGGCACAGAGGGCCTGGACCTTTGGAACTAGGAAATCCCTGATGTAAGAGGCTGGTCTGGGAATGATTGGAAGAGAATGAGAAGCTAATCCCTCCTTGGCCTCCTCCCCCAACCTCATGCACCATTTCCCTCCTTCCTCATAAAGCAGAGTCTGAAGAGCCAAAATAAAGTACAACATCCATATTCCAACTCCTTAAATGGTCACTGTAACCCCGGACAACCCTCCAACCTAAAGAGTCCCTCTTCAACTGTCAGCAGCTATTAAGGTCCTCTTTTGTTCTGAAATTAAGTGACCACACATTCTGGCCCTCAGTCCCTTCCCTGGTGATACCTGTATATCAATTAAGTTGTCAGCATCCTGGGAGTGTCAACACCCTCTATTCCTACTGATTTTGACCTCTTCCAGCCAATTCTTAAAGAAAATAATAGGTGATCTACATTAGATGATGACACCTGGGCTATAGAAGGAGAACGACTCTTTTTGAGTCTCACAAATGTTATTTTTTGTCCAGTAGAAATTATTCTTTAAAATAAAATCCTTCTGAAAGCATTCCAGTGAGGGAACTTAGCAGTCCTGATCTATTTTAGGAGCCTTTTTCAAGACTTGCACTCAAGTTTTAAAACAGTAGGTTCATTTCTTAATCATTTTCCAGCAGATGCCCATAGAAGTGACTGAGTGAAAATATAAAGAGATCACTTCCTTCTGGGGATCATCAGGTCACCTTTGTTACAGTATAAAGATTCTGAGAGTGTTAGGATCATAGATTTAAAAGGGAACTCAATGTTAATTTCTTCTAATCCCTTCATCCTATAGAATAAGAAGGGTTCAAAGTCAAGGAAAGTAAAATTGTTTACCACTAACAGGTTAAACCAAATAGAACAAGGCAGGAACGCGTTACCATCTGTCACGGAGTTGGCTGTGGGTAGCAGGATTCCTGAATTTTGGGGTTCATGAAGCACACACATCATTAGAGAAGTCACCAGCAGGTAGATCGCTAGGTAAAATTAGGGGACTAGCCACCTCAGGATAGGGAGATATAGGCTTTTTATAAAGTTTCAAGTAGCATGAATTGGCAAAAAAATACCACAAATTCTAATTCATTAAAAGCACAAGGAATAACCCTCTGGGGATTAAGCACCACATGCTTACCAATCATTCATAAGCATTAAGGCTTAGCGTAAGAGTGTGGACCCTGCAGCCTTGAGGCCACATGTGGCCTTCTAGGTCCTCAAGCGTGACTTTTTTGATTGAACCTAAACTTTGCAGAAAAAATCCCCTTAATAAAAGGATTTGTTCTGTAACACTTGGACTTGGTCAAAAGACCACACCTGAGGACTTAGAAGGCCACATGTGGCCTCGAGGCTGCAGGTTCCCCACCCCTGGCTTAGACTATGGCAAAAGGAAAATGGGCACTATGTAATTAGCATTTAAGAGGCTACACAAGAGTTCAAGTACCCAGCTCTTCTATTACTATTGAGAACATCCCCATCATCCCACATCAAAACCTTGGAATTATCCTCAAATTTTCACTCACACTCAGCCCATGTATCTAACCTGTTGCTATTTTGTTATCTCAACCTTCATAACACCTCTCCTCATCCTAACCCTTCTCTCTATCATTTCACACCTGGTCTGGTGCAATTACTTTCCAGGTGGTTTCCCTGTCTTAAGTCTCTCCCATCATTCCATCATTTACCCAGCTGCTTAAGTGATCTTCTTAAAGTTCCACCACCCCCATTCATTCAATAATTTTCAGTGGTTCATTATTACTTCTAGGATCAAATACAAAATTCTCTGTGGAGCATTTAAGGGACTTCATAAACTATTCCTGTCTTGCCTCTCTAGTATTCCACACATTTTACTCCCCTTCACACAATCTACAGACCAGAAATATTGGCCTTGTTATTTCTCATAAACAACAGTCCATCTGCTTATTCCCTAGTTATCATCATTTATGAAATACTTTCCCTCTTCACCCCTGCCTCCTTGCTTCCTTCAGAATTTAGCTTCAGTCCTATCTTCCGCAAGAAGCCATTACCAGTTTCCCCCCATAATCCCAACTGTTCATGGCTTCCCTCTGAGGTTGCCTCCTATTTACTCTGAGTTCAACTTGTATACAAAATTATTTATGTGTTTTCCTCCAATTAGATTATAAGTTTCTTGAGGACAGGGATTGTAGATTTCTTTTTATATCCAGGGCTTAGCACAGTTTCTGACACAAAGTAAGTACTTAATAAATATTTGACTGACAGAAACATTCCTAACGATGGAATCATCAAAGAACAAAGACAATCATGAGTAAGAAAACAGAAATATATGCTTCATATTCCAACAGAAGCTCTGGCTTCAACTGTCCATCTGCCCAGTATATCCTGCTGGCTGAACCTCAATTTCTCAGTTTCCTTTTGTGTGTTGTCTTCCCTATTACGTTGTCAGCTCCTTTAGGGCAAGAATTGTCTCCTTTTCTAATTTGTATTCCCACAGTTTAGCACAGTGTCTGACACACAGCAAGCACTTAATAAATGTTTGTTGAGTTGGATTCAAAGTACGCCCTAAGTCCTCTGACTTGGGACAGTCTCTTGACATAAATTGATTAGCCAACTACCCAACAACCCTCTTCTAAAGACTTGGGTTGACAACTGATAAACTAACGCAAACTAACACATCCATAAGGTGCTAATGACATCATTTTACTCATGTCAGGAAACATATTTGTATTTTGAACCTTTATTTAACGGTGAGAAAGAGAATAATAACATTTATATAGGGAGAGAGAAATCGCATGACTAGTGGATGGAGACTTGGTCTTGGAGTCAGAAGGACTGGGTTCAGATCCCACCTTTAACATAAATCACTTAACCTCTCAGTGACCACAAGGCTATAAGTCACAGATGACGTGGATCTTCATCAATTGGAAGAGTTCCTCCCTGGAAGCTGCCCACACAGATTAAATTATGTCAATAAGCTGTTCTATGCAGATACATGTACATGTGTATATACTTTTTCCTAAGTACTTTACACATATTATCTCACTTGATCCTCACAAAAATCCTGTTGTTGATGTATATTATCTTATTTGAACTTCAGTTTATGAAATACTTTCCAAAGTAAGAGCTGGTATTCAAATTAATATTCCCTCCTCTTCTCCTGTGCCTGGGACAGGGCTCTTCCGTATACTGTGTTGCTTCTTAATTCAAAGGGTAGGTTCTTTTTTTGTTTGTTTGTTTTTAAATATAAATTTATTTATTTAACTTTTTACATTCATTTTCACAAAATTTTGGGTTCTAAATTTTCTCCCCATTTATCCCCTCTTCCCACCCCAATACACCAAGCATTCTAATTTTCCCTATCACCAATCTGCCCTCTCTTCTATCATACCTCCCTTCTCTTCTCCCCGTCTTCTCTTTTGTCCTGTAGGGCCAGATGACTTTCTATTCCCCATTAACTGTATTTCTTATTTCCTAGTAGCAAGAACAATACTCAATAGTTGTTTCTAAAACTTTGAGTCCCAAATTCTCCCCATCCCTCCCTCCCCACCTGTTCCCTTTGGGAAGGCAGGCAATTCAATATAGGCCATATCTGTGTAGTTTTGCAAATGACTTCGATAATAGTAGTGTTATGTAAGACTAACTGTATTTCCCTCCATCCTATTCTGCCCCCCATTGTTTCTATTCTGTCTTTTGATCCTGTCCCTCCCCGACTGTTGACTTCAAATTCCTCCCTTTTCCCATTGCCCTCCCTTCCATCATTCCTCCCTCCCTGCTTATCTCCTTCTCTCCCACTTTCCTGTACTGTAAGATAGGTTTTCATACCAAAATGAGTGTGCATTTTACTCCTTCCTTTAGCCGAATGTGATGAGGGTAAACTTCATGTTTTTTTCTCAGCTCTCCTTTTTTCCCTTCACTAAAAAGTCTCCTTCTTGCCTCTTGAACGAGAGATAATTTACCCCATTCCATTTCACCCTCTCTCCTCCCACTACATTTCTCTCTCACCATTTATCTTAATTTCTTTTAAGATACAGTCCCATCCTATTCAATTCACTCTGTGCTCTCTGTCTCTGTGTGTGCATGCATGTGTGGATGTGTGTGTGCATGCACACATGTACGTGTGTGTGTATGTGTGTGTGTGTGTGTGTGTGTGTACATCTGTGTGTGATCCCACCAACTACCCAGATACTGAAAAGTTTCAAGAGTTACAAATATTGTCTTTCCATGTAGGAATGTAAACAGTTCACTTTTGGTAAGTCCCTTATGACTTCTCTTTGCTGTTTACCTTTTCATGCTCTTCTCATTCTTGTGTTTGAAAGTCAAATTTTCTTTTCAGCTCTGGTCTTTTCATCAAGAATGCTTGAAAGTCCTCTGTTTCATTGAAAGACCATATTTTCCCCTGAAGTATTATACTCAGTTTTGCTGAGTAGGTGATTCTTGGTTTGAGTCCTAGTTCCTTTGACTTCTGGAATATCCTATTCCATGCCCTTCCATCCCTTAATGTAGAAGCTGCTAGATCTTGTGTTATCCTGATTGTATTTCCACAGTACTGGAATTGTTTCTTTCTAGCTGCTTGTAAGATTTTCTCCTTGACCTGGGAGTTGTGGAATTTGGCTACAATGTTCCTAGGAGTTTCTCTTTTTGGATCTCTTTCAGGTGGTGATCAATGGATTCCTTCAATACTTATTTTGCCCTCTGGTTCTAGAATCTCAGGGCAGTCTTCCTTGATAATTGCGTGAAAGATGATGTCTAGGCTCTTTTTTTGATCATGGCTTTCAGGTAGTCCCATAATTTTTAAATTGTCTCTCCTGGATCTATTTTCCAGGTCAGTTGTTTTTCCCATGAGATATTTCACATTCTCTTCCATTTTTTCATTCTTTTGGTTTTTTTTGATGATTTCTTGGCCTCTCAGAAAGTCATTAGACTCCATCTGTTCCATTCTAATCTTGAGAGAACTATTTTCTTCAGTGAGCTTTTGAACCTCTTTTTCCATTTGGCTAATTTTGCTTTTGAAAGCATTCTTCTCCTCATTGGCTTTTTGACCCTCTTTTGCCAATTGAGTTAGCCTATTTTTCAAGGTTTTATTTTCTTCAGCATTTTTTCTGGGTCACCTTGAGCAAGGTATTGACCCCTTTTTCATGCTTTTCTTGCATCTCTCTCATTTCTCTTCCCAGTTTTTCCTCCACCTGTGTAACTTGATTTTCAAAATCCTTTCTGAGCTCTTCCATGGCCTGAGCCCATTGGATATCTATTTCAGATGTTTGGGGAACAGAGGCCTTGACTTCTATGTCTTTCCCTGATGGTAAGCATTGTTCCTCCTCATCAGAAATGAAAGGAGGAAGAAACATCTGTTCCCCAAGAAAGTAGCCTTCTATGGTCTTATTTTTTTCCCTTTTCTGGGCATTTTCCAGCCAGTTACTTGACTTCTGAGACTCCTTTCCACCCCCACCTAGATCTGTCCAGCTAGTGCTTGGGGTCTAAGATTCAAATGCTGCTTACCAGCCTCAGGGCTTTCCGCTGTGGGAGCGGCTGCTATTCAATGTGAGCTTAAGTTCTGGTGCTGGGGTGGGGGCAGGGCTGCCTCCCACGCTCAGTTCCCTCAGGGGCTTTATGCAGAGACCTTCAGTAATGGAGCTTCTGCCTGCTCTGGGAGTCCCGGGCCGCCGCTGCCTCTGCTGCTGCCTCCCAAGGGGACCCAAGTCACAGAGATACCCCACTCCCCTCTCGGCCAGCCCAGAAGTCTCTTTCACTGACCTGCAGAGTCTGTGGTCAGAGGGACCTTTGCGGCCACTGGAGGTTCCGTCCCTGAAGCCTGCTCGGATCTGCTCCTCTGGGGCCGCTCAGCCAAGGCAGCTCAGGGGTTGGCTCCGCTATCTGGAGCGCGACAGACCCCGGGGGATGGCTTTCCAGGGCTCTCTGGACCGGAAATCTCTTCCACTGCTTTGGTGCATGGCTTGCAGTACTCCAGAATTTGTGGGGAGTTCTTTTTACAGGAAATTCATGGGTTGTGGATTCGGAGCTAGCATACGTGAGTCTTTCTACTCTGCCATCTTGGCTCCTCCCCCCAAAGGGTAGGTTCTTAAGGAAAGCAGTGAGGGTATATTTTGATGCAAGAGAGTCTTTTTAGATACTAGATGGTTTGGGAAGCTCTCATGGTAGGGCTATCTTCCAAACTGGAAATTGTCTTCTCAAACTAGTAATGGAAATTTTTGGATTGAAAAAGGAGTAGTGGGTGAAGGCTTCTGTCTGTCTCAATATAATCCATGGATAATTTATATAGTTATGGCCCCTACCATGTATTACCTGTTTGTCTCTATAATCTTGACAGCCCCATATCTCATTTTCATTTTATTTCTTGTTTTCACTCCAGTACTTATTTATTTTTTAATTGATTTGTTTTCAGTTTTCTACAATCACTTCCATATATCTTAGATTTTTCCCTCCCCTTCCCCCTCTTTTATCATCTCCCTCCCCCACTTCCTGAGATGGCATGCAATCTTATGTAGGTTCTACACAGACATTCTTATTCAATACATTTGCACCTTAGTCATGTTGCATAGAGGAACTAAAATGAGGGGGGGAAACCATAAAACAAAACAAAACATAACAGAAGAGAAAATGGTCTGCTTCATTCTGAGATCCAATTCCATAGTTCTTTCTCTAGATATGGATGACGTTTTGCCTCAAGAGTCCATTGAGAATATTTTAGGCCCTTGTATTGCTGTGAAGGACTAAGTCTACCAGAAAAACTCCTCACACACTGTGGTTGTTGCTGTGTTCAGAGTTCTCCTGGTTCTGCTCCTTTCACTGAGCATCAGTTCATATAAGTGCTTCCAGGCCTCCAGTACTTATTTTTATCAGATGCTAACTATTGTGTTAGAGTATGGAACCCTCAGATCTTCCCATTATGGATTTACTTTAGGGTGTTCTTCATAGTAGCTAGTATCCTTTCATTCTATGAGCCTTTATGTTAGCAGAATCCTAATCACATATGGTCAAGATAGCATTGTCTACACAAATAGCTAGCAGTCATGAAAACTGCTTGTTTATGCCTCTGCCTCAGGACTGGTGAAGACCAAAACCACTTCAAAACCTCCCCAGTAGCTTATCATTGCCACATGAGTGGACCAGAATCTACAGGCTCAAAAGTAACATGGTCACCAAAATATAGGAAAGGAGACGGCTGAAGAAAAAGCTCTGGTCACTAGGTATGTGATTAGATGTCTTCAGGAAATCTTTCTGGAAGGGACCCATTCTACATTAAAGTCTGGTGATAACTTACTGTTTAGTGTCATATACTTCCCTATATGTCAATGGAAGCAATTGACTTTAAATGCAATTGTAAAAAACAAGTCATGACTTTAGGATCTGAGACATGTTATGGGATATCTGTAGAGAAGATGAATTGATGCAATGACACACACACAGAGAAAAATAATGGATGTAATGGAATCTAGAAAAGGACTATTTAAAGAATAGAAATTTCTCGGTGTTTTTCCAGTGGCAAAAGCTGCAAAGAGGTCAAGAGGAAGGCAGAGTGAGAAAAGGCCACTGGATCTGTCTATTAGAAGACCATTAGTAACCTAGTAAGGTGTTACAGTAGGAGAGGAGAAGAAAGCCCCAGGATAGACCCTTAGAGGATTGAACTAAAAAAATTAAACTCACTGGAACTGTAAAATAATGGAGTTGGACTGGATGACTTCTAAGATATCTCCCAGCTTTAAATCTGCAAACCTAGTCATTAGTTGTGTAGCTATATCTCTTCTGAGATAGTACTTACCTATATTAATTATCCTACCAAATTTCTTAATAGGTTTTGCTATTTTTGTCTTCCCACCAATCAGTTTTTTCACGACTGCTTTGATTCTTCTGATGTTTCAAGAAGTGCATACCATGGGTAGGACCATAGATTTTCTCCTCAGTTCAGTCCAAGAAGCACTTTTAAAGCCCTTGCTGTGTGCAGAATTCTGAACTAGGTATAGAGGATAAAAAAGGCAAAAATGAAACAGTTTCTGACTTCAAGCAGCTTATGTTTTTTGTTGGAGATGGGATGGAGAGGGTATATAATATGTGCACAGATATATGAATAGAAAGTAATTTGAAAAGAGGGCATTAACAAAAGGTGAATCAGGGCAAGCTTCATGGAGGAAGCAATGCCCAAGTTGAATAAGTCAGGAATCTTGAGTGGTAGAGAAATAAGGAGATGTACTCCAGGAACGGGGGCAGATTTGTGTAAATGTCTGGAGATGAGAGACAGCATGCTGTGTTTAGGGAACAACTAGTAGTCTAATTTGGCCAGAACACAGAATGCATGAAGGGGAGCAGTGTGAGATAAGTTTGCAAAGATATGTTGCAGTCATTTTGTGGAAAACATTAAAAGCCAGGCTGAGTTTATAGTTTATTCTAGATGCAAGAAGGACCCACCAAAGACTTTGGAGCATGGGAATGACCTAGTCAGTCTGGTACCAAAGGGGTTATTTTGGTGGTTAGTTCTGTGAAAGATGTGTTGGAACAGGGAGTAGGGGCAACCATCTCCTACAATCATATCCCTCCATTGTAGCTGAATAAGTGGAAATTACCTTCATTTGAGTTTGGATAGAATGAACTTATTATAAAAGGGCCAGGACATCTCAGGGTAAATTTAATAGTAAAGTACCTGATGACTTAAGATTCAACCCTAGACTATGATTTTGTTCCCAGGGAGGTCCCAAACCCCATGAAAAAAATAGCTAATAGGATTTGGATCTGGAAAAAGATGCCTTAGGGATTACCTCTAATTCCACAGAAACTGTCAACCTCCTTTAATAATAAAAATTATTCACATTTGTATAGTAACAAGACTTGCAAGTAGTTTTACACCACATCAGCTGATCCTCACAACAACCCTGTGATGTAGGTGCTACTTTTACTGAGGAGGAAACTGTAACTCAAAGAGTTTAAGTGACTTGCCCAGGGTCATACAGGTAGTTAGTGGTTGAGGTAAAATTTGAACCCAGGCCTCCCTTACTCCAACAGCAGCATTTCATCCACTTTACCACAGTGATTTCCTTACTCATTAAGCTGCATAATCTTTATGTTCATCTTACATAATCAGGGAAGAGATTTCTCATGGTAGGTACTCTTGATCCCCTCTAAATTTTCTGATCTGGTACAAAGTCCCATAGCCTGTCCTGGTTAGAGCTCTGTAGAATAAGTTCCCCTAAACAAGGTAACAGAAACAATCATTCAGAAGTGGTCACTGCTTCTGTTTTCTCTTTATAGCCTATCCATAGTAATGAGGGTGACTTGGACAAGGAAGTATTGCAAATGTTCCTCCTGGTGGATGCGTGCGTGCATGCGTGCATGTATATTTTAAGAGACTGAGACAAACAGAAAGAGAAAGGCAAAAAGACAAAGACAGAGGGAACCAGGAAAACAGAGAAAAGGGGAAGACAGAAATAGAAAGAGGGAAAGATAAAGAGACAACAAAAAGGTGAGAGGAGAAAGAAGAGAGAAAGAGAGAGAAACCAAGATATAGAGAAAGACCCAGAGACTGAGAGAAACAGAAAAAGAGAGAGAATTCACAGAAGTAGAGAGGGAGAAAGAGACAGAAAGGCAGAGAGAAGGAGACAGAGAAAGAGAAGAGAGAAAGGGAGAGAAAATGAAATGGGGGCAGAAAAAGAGGCAGAGACACAGAGAGGATTTTTTGTTTTAGGGCTGTGCCCTAGAATTCATTTACAATATTCCATGTAGCTATCTTCATATTGCCTGTCATTGTATGTCAGAGAAATCTGTCTTTGGTGCTTGCTTATGGTGATTAATATTCCATCTTTTTCAAACTTTATTAACATCTCAGTCTCTGTTCTCTCCTTGGCAGACTTCATAACCGACTTTACTCAACTATGTAGTTTAATCCTTGCCTTTGACACCTTCATTCCCATTACTTTCAAGTTGCACAAGTTATAATATGCACCATTTTGTTCTTAGTATGTGTTACATGTTTACATTAAAAAAAATAGGAACACAGGTTAATCTATTTAAGGCTATTTTCCCAAGTTGCTAGTTTGTTTTTTTTCCTCACACCTGAAAGGCTTATAATTTTCTTCAAGGTAATCTTTACAATACAGGATACAAAATTATTTCTTAAGAAAATATCTTAGAGAAAAATATTTCTTGGTAATTTTCTCTTCACTCCATTTTTCCAGTGAATAGGACACCACCATGAAAATGCAATTTCTTTGCAGGATGGAGTTGAGTGGCATCATAGGTCTTGCCAATGGATATATCCAGAAACCAAGGTGAATAGGTTCAACTAATTTCTAATTTTAGTCTAAGAACAAATTTTCTAGGATTTTAAGAGGTCAAAAAGTTTTGGGGGGCATATGACTTGATCAATGTTGGTGGCAATTAGTTGACTGTTGGCATGGATGAATGTTGGAACAGTGGTTCCTTTCTTTATACCATGTTCAGGAAATTAGGTATATGTCCTGGGGCTATTTATACTTTTAATGGTATAATAAGTTCCCTAAATAATTTGTGTTAAGTATTACTTTATTTTATATGGATCAACAAAGTAGTTTTCCCCTTGAAAAATGACTTCAGGGCTGGACTAGAAGCAAACTCAGTGTTCTAGGGGACATTGCTCTTTCTGCAGCTTTTAAGTTCAGGGTCCTGATTTCCTTTGACCAGTATCTGAGGGTTAATAATGATGACGGCTTGAGCCATCTGGCAGATGTTGCCTCCTGTTTCTCCTTTAGACTGCCTTTGCTGATTTGCTTGGGCTGGCATGTCTTCTAGGGAAAGCCAAATTTCTGTTATCCCATGAAAACAATGAATGTATAAAGGGTGAGTGTATAAACGAGTGAGGCTGCCAGAGGATACAATGGAATCTGAGAAGAGGATGATATAAAATGTGGAGCAGTAGGGCTGAGAAAGAGCTAGATCAGAATCACCCAGTTACTCCATTAGAGAGTGAGAATGAGAAGGTCACACAGCTGGTCAGTGCCACATTGGGGATCAGAATCTCAGGCCCTCTTTATTCGAACGCCAGAGTTTTTTTCCACTAATCGTTTCTGGTTTTTTTTCCCTGTGGTTCCATTCTTCTACTTGCATTTCATGTAAGGCAATTATAAAATGACCTTTAGGAAATAAAAATTGTAGGACTTCTTGCTGAGGTGGAAAATCTAAGTTATAATGATATGTTTGCAAACGCTCTTCCTGGAGAGTCTTTCTTGTTAGCTGTGTGTAACCTGTAACCTCCAATAGTAGTACAGTAGGAACAGTGCATAGAGCAGGAAATGGAGAACCACTGGTAGTCTTAAATGGTCTAACCTTTCACTGACTTTGGTAGCGCCTTGTATGTAGGGATATCTGTATAGATCTTTATGTATTTCTATATGTAGCTATCATCTTTCTCTTTTTCATTTGTCTATCATCTCTCTCTTTCTCTCTCTCTCTCTCATCTATATAGTATCTACCTACCTGTCTAGCTACTGTGCTAATGTCAAGGGCAGGGTGTCTTAACATTATTCCATTCGCAATCCCTTTTTACCCCAGGAATTTTTATGCAATCCTAGGTATATAGGTATATAAAATAAGTACACAAACCAAGTATTTACTGATAAATAATAAAGAAATTTATTTTAAATAACATTTATACATATAATTTTACCTTTTATTAAAGACAAAAGCAAATTTGCACACTAATGAGATGGATGTGTTAATGATTTTTATATAAAGAATTAAATCTTGGCAGAATATTTGATACAGTAGGATGAACAGTATCTTCATTGTTTTTCAGAATTGATTGGTACTTTGATTTTATGATTGTCAATGCTGTGTTCAGCAGTGGTTGTGATACAACATGGGAAAGCACTGTTTGAAACACCTAGAATTACTTACATGCTTCATATTAAATTAACTTTTGGTCGTTGAGCATTCAGAAAGCTTTTACTGTTTCCAAATTTTTTACAGCCTCCACATTCAGTTATACTACCCCATATGAGGTTGAGACCCATGGTTTAAGAAGTGCTGGTCTAGGGGATCACTCCTGACAGCAATGTGAGCTCGATTTTCTTTGATGGTGCAATTTTTAAAAAAAGAGTTGTGTGACCCTGCAAAAAACTTAACCCTATTTGCCTCAGTTTCCTCATCTGTAAAATGAACTGGAGAAGAAAATGGCAAACACCAATATCTTTACCAAGAAAACCCCAAAAGGGGTTACAAAGTGTCAGATATGAATGAAAAAGACTTAAAAGCAACTGAAAGTCAGGGAAGTTACATTCAATAATGACAGCAAGGGACTGTTTATCTAGAGGATGTGTTAAGGCAATTTGATGTAGTAGTGGCTACAATACTAGACTTGGAACCATGAAGACCTAGGTTCAAACACTGCCTCAAAAACATAGCAATGGTATGACTCTGGGAAAGCCACTTTACCTCTCTTGTCCTCAGTTTCCTGTTCTGTAAAATGAAGAAATTGAATTTTATGGCTTCTATGGTACCATGGAGCTCTAAATTTATGATTCTATGACTTCTAATAGTAATAGACCTTGAAAGTTCCTTTGCCACCTCTCAGTCAATAATTACTAGCTCCTAAGTGCTGTGATATGTAGAATTCTTTATCTGAAAGAGGTAATTGAATCCCTCTTGGAAGATGGAAAAGACTGCATATGTTGAGTAGTCCAAAATATACCTTAAACAGAAACCCCTCTAGTCTACCTAAAACCTTGCAGTATTGGAAGCCTTTAGAGGCATCCCATTCTACTTTGAGATATCTGCCACTGAAGTCCTTGCTTGAGCTGAACTGCCAAGTATTCAAACTGTGCTTCAGAGAGTGCAACTCCAATGGGCTGGCCATGTTGTTCGAATGCAAAATGTTCTCTTAAAAAGACTATTTTATGGAGAACTCACATAGGGCAGGCGATCACATAGTGGCCAGAAGAAACGATACAAGGACACTCTCAAGGTCTCTCTCAAGAACTTTGGATTTGACTGTGCAACATGGGAGACACTGGCACAGGACCACTCAGCGTGGCATGCCCACATCAGAAAGGGTGCTGTGTTCTATGAGCAAAGCAGAATTGAGACAGCACAAAGTAAATACAGGATTTGCAAATTTGGGATATCCACCCCAAATATTCAAATGGACTATCTGTGCCCAGTCTGTGATAGAGCATTCCAAGCTCATATTGATTTGATCAGCCATAGTCGGACATGCTGAAATTTCACTTTACAATGGTGATGTCATTTTGGTCCTCTTCAAAGACGGAGGACAACAACCAATCTGTAATTTTTAGGAAATTTTTCCATATGGCCAAGTCTAAATTTACTTCCTTGCAATTTGCAGCCATTATTCCTTCTTATATCTTTGGTGGATGAGCATGGTGGTTACCTATTCCACACAACAGTCCTTCAAATCCTAGAAGCCAGATGTCCTATTCCTACCAGACCCCCTAGTTCCTTGGGTCAATTCCCATATGACTCAATGGCAAGATTCTTCAGCATCTTGATTGCCATCCCCGGAACACAATTCACCTGAGCAATTTCATTCCCTAATTGTGGCTGCCACATCTGAACACAATATTATGCACATAGTTGAATAAGTACAGAATATGTAAGAACTACTAACTCCCTAGTCCTGTTGGGATTTTTAAAGGGGATTTAATTCCTGTGATAACTTGGGTAAAAATTAAATATGGTAGTATTGGTGATAGGAGGCAGACACACAATCATTCTGTGTCTTCTCACTTCAATTTCATCTCAGACAAGATCAATGTGTTCAGTATAGTATGACTGTGCTCAATCACATCTCAAGGCCAGGTGTCCATGCTTTTAATCCATAGAGGAAACAAACAAGGAGTCTGAAGCCAAAGGTCCTTAACTTTTATGTAAGATTTTTACTGCTTACTCTTTTTGATGTCACATTTTTAGGATATCCAGAGATAGACTGGATCACAGGTTAGCCAGGATGTAATTGCAGCTTTAAGACTAACATTTCACTACAGCACGGTGATAAGCTTCTGCTTATTTTTAAGTGAACAAGTTTCCCATCAAAGATAGGTTGTCATGGTAACTAAAAGGCTACCTCCTAGATGCCAGGGTGGTGTTAACCCAACGTGCAGATAGTAATTTACTCCTGTGGATGAATTGTTCCCCAAGTCTGCTAAACTGAAGCATGGAAACCAGCTCCTAGCAGATTCCAGGAACACACTTCACTGAGAAAATAGTGGTACAGAATGAAGGGTTGTAGCCTCCTTAATTTCAGGGATTTCCAGTGACATGAAATGGTTTAACTTTGGTTTTCCAAGACACCTACGCTTCCTTTCCAAGGCTGTACTGATGGAAAAGACACCCATTCAGATTTATCTTTGCAATATCACTGGGATAATTGTATCATACCTTCTTTCTTTTCTTCTGTCAAACCTCCAAATGGAAGATAAATCTCTTTCAAAAGCATTTGTTAAAATGTGTCAATAGCATGTACCTTGGGAAGCACATACCAAATACAAACCCAGATTTGAGAATTTTTGTTATAGGTTACATTCACCAATTCTGAATCTCTGTTTTGTGAATGTAGAAAAAGTCCTAACTGGTTGCTGTGTTATGACAAGGAGGTGACTGTGGGTTTTCAAAGGTTATGCTCATGGAGCACAAACTATTAGAGATCTTAATAATCTAGAAATGCTTCAGTTTTGGGTGGTATGAGAGATTAGTAATCATTGGATGAACAAACTAGTTAATTGCAGAGGGACTCATTACTAGAAGGGTGATGGATTTTTGGCCATCAGACTTCACGAAGTGTGGAAAAAATATCCATAATGGTGCATAATCATGTTTTTTTAAAGTATTAGAAGTATATTGGCTTAAATCAGTGCCATATTGGCTCATAACGACTGGGGACTTTGCTCCTAGAGAGGTGAAGTAGAGGGAGAGGTACTTCCTCTGCCATTACCCTGTTCTTCCATCTATGTGACTTACAGTCCTTTCTCATCTATTTCTCCCAGTCCCAGGCGTCCATGCTTCACATTCTAGTGGCATTCTACTCTTCTGAGACGGTCCCCTTTTTCCTTGCTGTCCTACTTCTCCCTTCTCCTAGAGTTGGAAGCTCAAAAATCATCAGCTGTGGCTTGAACCTCATTGACTTTCCAAATATGGGTACACTGGGCACACTGTCCTCTGTATCACACTCTTTACTCCTCAACTGAATTTGTCGTGGGACCAAGAATTCCTTAAGGCTCTATCAATGGCCTGACCTTCCGGTGTAGCTCTGAAATATGTTGTTTGGGAGAATACAACTCTGCTTTGTCACAGCAGGCTCAGGAGGTTAGGGGTATGTCCTGCAGTTCTTTATACTTTTTGCCTTTAATATCTCTTTGTGCTAATGAATTCCCTAACTTTACTATGTTAAGTGTTACTTTATTTTACTTTTCCCCTCTAATCTGCTCTTTCAGATATCAAGGCCATCTAGACTATTTTAGTAGCCTGGGATTTGTGCAGATGAATTTGTTTTACAACCTTTATGACTGAGAAGCAGGATGGAACATTGGAAATAGCATTGACCTAGATGGTCAGAGGTCATGGGAGTATGAGATCTTCCCCTCAACATCCAAAGAGTTTGTTGTAAAACCCTAAAACTCAACAGGGAAACAACTCCCACAACTGGGAGGGACATTAAAGAAGGATGACTATAGAGGGAGGAAATAACTGCAAGTGAAACAAACTTCTTGATACTGAAGTAAGAAATGAAAAGGAGGAAACATAAAAAAAAATAACCTAAGAGAATGCCTGATTGCCTCTTAAAGAACTGGAGGAAATAACTGAACAAACTGTGAATATAATAGAATATTATGGCACATTAAGAAATTATAAGGGAGACAATTTTAGGGAAATAGTAAACTGACCCAGAATGAAGTGAGCAAGACAAATAGTGCAATTTATTCTAGGATAGCAACTTTGTAAAGAAAGGAGACTATTAGGGATTTATTACTTCTGGTCAATGGAATGACCATCTCTATGTCCAGAGGATATGATAAAGGAAGAAAGAAAATGAGCATTTGTTAAATGCCTACCATGTGCCATGTACTGTGATATATGCTTTACAAATATTATATCTATAACAACCCTTCCAGGTAGGTACCATTTTACAGTTGAGGTAACTGAGGCAAGCAGAGATTAAATGATTTAAGGTTATTGCACTTAGCAAGTGACTGAGGCTCAGTTTGAACTGAGGTATTTCTGACTCCAGTGTGTCACTGAATTGCATATTAACCACCTCCTCCCAGTGAGGGAAGGTATTCAAGGTGCATATATTTTTACATGTATTTTTGGACACAACCAATGAGTGGATTCATTTTGTTTGACTGTGCTTATTTGTTACAAGCTTTTTCTTTTATTTTCTTTCCATTTTCATTATGAGGGAAGAAGAGTTAGGGATGGGGAGAGAGTGATTAGTGGTAGTGATGCCAAGGAAAAGAGGTGCCATTGGAACATTTTTTAAAGTACACATAGGAGAGCAGAAGGAAGGTTCATCAGGAAGAACAGATGAGGACAATTTGGAAAATAACCTGCAGAATTTCTTATATAAAAATGTGGTATGAAAAGAAGATGCACAGTTTTCATGCGAAATCTTTTTGTGTTCTGCTATGTGTATAGAAATGCTCCTTTTTCATATTTAAGTTCAGAACATTTTTTGAAGAAACAAATAAGGGAAATGGTAGAATTGGTTTTATTGTATGCCCCAAGTCAACAAGTAACATCATTTCATGGGGCTTATGCTGATGACTAGCATTAAGCAAAAAGACCACCATGAAAATAATTGCTGCTTAAGTGACAACATCTGCTGCATTGTAAGAATAGCAAAATGCTACCCCTATGACTCCATGATGTCTTTCCTAAGCATTCTGTTTGCCAAGATGAACACACCCAGTTCCTCAACCATCTTGGTTGCCTTTCTCAGTATGTACATATTTCAACTTATCAGTATCCTTCCTAGATTGTGAATGTCAGCATTTGCATAAAGTATTCTATCTCAGGTGTGCTCTAAACAGAACAGAGTACAATGGGACTGTTTCTTCCTTCTGAACATTCTGCTTCTATTAACGTAGCGCAACACCAACATCCCATTAGTCTTCTTGGTTGTGTGGTCACACTGCTCACTTATATTAATGTTGCAAGAGAACCCTTAAGCCTTTTTCATATAAGCTGTTTTTTATCCATGTTTCTCTAATCCTATTCTTGGCCAGTTGATGTTTTGAAACCTATTACAAATTTGTTTCTAATTAAATTTCATATTATAAGGTTTGGCCTATAATTCTAGCATGTTGAAATCTTTGGATTAATCTGGCAGTGATTTACAGGATGGATTTGAAAGGGAAGAAACTGGAGTTAGGGATTCCAAATAGGATGTTACAGAAGCCATCCAGGACAGAGTGGGAAGGCCAGGACTGCAGTATATGGAAGAGATGGAAAGGTTGGAAAAGAGACATTGGCAGTGGAGGTGGGGGACAAGACTTGGTCACCAAATATATTCATTTCTTCATTCAACTAATGTTTATGCATCTCAATGCAAGACACTGATTTTGCTTACATCTGATAATCCTCTTGCATCTCTGTTCCCTTGTACTATCTATTCCCCATAGTTGGAATTCCTTCTTTTCTCCCCTCTGCCTCTTTGAAGCCCTAATTTCTTCAAAACTCAGCTCAAGTTCTGTTTTCTATGTAAAGCCTTCTCTGTTTTCCCCAGCTTCTAGTACCTTCCCTTGTAAAGCTACCTTGTATCTGCTTTGTATGTGTATATACACATACAAATACACACAAAATATCTTTTATAAATGTGTATATATACAAATATATACAGAAAGTAACTTTTATATATATAAATACATATAACACATGTACTTTACATATATTTTAAATAAATACATTTATAATATTTATATTATAACACACAAAGCAGATACAAGGTAACTTCTCTATATCAATATATACATATATGTATATACATATATTTGTGTGTATACATATATTTATGTGTGTGTGTGTGTGTGTGTGTGTGTGTGTGTGTGTGCAATCTGTGACCCCATTAGAATATAAGCTGCTTAAGACAAAGGAATATTTTATATTTATATTTTTTATTCACAGTGCCTGGTATATTGTAGGAACCTAATACACACTAGGTGACATAGGCCTTCTACTCCAGGAGTTTAAGATCTAATAGAAAGGCTAAGATTAGCAATAATTAATAATAGTATCAGATAACATTTATTTAGCTCTTATTGTCTACTGGGAGTTGTGCTAATGGCTTTCCAAATCTCATTTGAAGCAGTTGCTATTGTTTTCTCCATTTTACAAGCAAGCAAGGGCTGTGCTTCTTTAACTTGCCCAGAGTCACATAGCTTGTGAGGTCAGATCTGAAGTAAGGGTTTCCTGCCTCCGGGCCCAACATGTATCCTAGCTACCCCAGCTGCTCTAAACCACTACTGTACAAGGCAGAAAATAAGTGCCATAAGATAGAGATACAGGACTACAGGAATTTAAAGGAAGGAAAGAATATGTCCTTCCATCTAAAGGGACAGGCGTATCAGGAAAGGCTTCATGAAGGCACTGACATTTGAGTTATGGGTTCTGTGCCATGACATAGGAGAGGAAGGCATTGGTTGAACCAGTTCGTAAAACTTCTAGACAAAAAATGATAAACAATAGCATATGTGTATAAACATTTTTTATGTTTATCTCTTAATATTTTAAATTATATAATTTACACTCACCTACATAAAGTTCTTCACAAAATTTTGTTCTGATGCCTCATTGTAGTATGGAGGTAACCCTAATATTCTCAGTGGCTCCCCTAGGACAGCCACTCCCCAACAGAGTCTGCCATGTTGGAAAGTCTTTTAATATAATACTAGCAACAGAGTTTGTTGTTTTTTTTAAAAGAGAGTCTCTATGGAAATTAAGTCTGTATGGAGAGGCTTTTCACCAATATGGTGACCACTTAGTGATGAATTCTTTGTCCATGGAAACCTCTGAAACAAATTAAAATTAAAATGTCCCTCACTCCTTCTTCTGATGTGGCAGATAGATGAAAGAGGAGTCAGAAGGTGTTAACATATATGCATATATATATATATATGTTATATATATATATATACACACATATATATGCAAAAGGATCAATCATTTCCTATATCATGAAGGATAAAAGATTAATGACCTTAGAGCCAGGAAGAAACAGGCTTAAGACTCCTCTCATACATACATTCATCTTTTCAGTATTTTAGGTAACTCTCCAAGGTTATCAATTGCAGAGAAGGTGCTGATCTGTACTGGTAAAAGACATTTCCCTATCTGGCAGTTGCTTAAACTAATGAAGTCCCAGGTCCAGTCCATTATTAATATGACTCAGTTCTCCCAGGATTCTGACTACTTCTTGGTAACTGCGGAGGTATCTCAGATTTTGAGGACCTGTTTAGAGTGACAAGTTTATAATATTTAGATGCTCAGACAAAGGAGGCTAAGAGTTATTTGCCATGGTCCTTTCTTTTTAATCGACAAAGCTAGCATAAGAATTGATAAGTGCTTGGGAGAATTTCTTTTTGCTTGTTTTGATATTTGGCTTCAAGAAATTACACATGCAATTCCAGACTTTATTCAGAGAGAGGTTCCAAGGGAAGAGAAAATCTTGAGAAGAAACCTAAGGAGGAAATGATGCTTCAAACATGTCCCAATTTCTGGCTTACTGCCCTAGATAGTTCAGAGAATTTTCTCTTGAGTAAGATTAAGAATTCTCTCAATCGATTTGAGATATTTTGCTCCCAGGAGGAGAACCCATTCACAGTATGAATTGCTTGGTATGTGCTAATCTTTGTAACTTCTCTGGTTTTTGTTTGCTTTCAGCTTGGACAAATGGATATATTTACTATTCACTATTATGGTCAGGATTTTTGTGGGAAGGGAGTCAGGTCTTCAGACATAACTTGAGGTGCCATTTTCCCATTAAGGAAAAATGAACAGTAGAGTGACTTGAATCTAAAAGTTATTTTCCTTAGACTAGCAATATTTCGGAGGACAGTCAGATATAATTCTAGCCTAGTAACCCACTGTGAAGAGAGCAGAGTGGCCAACTCATGAGCCCAATCTCCTAGACCCCTTCTGGCAGGAATTAAAGTCTCCTTTGGAGAGGGCACGATTCTGGAACTTTCTATCCATGCCTTCCTGGGAGTTGCATTTAGGCAACCCATGTAGATATACGCATAACCTACATGAAAAACACACAAGTGCACACATTACGCTGGGAAAAATTCCTTAACTGCTTTCTCTCCACAGAGGTTTAGTTCCCAGATTCTTACATTTGTATGACTTTTCTCTCTAGAGCAATTAAAGCCTCCAGGGTCTCAACTCTTTTGGAGTATAGAAAATTCAGTCAGCTAAAAAGGATCTACTTCCTTCTGCCCAACAGGAATAATGTCTCTGTCCCAAGCCTCTGTGTTTAGAATAGAAAATCTTATTCTATTTATGTCAGTTCCTGACAGACAGCATGATGAAATGGATAGAGCCATCCTCAGAACTATGAAGACCTGAATTCAAGTCTTTATCTTATACATACTGACTGTAGAACTCAGAGTAAGTCCAGTCATCTCTCAATTCTCTCATCAATTCTCTAGGGCAACAAAAGAGATACTGACTTTCATTTGTAAGTGGAATTTCTTTGTCTAGGGGTTTCTTTTATCAGTGGAATCTGGTCCAGTGCCACAATTATCCAGTTCCTGATTGCCAACCTTTAAAATTATTTTTAGGGGCTGACGTTCAATAAACCACCAAGATCTGAGGTCTGGCAGTTTTCTTCATCCTTCAGGCTCTCTCATGCAACTTAAAGTAAGAGGGAAGAAAAAAAATAATAAAACAACCCTGGTCTATAGGGAGGTATTGCCCTCCATTTCAAATATGTATTCCAAATTTATTCCTTTATTATGTTTAGGCAGCCAGCAGCAGGCATGCCAGGCTTTGAGCTGCCCTATATTATAAATTGTTCTTATCTCTTCATTTCCATAGCTCCCCAAGGACTTCTATTTGTCAACACTACTAGCCTTTACTTTGCACACTGAATGTTCTGAAATGCAGTACAATTGCATTGTAGACTTTTTTTCTCACCAGAGTGCACTACTTTGGGACTTCTCTGAATTCTGTACTATGCCCTACATCCGGTACCTTCTCCTCTCCACCCCGCCTGTTCACCTTCCTTCTGAGATTTGTCTTTCCCCATTAGATTGTAAACTCTTTAAAGTCAGGGACGGTCTTTCTTTCTTCTCATTTGTATCCCCAGTGCTTAGCATGGTGCCTACCATATAGTAATTACCTAATAAATGTTTATTGATTGACTGACTTTGTCATGAGTCTCTCCAGAAAAGCAAAAGAGAGAACAATAGACTGGAGGTACATAACCCCCAAAGTGAAAAATGATCTGGAAGAAGAGAAGTTTTAAAAAATAACATTAATGAGCGGTGACCAAGATGGCAGAATAAGCAGTAAGTCACTATAACTCTCTCAGATTCATCTCCAAGCAACCATAAAATAGTGCCCCAAAATAAAACTCTGGAGCAGCAGAGCCAGCAAAAAATGGGCTGAAACAATCTTTTAGCCCAAGAAACTTGGAAGATCGGCAAAAACGATCTGTCTCACTTGGGTTAAAAGGGAGTGCATGCCGGAATGCATGCCAGGTCAAGAAGTGTCCCAGCAAGCCAGTAGCAATCCCCACCTAAGCAAACCAGGATCCCTACTCCCCACAGACACACGTGGTGCTTTAGCATAGCCAGGGGAAATGGTAGACTCCACTTCTGAGCAATATCACGTGCTTCAGCATAGCCCTGGGCAAACAGGTATCCTCCAGGGCCAGAGTACAACTTCGTTGTAGCCCTGGGGAAATGCAGAAACACCCCAGTCTCGGCACATGCCACACATCACCACTAGGACCCCAGCTCAGCACCAGGTAAACTGCCGGACCCCTACATCCTCCAGCAGTGCCAGTCACCTCCCATCCTCCCCTCCTCAGCATAGCACTAGACACAAGGGTTCCCTGGGGACCTCAGGACAACATCAATGCAACACCAGATAAACAGCCAGTGCCTACAGCCTCTGGCACAAGAAGCCTGAGACAGATCCCCTTCCACTCTGGTTGTAGACCTCAAATTTGAAAGAAAAGGAGAAGGCCAAAAAATAGATGAGCAAAACCCAACAACAGCAGCAACAATTTGACCATAGAAAGTTATCATGGTGACAGAGAAGATCAAGACACAAACTCAGAAAACAATGATGTCAAAACACCCATGTGCAACCCCCTCCAAATGGGAAATGGTCTCAAGCCCAGAAAGAACTCATGGAAGAGCTCAAAATAGGATTAAAAATCATATAAGAGAGGTAGAAGAAAAATGGGGAAAGAAATGAGAGTGGTGCAGGAGAATTATGAAAAAAGAGTCAACAGCTCGGAAAATTGCTTAAAAAGTAGAACTGGCCAAATGGAAAAGGAGATGCAAAAATCCACTCAAGAAAACAATTTTAAAAAGAGTAAAATTGACCAAAAGGAAAAGAAAGTACAAAAGGTAATTGAGGAAAAGAACACCTTGAAAGTTGGAATTGGACAAGTGGAAGTTAATGATTTTATGAGACATTTAAAATCAATCAAACAAATTCAAAAAATGAAAGAAATGAAAAACGGGAAAAACTACTGGCCTAAAAAATAGATCCAGAAGAGACAATATCAAAATCACTGAACTGAAAGCCATAATCAAAAGGAGGACCTGGACAGCATCTTTCAAGAAACTGTAAAGAAAACTGTTCTGATGTCCTGGAACCAGAGGGCAAAGTAGACATTGAAAGTATCATAGGACTTGGCAGCCACAACATTAAAGGATTGGAAGTCATGGAGCATGATATTCCAGAGGACAAAGAAGCTAGGACTGCATATAATCAAGAATCACTTACCATAATACATAGAGAAAAAAATGGTCATTCAAGAAAACAGGATTTCAAGCTTTCATAAATAGTGGACTAGAACTAAACCAAAAATTTGATCTGCAATATCAAGACCCAAGATAAGCATAAAAAGGTAAAAAGGGGAAAAGAAATATGAAGGATTCAATAGAGCTAAACTATTTATGTCCCTACACAGGAAGATATTTGGAATTCTTAAAAACTGTATCACTAATAGTACAACTAGAAGGAATACACATAGACACAGAGTATGGCTATAAGGTGAATTTGAGAGAATGATATTGAAAGGATTAAGGGATAAGAAAGAGGAGTTAAATGAATGCAGAAGGAAGGAGAGGTAGAATAGGATAATTTATTTCACATGAAGAGGTACAAAAAACCTATTACAAAGGAGGGGAATGTTGCACGGGTGATGAGCATCATTTGAACCTTGCTGTCATCAGTATTAACTGAAAGAGGGAATAATATACACAATCAGTTGAATATAGAAATCTATGTTAACCAACAGTGAAGTAGGAGGGGAGGAGATTAAGTAAACAGGGGGTATAGGGACTGACAGAAGGGAGGACAGATCAGGGGAGGTGGTAGAGAGCAGCAAAACACTGGTGAGGAGGGAGAGGGTAAAAAGAGAGAAAGGATTAACAGGAGTTAGAAGAGGATGGGGGGAAATACACAGGTAGTAATCATAACTGTGAATGTGAATGGAATGAAATTTCTCATAAAACAAAAGTAGATAACAGAGTGGATCAAAAATTAGAATCCTACATTATGATGTCTACAAGAAACACACTTGAAGCAGAGAGAGACACACAGTGTAGAGGTAAAAGACTTGAATAGTGTCTTTTATACTTCAGCTGAACTGAAGTGAGAGAAGCAGGGGTAGCAATTCTGATCTCACACAAAATAAAACCAAAAATTGACCTAATTTAAAGAGAGAAGGAAGAAAACCACATCTTGCTTAAACGTAACATAGACAATGAAGAAATATCAATACTAAATATATATATCAAGTAGTATAGCATCCAGATCCTTAAAGGAGAAGTTAAGTGAATTACAGGAAGAAATAGACAACAAAAAACTATACTAGTGAGAGACCTCAACTGTCGCCTTTTAGAACTTGATAAATCCAACCAAAAAAATAAACAAGAAAGGAACTAAAGATGTAAGTAGAATATTATAAAAGTTAGATGTGGCAGACCTTTGACATGATTTAGACATAAAGGGGACACCAAAGAAAATTAGAAGAGTATGGGATAGTCTACCTGTCAGATCTATGAAGAGGGGAAGAATTCAGGACCAAATAAGAGAGAGAGAGCATCACAAAATATAAAACAGATAATTTTGATTATATTGAATCAAGAAGCTTTTGTACAAACAAAACTAATGCAACCAAGATTAGAAGGCAAGTAGAAAGCTAGGAAACAATCTTTGCAGCAAGTGTTTCTGATAAAAGCCTCATTTCTGAAATATGTAGAGAACTGAGTCAAATTTACAAGAATATAAGCCATTTCCCAATTGATAAATGGTCAAAGGATATGAACAGGCAGTTTTCAGATGAAGAAATCGAAACCATCTGCAGTCATATGAAGTACTCTAAATCACATCTAATTAGAGAAATTAAATTAAAACAGTTCTGAGGAACTACCTCACACCTATCAGATAGGCTAATATGACAAAAAAGGAAAATGATAAGTGTTGGAGAAGACGTGGGAAAATTGGGACAGAGGACATTAATGCATTGCTGGTGGAATTGTTAACTGATCCAACCATTCTGGAGAGCAATTTGGAACTATGGCCAAAGGGCAACCAAATTGGGCATATCTTTTGGTTCAGGAATACCAGTAGTACCAGGTCAGTATTCCAAAAAGATCATAAAAAGGAGAAAGGACCTATAGGTGCAAAAATATTTATAGGCTCCCCTTTCATTGTGGAAAAATAATGGAAATTGAGGGGATGCCCATCAATTGGGGAATGGTGGAGCAAGATGTGGTATATGAATGTAATGGAATACATGTGTGCAGTAAGAAATGAGGAATAGATAGAAAAACCTGGAAAGATTTGTACAAACTGAAGCAAAATGAAATAAGTAGAATCAGGAAAACATTGTACATAGTGTCAATAATATTGTATGATGATCAACTATGAATGACAGCTCTGCTCAGCAACACGATCCAAATCAAGTACAAAGGGCTCATGAAAGAAAATGTTACCCATATCTAGATAAAGAACTGGTGGGCTCTGAATGCATGTTAAAGCATATTTTTCATTTATTTTATTCTTTCTTGTTTTTTTTTCTTTTGATCTGTTTCTCCTTTCACAACTGTGACTAAAATGGATTTGCATGATAGCACATGTATAAACTATGCTAAACTGCCTACCATTTCCAGAAGAGAGGAGGGGAAGGAGGAAGGGAGAAAAATTTGGAACTTGATATATTTTAAAAATGGATGCTAAAAATTTTCTTGACATGTAAGTGGGGAAAAAGTAAAGTACTATTTTAAAAAAACAAATAACTGTATTTCAATTTCAATGTTCTATAATTCAGAATTTAAAAATTCATTCAGATGGGCCACAGTTCCACGGCCCATAATAGGCAAACTTACAAATACAAAGAAATTCATGACATTTAGTCTCATAGGGAGGGAAGAAAGGAACACTTCCTGGCCTCTCAAACTCATATGTACATTGTATGTTGAACTCTCAGCATTTTCTTATATATTGAATATAGAAGGGTTTTCCCAAAACAGAATAAAAATATGATTGACAAAGTCAACAAAGTTAAGACAGAACAGTGAAGATGTATGAAAAAGGAGAAGTTTTGCACACATTTGATGAAAATACATTTTGAACAATTCGCCTGCAAAGTTATTTAATATTAAAAGCCATTTCCATTCCCTCTAATCTATATAATGATTGATTTGAAAAGAAGAGGAGGAATTTGAGGGAATATTTTCTTTGTCAATTCTGCCACTCAAAAGCTTTTGAGACCAGTGATTTTAAGTGGTTTTCTTAATAGAAAATGAGTTCAATAATAAAATTACTATATGCATCTCACCCAAGAGTAGCGAGCAAGAAATTCCTGAAAATCAAGCCTACATCATGTCATCATGGAGACTGATGGTGACCAATCCAAAGCAGTGTCAATGAAATAGGCACCAAGGCCAAATGGTTATGTAACAGATCTAACTTTTATTCCTTTTAGCCATCCCATTTTCAAATCTATTGAGTTAGTCATGAGATTAGAATTTGGTAGGGAAGAAAATGTTAAAAAATTCCATTAGCCTAGATTACATTTAAGATAAAGAAGAAATCAAATGAATATCCAAAATCAAATAGATCTTTTAGAATAAAATGTTTTCAAGGTCTTTCATTTGGAAGGAGGGAGTGATCTTTTTAAAAGTCATACTTCTAGGAGGCTTAGCACAGGACATTAAAGGTCAGGCCAAGGCAGAATAAAATGTGGTATTCCAGTAGAAATACCAAGAAAACAAATTATATATTGCAGTTAATTCAACAGGAAAGCTTTATTAAATTCCTGGTAAATGTAGGGTAATGTGTTAAACAGCGAGTGAGTATACAAAGATAAATCTAACAAGTTCTTCCCCTTCAGAAACTAGCATTCTACTTTCACCAAAGAAATCACTGATCTAGATAAGCAACCAGCTAATTTTATACAGCTCAAAACTACACTTAGACTTTTGGGATACCCTATATATCACATGTATAAATGTAAAGATATACTTTGACTTAAAAAGCACTAGTGTACAATGAGGGCATCAGAGAGGGAAGGCAGCATGGAGAGAACCGGCCAGACAACATTGTCTGTGCAAAAGATCAGGGATTTTTAGTGAACTTCAAGCTCTGAGTGAATATGGTTACAGAAAAATGTTAATGTGTTCTTAAGCTATATTTATGCATTCCTACATTAACTCATTTTTATTAAGTACCTGCTATATGCAAGGCATGTAATCAAATAAAATAAGATTGTCATCTATTATCAGATTTTAAGCTCCTTGAGGACAGCGACTGTCATTTTTTCTTCTTTGTATCATGAATACCATGCACATAGTGGGACCTTAATGTTTGTTGAATTTAATTGAATCCACTTATCAAAACTACATGCTAAAATTTAATGCCTAACCAAGTAATTCTGTATTCAGCTTACAGCTGGTTTTAACAATCTACATGATGCCTACTCATTGGTCTGACTCTAATAATAATATCCATGAAAGCGCCAATATAAATGGAATACAATAGCATGGAAAACTACATATAGCTCCTGAAGTATCTCTCATTTACCCAGAGGATCTTGGTGTTTTTTTCTTTAAATTTGCCCATCTACCCCATTACACTATTGTCCTACTTCATTCTATGACCCTACTCTTTGCTTCTACCAAGAAACCCCAGGATCTATATCATTGGAACTTCCTACTGGTTTCTAGTTGCCATTACCCCTCTTCTTACCATTCAGCTTGATCTGAGGGACAGATTATAAACTTTCCCCTTCTCTGTTGCCTTTTCTGGAAATAGCATGCACCTTTTCAGCTTTTTTTCTTATTTAAACAATTATTAGTAAAGACTCTAGTGAAGCATACTATAGTACTTTGAGTTGCTATGTCTGAATTTTTCATTGCTCTACAAGCAACCTGGTAATGAACCTCTCCTCATTTTGCCATAATGCCTCTTCAATATAGAGATGTAATACTAAGTGTAAGTGACTGTCCTCCAAAGAGTGTACAGCTGTATCCTGTGCCTTATAGTATCTGATCAGGAACTTTGGAGAAATCTATTCTTGCTCTCCTTGACATTATAAGGTGAAAAAGACCATTCTTTAGTTGGCTTCCAAGGAGTTACTCCCTTGCCTTTAGCCTTCTGGTGCTAACATCTGATAATTGTTCACTATCCCTTCCTGGAGGTTAAACGGATCTAGTCTCAGAAGCTTTCTCTTGTACTCGGAGTATTATTGTTGGTTTTCTTGGCACAAAGTCCCTAAAAGTTATAATGATTGGTTCTTCCTTTTTGGGGGGAAAATTATTTTCTCTACCCTATTTTACTATACTGGCATTTAGACCCCATTTTAATAGCTATATTGATCTGGAACCACACAACCTAAGCCACCCTAACCTTCTTTCCTCAGTTATCTGAGCCTCAACTGCTTCCTCTCAAGACTTTTCAGATTGACTAACTTCCTACTCAAAACCATGCATTCTGATGTACCACCCACCAAATTACACTTCAGAGGACTTTTTGGATCCCAGCTCAATAGAAATATCAGATAAGATGAAGTACAAGAAAGAAGACTCAATCTGAAGTTAGAGGAGCTAGATTCAAATCTCAGGTTCACCATTCATTAGCTATGTGACCTCAATCACTTAATTCTCTGGACCTCATTTTTTCTCGTTGTAAAATGAGAGAATTGAACTAGATGAACTTAAAAGTCCTCCTCAGCTTTAAATTTCATGGGGCTAATAGGGACTAATAAGCAATGGAAATGTTTTCTTGCCCTTTTTGCTTACTCTATCCATTGTTCATTCCCCTTCCTTAGTAAGGGGAATAGTTTACTAGAATCTAGGTTTGATAATCAATTTTAAAAACCTCTCAATTATATAGTCAGTCATATCACCACCTGTTTTTCCTTCTTTTTTCATATCCTCAGAGCCTCTCATGGTGCCTAGCATATAGTATGGACTTAATAAATGCTTGTTGCGTGAATGAAGAGAGGGTTACATTTCTAACAAGAGCTATATATGGTAGCCTACATCATGTATTCACAAAGAGATTCTGTCCTGTCCTCTGTTTTTTTAAACCCATCAGAATTGGCCATCTGGCATTTTTCAAATGGAAGCCTTTTCTGTTATTGCCAATAATCAAACAAGCCAAGGACCCCTCCTCTCAGCCAGCATCATTAGAACCATTTTCAGGGGAAAGAACATCACTTAACATATGCTGTAAACCAAATTTAAAAGGTGTCATTCCTATTTTCAAGGCACTCCATGCACTTCAGTATAGAACAAAGAAAAAACAATTTCCCATCTTTACCATGTATCTGTCCTGGCTCTTTCCCAATCTTTCATGACACATGCCTTGATTCTTCTACCTCTTCACTGTTGTCTTTGGGCAGGTATGCTGGTAATATCTTTTGATTCCACCATGTCTTCAAGTGTGGAAAATCCAGAACATTAGCAAAGGAGGGGGAGAAAAAGGACATAATGGCAGAAACTCCGAGGATTTTGCATTTTTGTTTCCAACATTAACATATTAACTAAAAGCCTAGCTGTATTATACTGTACTGTGAATGCCTTGCACTCTACTCAGAAGTATAAAAGAATTTTTTAAAATTATAAATATGATCAGTGACCTAGCCCCCACACCCATCCACTGTGGACATATGTGGACCATTTCAAATTTTAGAGGTATCCCTAAATTACTATTTCCTCTTTTGGGCTTATTTTTCCTCCACATAGAGTTTACTCTGGGTAAACTTTAGCTGTAGCAAGTGTAAAGGACATATCTAGGTTTCCACAAATACAGGTAATAATTTCTTCACCACCTACAAGCACTTAAGGTAATAAATTTATATGAGAGTGTAGGACAGACTTTGTTTCATTCCTTAGAAAATGCAGGAGGCTCCCAAAATTCACAGAAACTTCCCACACAGATGTCAAAAACATATATTGGAGCTCTTAGTAATCAGTATAATTCTCTTGCTTCTTAATTGGGTTCCTCATGTCTACCAAATTCATAGAGTTCTTCAAACTCAGCACCAGCCTGTGACTTGAATTTCCTTTAAAAGGAAACCATATTAACTTGCCAGGACAACAATATCCTGACATCCCAGGGAACCCCCTAAGTCTCCTGGAAGGTCCTGTCCAGTTCTTTCTAAATTCATATCCAATATTTTGGGCTGCCAGAAAGACAATACCCTTGGCATTAGAGACAATTTTATTGTCTGGGAATCTTAAGCTAATGGATAATGCCAAAGGAGGATTTGGGGACTCATAAAGTGGATAGCTATATGCCTCCAGGATGATTGTAAGTAATAGTAACAGTATTTATCCTGCTTATGTCTGGTGTTTTAGGAATGGTCAGATGATGGGACAAGTGTAAAATGTTTTATAAAACCCTACATAAACATAAGATCGTGGGGTTACCTTAGTTTCCGTTATTCCTTGAGTTCTTCAAATAACATGAAGTCATTTGCATTAAAACAGGCCCTGCTGCAGAGTCTGGCCATTCCTTGGGATTTTGCCATTGCTCTGGGGTTGTCAGGAAGGTTTACAGGTACAGACTATGTGACTAAAACTGGATCACATGTCCAGGGTGGCTTCTAGAGTTATTATGGCCAAAAGGAATCGTCATGTGGGGACTTACTTTCTGGTGATGAATCTCTTGAAATTTAGCTAAGCTGCTCCTAGGACAATACTCAATCAAACACACAGTCAACTATCAAAATGAGTATTATGGATTTACTATGTGCTAGTTCATTCTCTCAAAGAACTTACCTATTAGGAAATTGTATATGTACAAAGAGATTTCAGGAGAGGAGAGAAAACATACTAGTAATTGGGAGAGAGGTTAAGAAAGACTATTATGTAGGAGGTGGCATGTAAGGGATAAACTTTGAAGAAGCCAGGGAGTCCAAATGGGAGAGGAAAGGAGAAAGAAATAGGCATGTATATAGTACTTATTGTGTTATAGGCACTGTGGTAAGTAATTTTTGAAAATATTACTGAGAGACAGAAATGAGAAGGGAGTTGATGATGTGAATGGAGGACATACACAAAGTCCATTTCTGGTGTACACTCAAAGTCTTTCCAAGATGGTACTATCTCTCAGAATTTGTGTATACTGCCCTAGCCCTCAAGGATCCTAGGTTAACTTGAGATGACATTATGAAGCATTAGAATAGATTTTAGTGGGTACAGATGTATAGCATACAGATATATCTACATATATGTGTAAGAATTGTAAGTGAGTTCAATAGCAATGAATGGATAGAAGTCTAGATTTGAGTGATGGCCAGGTTGGAAGAATGAAACTTCCTGTTTTCCTACAATGCCCTAGTTTATTTGGCAAATTCACAGGTATGCGATAGGTAGAAAGAAAGAAAGTACTGGTCTAGCTCAATTTAACAAACAAAGAAACAAAAAACCCCAGTCCAAATGCTGCACCTCCCCCCCCCAAAAAAAAGACCACATGTGTACACAACTCCTCAGGGAGGCTTATCACCTTTTTTCAATTTTTTTATCATTCTTTTCTCTAGCAGTTCAGGACCCAAATATAAACACAGAGACTTAAGCAATTGAAATCTATAACAAAGCCCTGTAGGAAAGTTCAGTAGTGCTCAGCAGTAATTTAATCCCTCTGGTGACATGGTAGAGTGTCCTATAAATACCTGAAAAGTATAGGTGGAGGTGGGAACTTTCAGTGAGATGAGGTGATAGATAAAAGGGAACTTTTTGACAATGGAGATGCCTCTTTAGGTCCACAGTGGCTTAGTGAAAGCTAATTAAAGAGGGGATGTGGCTTCATTTGTGATCATAATCCCTACTGCTAAAATATATTATTTTAGAGCAGGGGTTTTTAATCTGAGATCCATATCCTCACATTTTAAAAAAAAATTGACACCTGTGTTTCATTATAATTGGTTTTCTTTGTAATCCTTTATATTTTGTTTTATCCATTAAAAAAACATACAACATATTTATTCTGAGAAAGGGTCCATAGCCTTCAGTAGACTGCCAAAGGAGTCTATGGACACATAAAGAGTTAAGAACCATTATCTTACTTTAAAGATCCTTCAATAAACTTTAGATCTCAGAAACTCCCTCTATCAATGTAGGTCAGTACCTTCTTTGCATCTTAGAGTCTTAGAGAGTTGCCTAGAACACTGAAGGGATAAATGCCATGGGTAGGGTCAGCTCACTCAGTATGTGTCTCAGATAGGACCTGAACTCAGATCTCCCTAGCATTTAGATCACTCTCTCTACCATATCACATGCCTCTCTGTGGGAAAAATACAAAAATTAAATATGACAAGATTCCTGCCCTTAGCTGGAGCTCACAGTTCAGAAGAGTCACTCTATAATCCTCAGCAACAATGATAGAACTCCATAACTCACTAAATTGGAAGAGACCCCCAGGGGCCATCTAGTCTAATCAAGTTAAGACCTGGGGCTGGCTACAGCATTGATAAGGAGTTACTCAACTCTTCTCTTTAAAGAACTCAAGTAAATGGAAACCTGTAATGTCTTAAGGTGACTAATTCTGCTTCTGGAATGGTTGCATCAAATAATGTTTCATATCCTGAACATAAAATAGTGACTGACTCTTTCACCTAATTCTTGTCGTTCTATCCTCTGGTGCCCGATAGAATGAGGCTCAAGCCTTCCAAAGAGGTGAACACCATTTCTTTTCTTCTCTAGATGTATGGGGCAGTAACAGGATTTTCACCTTTTCTGTTCTGGACACTGTGTTAAATTAGTCTTGTGTTGCCTGCTGAGTTTCACTGTTGCCTAACATTAAGCTAACCACTAAGAACGTCTATTTCTCTAGCTTTGTGTCAGTCACAAAACTGATAAGAATGCTTTCATCCCAGCCACTGATAAAAAATGTTAAGAAACATAGGAATAAGGAGAGATACCTAGAGCATATAATTAGAATCCACATTTTAAGTCCAGGGTTCTGAACTTTTTTCTGTGTGTCATGGATCCCTTTGACAGTCTGTTGAAGTCTATGGAGATATTCTCAGAATTATGTTATGAATGCATGAAATAAAATATATAAGATCACAAAGGAAGTCAATTACATTGAAATAGAGTTGTGAAATTACTAAAAAAAAAAAAAGTGTCCAGACCATTGCTCTTAATTATGTGGTGCTTTGTAATGTTTTAGCAAAGTTTTCTGTGCTTTCTTTGATAGACCAAGAAATGAGTCTCCCAACTGCCTCTCTGAAGTAAGTGAAGGAAAATTCAGCAGCCAGTGTTGAATGGATGAGTCATACTTAGACAAATTAATTGAATTCATGAACATGTAGGGGTGCACTGGAGCCCATCTAACCTGCTGGCCAATTGTTAAATTTTCAATGTGAGCATTTACAGCTCAAAAATCATCCAATGCTACAAATCAGAGCCGAATTTATTGCCTTGTTTATTGTCTGGACTTGAGAAAGTAATGGAGAAAATGTTAATAATGCAGCTTAAACTTAAAAGTTGCCCACCAGACGTTTGTTTTTCCCAGGGATCCAGTTGTTAAACATTTGCCAACACATTCCTGTCAGAACATGGCTATTTGAGTCTGACAAAAGAATATAAATGGAGTGTTATAATTTTGTTTCTATAAATGCAATCAAGGGCCTGAAGCCTAGGAAAGGGTATGAAAACTGAGAAGGAATTTTGGATAAATCCTTCACATTTTTTAATGAGAATCTTGTTTAGCTTTTGAGAGTTTGTGCTAAGCATTGGAAAGAACAAGGGTGTAGGTAATAATGAACATTTCTGTCTAGTTTGGTATTATATTTTTGTATTTACATTTCAACAGGGCCAACCAGTATGATTTCAGGGATGTCAAGTAGTTTAACTCCCTCCCCTGGCTGCCTTTCCCCCAATATTGCCTCCAATATGCCTTCCTAACATCTGTCATTATTTATAGTAATTATTTTAGTTGATATTTTAGGGGATTTCCCCAGTCAGATTTCCAGAGTTTTCAATTGAAATGTAAATATGTGTAGTGAAGCTATCATTTTAAGCCCTTAGCAGCAGGGATGACTTTAAGGGATCCTGAAAACAGCCTAGAGAAATGGAACACAGGATGGGACAGGCAGGTCTTGTGCTGAACTTTTAAAACGGGTTTCCAGTCATTTTTAAAAAACCTATCCTGAGGTTAGCTGCCCCACTACGTAGGTATCTGTCAATCTTGTCATTCATTCCCAGCACACAGTCAACATCAAACATAATTGAATTTAGGTTTTGTTTTTAATATTTCTCAAATACAAATTCTCTGTTCAATCATTCAAACAATCAACAAGGAAAGAAGTAAATACATATTTATTAAGTGAATACTATGTGACAGCTACCACACTAACTGCTTAACTAGCATAATCTCATTTAGTTCACAACAACCCTGGGCAGTGGGTAGTGTTACTATTCCCATTTTATAGTTAAGATATACAAGAAAGATGGTTAAATGACTTGCCAAAGTTATATAGTAAGTGCATGAGATTGGTTTTGAACTCAAATCTTCTCAACTCCAGGTTCTACTGCATGATCCATCTGTCTCTAGTAAACATTAAGATGTTACTTAAATATTTAGTAAGTGGCTATTATATGCCAGGCTCTGTGTTATGTATGGAGGATACAAAGAATAAAAAAATTCTTATTGTACCTTAAGAAGTTGATACTATAATGGGGGAAATAAGTACATCTAAAATACATACAGCATACACACACAGGTACTGATATAAATATATTATGTATCATATATTATATATATATATAACAGACATAAATCATAACATTATATAAGTTATATTCTATGTTGTATTGTGACATAATATACATATATAATATGCTTATATATTCATACACACACGTATAGGCAGCTAGGTGGCATATTGGATAGTTATACTTGGAGTTAAAAGGACCTGGGTTCAGATCCTGCCTAAACCAATAACTATGACTTTGGCAAGTCCTCGCTCAACCTCAACTTTCTTATCTGAAAAATGAGGATGTTACTAGCACGTCCCTCATATGATTGTTGTGAAGATAAAATGTAACCTTAAGGTACTCTAAAAATGCTAGTTATTATTGTTATAATAAAGTTAATCAATACAAATTTGTACTAAGTAGCTTTGCAGAATTAAAGAAATATCCAAAAGTTGAAGAAAAAAGTTTTCTTATCACCTCTCTTCCAACTCTCAGTCTCCACAATCTGTTGAGAAACAGATAGTAACACATAAAAGTAACACTAACAAGAGACTCTAGGATTACAACCTTCCCTGACATATTCAGGTTGTGTTTGTGTGTGTGAAGGTATCTTTTCTCTGTAAGTATTATGTTCTCCACAAGCCTGTGTGGTGCCCAGCAGGTGATGAAGCTACCCCAGTATGGACACTGTTCAACGAGGAACTTTGGAAATGCTACTGGTTGGAGGCTGATCATGAATTGTCTTGAGAAGAATTTAAAGAGAAGAAAATGAATGCAGAACCAAGAAGCAAACCACTGCTGAATATAGCGCTTGCTACTATTATCAGGACATTTTTCAGATCTTTTTCTCTTTTTGGTGATTTCTTCCTAAAAGCTCCAATCTGAGGAAAGACCCCAGACCAGTCATCTGTCATTCCCCATACTTAGTTGCTACTATGTTCCTCACTGTCACCACCTTTTCATCTTCCCTTTTATGTGTTGGCTTCTTCCCCATTAGAATGTAAGCTCCTTGAAGACACAATAAATTAATTCTAAAAAATTCTTCTGAGGAGAATTAATCTTTCTGGGCACTATCCAGGAATTGTGAGGCACAAGAATGTGAAAATAAGTTACCTTGCATTACCTACTTTTTCTTCACAGGAACACCATAAGCTAGCATCTGAAACTAAAAAATTCAATCCAATCAAAGCTGTGAACACAAAGATTTACCAGGGATGGAGAACCTGCCACCTCGAGGCCACATGTAGCTTTCTAGCTCCTCAAGTGCTACCCTTTGACTGAATCCAAACTTCATAGAACAAATCCCTTTAATAAATGAATTTGTTGGGTAAAACTTGAATTCAGTCAAAAGGCTGTACCCAAGGACCTATAAGGCCACATGTGTCCTCGAGGCTGTAGGTTCCCCACCTCTGGTTTAAATAGATCTAACAGCTTCAATTCATGGGTGGTGCTTGAAGATGACCACATATGTGGAAAATCATCCAAAATCATTGGGGAGGAATTATTTATGAGTTGAATCATTGTCCCTCTTCCTGAAAATCACAGAGCATACTATAGTCCCAATTTAGAAGGCTTTATTTCTAGAGAATCTATGACCTCAGCCCTAACAGATTTATGTTCCTTCTTTCTTTTCATATTCTCTAGTCTCTCACTGTAGAAGAGTGGAATGATAGTGGGGTTAGCAGGCTCTGACCTCCTTCAAGTTATTCTGATTTCCACTTCTCAAAATATATTTAACTCCATATCTCATAATGTGCTTCACCTAGTGTTTGTGTATTTCTCCTTAGTACTGGAGGAAATCTGGTTGAAAAAATAGATAGGGAATGAGACATATGTTGAGTTTTCTTTTTAAAGAAATCCCCCCAAACTAAAATCCCCATACTTGTGACCATGCAAAAAGAGGTAGAAATACATGGAGTCAGGAATGAAATGAGATATTCCAAGGCTGGGTCACTAGCAGTACAAAATTTTCTTTCTGTTTCCTATTTTATTTTGACCCATACACCCAAAGGTTGTTAAGAGATTTTCAAAAGGCAACAAAGATGATATTGTCATTCTACCCATTTGTGCAAACACACACATGTGTATGTGCATGTATGTAGCTTTTAGTTCTCTTTTTGAATTATGTTGTGATTACCTTGAGCCCCGAAAAATATGGGGAAAAAAGTCTGATCATGAAGGGATGCCTCTAATGAAACCTAGAAATTCAATTCATTTCACCTTCTGTTGATACAATAAGGGTAGGAGAGGGAGTTGATTATTTGCTTGATGAGAAGCATTACATTTGACAATCATGATTAATAGTTTTAAGTACTTTCTCTTGTGTTTGACACTGTCCATGGTGCTAGTGTGACTAAGCAATGCAAGACACAGTTCCTGCCTTCAAAGAGTTTAATATCAAAACAGCCAGCATGCTTTGTCTTGGTTCCTACTCTAGTGGTGCATAACATGTATGCCCAAACCATCTGACAGGAGAGGGGTGGGTGGGTCAAATCTGCCCTAGTGGAAGACAGACTGGAAGAAGAACATGATAGCTCTAGTATCCTGGAGAGTGGCACACCAGGGATGGATGAGGGAGTAGAACTGTTCTAGAGGTGGCCAAGGTTTCTCTGTAAGTGAGGAAAGAAAGCACCTCCCCCTTCATATCAGCAACTGTAGAAAATTGTCCATGACCTTGTGTCAGTTCTGGGTCTGCATGGGTGTGCTAGAAAGTCAGATAGGAGAATAACCAGATAAAAGAAATATAGTTGGGGAAGTTGTGGCTTTTTTTTGTTGTTGTTAGCAAACTAGAAGATTGGGTTTTTCCTTGGTGAGAATGCAATTTAACTTTTATGGTTGCAAAATGATTCTAAAGAGATTTATTCAAGGCTGGCTTTTACTATAAGCAGACTAGTTGGTATGATTTTGAGGCCATAGATTGATTTTCCTTTAATATTGTCTCCTATCCCATTTGCCAGTCTTTCAAATGTTTCCCCTATCTTCTGGAGAGGCTTTTCATTCTGTAATGAAAGAAAGTGCGACTTAAAAAAAAAACACCACAAAACAAGCAAAAAATCTTTTCTTGAGAGGAAATACAGTAACTAAAATTCTATTCTGATGACAATGTTGGAGCTGCTTAAATCTAACAGATTTTCTCTCTCTCTCTCTCATTCTCTCTCTCATTCTTTCCCTCTGTCTCTGTCTCTCCTCTCCTCCCCTCCCCTTTCCTTCCCTTCTCTTTCCCAATAGTTTGTCCTTCAAAGTAATATAATTACTTAGAGCAAATTCAATATATGAACATCTGGATTGGTAGTACTTAAGTAGGGAGTGATTACTTATCTAAAAGGGGATTTAATATAGGATTTATTTTAACTAGTACCTTCCAAATATGTGATGTGATATATAAACAGTTAATTCACATTTAACATTTTTTCCAGAATATGACTATTTTGTAAAAAGGTGACTTATTTATAATAGAAAGCTCCTTCAAGTGTGTGTTTGTCCTTCATTGCCAAAGACCATGCCATCAGAGAAATGTTGACATGACTTGCACTTGATTTTGTTTGTTTTTTATTTTTTTGAGTGAGTGAGTGAGTGAGGGCTGTGCAGGTCACCAGCCTCACTTCTCCTCCAGAGTCATCTGAATCCAGTGACCAGATATTCATCAGGATGACTAGAGATGACCCAGAATGAGGCAATTGGGGTTAAGTGACTTGCCCAAGGTCACACAGCTAGTGATGTCAAGTATCTGAGGTGAGATCTGAACTCAGATCCTCCTTACTGGGTTATTAAATTGCACATTATACATATATATTAGTTGCCTTCCTTTCTCTTCTGTTTCTTGATGCTGATCGGTATTTTTCTCATCTGTCAAATAAAGGGTCTTGACTCAACAAATATATGGCTTATTGATATTGGACTAAACGATTGCCATGATGTACCCTTACAGCTCTTGAATTCCATAGTCTTCTGATTTTAAAACCACAAAAAACTGTTGCAAATGAATTAAGCTATTCAAGGGTATAGATTGTCATCTTTGTCATTAGTCCATAAAAAAAGAGTAAAGAAAATATGGATTTGACGGACAGAACCTCTAATTTTTAAGAAAGGAGGATTCTTTACAAGAAATGAGATTTTAACTACTGAAGTGACTTCTTGGCTAAACAATATTTTTGTTCTTTCTCTTTATGCCAACAATATTGGAACAGAGTATGAAAACTCATTTTTATCATTCCTTACCATCTTAAGAGCCAAGATGAGCTTTCTGGCACACGAGTATTTTTAGGAGGCTACACATTTCTGCTAATACTCATTCCTACACCAAAGCGAAGATTGCCTCCATATACAGCAAGATAAGTAATCTCAGAAAGGCAATGTCTCTGAGGAGTCAGGAACACTACAAGCCTTTTCTGGAAGAGACACAATAGATCTTGCTAGACTTCAAGAGCTTCAAATAATGATTTTTCATTATGCTCTAGTATGTGCTAAGAAAAGCCTTCAGATGTTTAAGGTGGAGCAAGTTAATTTTTATAACCCACAGTAGGTTCCATGAAAAACTTTTGGCACATAAAACATATTACCTCATCTCTTAGAGATGGTGCCAATAATGATGGTATCATTTGAAATCTTAGTGTTATATCTCCAGGGGTTTTTTGAGGGTCATAAATTAGCATTTATTAAAGTTCAAGAACAGGTTATGAAAGGGACAGGGGATACATTCAGGACAGAGAGTCCAAGGTGGAGCTCTAGGGGAGGGGAAAAGCAGGAGGAGATGGGGAGATGAGGGCCTCTCATTTGTGTCTGCTCTAGACAGGGCTCATCCTGATTTCTGAGCCTTGGTCCAGGACACTCAATGAAGCACAGGATAAGATGAAGTTACAGCGGGGACAAGTTTAGGAAAACATCAAAGAGTGGCTCAAGTCACACATTCAACCAAAGGGGGGTGCCCTGGGATTCTCCTTAGGTCAGCGGTACTGCTGTCTTTCAGGAGTTGACACATAGTGATAAGTTCCCCATCCCACTTACTTCAGCTCTTATAAAACATTCTTGTAATCAAAATCTTTGTGCTAAAGAATTCTTCCATCACCGTTCTAACTTCTTGTACTTGGCTTCTAGTTTCTTTGAATGTGAATCCAGCTTGTAAGCTGCCTGCTCAAGAGCTCCTCAATTAAAGTGATCTGATCCAGATAAGGCTGAAGTGCTGCAGATTTCTGGTTTAAGTCCTTTAGGTTTCTACTTATGTTTACTGTGACATCTTTCACTTCTAGGTATTTCAAGCTAGTCAGTTTGTTCATATTTTCCCGAAGTTTATAGTTTTCACTGGAGGCTGTTAGCACACCTGTGCGATACATGACCATTTTGGAGAACATATCCTGGAAACTCCCCATGATGTCACTTTGGTGGGCCCAATGGCCTCCTCAACTCTCCACTATGGAATTGTCTAGGCTAGGGAAGGGAGGAAGGAAAAAAAATGGAGGGAAGGATGAGGATGGAAGAGGAGAAGGGCAGAGGAAAGGAGAGGAGGGGAGGGGAAGGTGGCAGGGGAGAAAAAGTTAAATCTTCAGGGTTTTATAAGGAGATTCTTAAATATTTTGTGTTATTAATTCCTTCTGTAGCCTGGTGAAACCTATGGATCCTTTCTCATAATGTTTGGTATGATCTTATTATTGAAGGAAATGCTGAATTTCAGTTAAACATTAATGACTATAAGAATAAAATTTTCACATCCAAATTCAGATTAAGAATCTCTTTATCAAGCTAAATATCACCATTTCCTTCAACTATTTCTCATATGGCATGAAATCAAGGCTTTTCACCATCCTGGGGCTCCTTATCAAGAAGCCTTCATAACCTGCCCCATCCACCACCACCCCCTTTCCATTATCCTCATACTTTATAGCTTTCCAGTGACATTGACCTTCTTACCATTCATCAAAAAGACATTTTATCTCCAAACTCTGGCCATTTTCATTGTCTCCCATGCATGGAAATTCAGTCCTGCTCTAGGTACCAACATATTAGCTGCCCTGTTGGCAGAGCATTGCAGATGTTTAGGTAAGCCCCCAATTACTTCTATGCCATTTTTCTATTCCAGGTCTGTGACCTGTCTCCAAAACTTTCCACCTATTCCCTCCCTCTCTTTCTAAATGTGGAGTATGTCCATGTGGAGTATTTCAGTATCAATGTTGCTTCTGTTTTCTGCCTCCATTGATGTTCATTCAAATTCTCTCCATTGTGATTTTACTTTCTATTTCCTGGTTTTCCTCACAGGATTATACCTTCTTGATGTAAATTTTTATTTTCCCTATCCTTCTGAATGAGGCCCTTTCAGAGCCAAAGTCTAGTCTTATATCAGCAAGTCTCAATAAGACTATAGAGACACATTTGCCTATTTGTATTAGGATGTCTATTTCTGTTTATTTTCCATACTTTACACATTTGGGTGGAGGGAGACATCTGAGACCATGGGTTTGATTGGTGCCTCTTTTCTTGGATTTTGACTGTCATGGATTGCTGGATATGTCTACTGCTGTGCTCCTTCCTGCATTGTAACTGCATTGTAACTTGGAGTCAGAGGACCTAGATTCCAATTCTACCCCTTATTTACTACATGTGTGACTTTGGACAAGTCATAGCAGCTTTGAAAATTTGGTTCCTCATCTATAAAATGAAAGTGTTTTATTAAGTAGCTTCTAAGATCCCTTCCAGCTCCAACTTTATGATCCTGTGGTCTATAACATCTAGTTTGATGGACATATGGAGGTGTTTTTCTCCTTGTACTTTTCTTTTCAGCTTATAGCCATCTTTTTAGATTCATAAGACAAAGAACAAATATATTCTTATTACTCCTTATTAAGTACACCTCTTCTTAACCTTTCCTGGTTCTAGCTGACCACCTGAGAGTTTTGGGGCTTTTTTCTGGCCTTGTGAGATATTGAAGAGTTCATACTGAGATACAAAGCTGTAGGAGCTGCTGGTTCAGTGGTCATACAAAAGAGAGGAGCCCAGTCCTTCCACTGTGCTCTTCTCTGGCTGTGCATTATGCAGGACTGTTTTAAGTTGCATCCCTAGAGTTGGTTGGGAGATGAGTGGCTGGCACCATCCCCACACTCCAGCCTCCATACAGACATAAACACATAGTATTTAAAGTCCTTATCCTGCCTAGGCAAGTCTGATCCTGGGTTTGGTATTTTTTTCCTTTTTGTTCTTTCCTAATTTTAGATGAAAGAATATCCCTGGGTGGATGTGTCTAGTTTTAAAGGGGGTGCAGGAGAGAAAATGAACATTCTACTCATGAGGGCAAGAGGAGAGAAACTATTGAAAAGTCACATAGCCTAGATATGAAGGATTGGACAAGATGAGCATCTTCTGGCTCCAAAATCCTATTTAGTTGAATTATCAGAGAGAAGAACCAGCACGGGGGAACCTGTGAGCCCAACCCCTAGCGGAAAAAAGTAGGGCAAAAGAGCCCTCCCAAGACTAGGAAGTTTCTCCAGAGACAGCAGGTTGGCATGACATCTTAAGGTGACAAGGAGCCTCAGGAAGGAAGGTATTTTAATGCTTTACTCCTTCATAGTGGTAGTTCATTGTTTCCTACTTAATCTGAGCTTATCTTCCTTCTTTTCCAATGCATTTTTCTGTGATAGAAATGCTTCCCCTGGGAACAATTAGCCTCAGATGAAAATGAGTGGCATATATCTCACATGAGCACAGCTAAAGATATAAATGTCAGGGTTGTCATCATATCTCTTTCCCCAATTCTCTTTCTTAACTTGCTCCTAGAATGTCTTGGCAGTGGGCTTCCTTCCTTCATGGTAGGGGAGCCCTTTCCAGCAAAACAGAGGCAATGAGCCAGGAGCAATGGAAGGAAGACCTGAGTAAGAGTCAAATGGTAGATACATTCATTTCAGCTCCACCACTTACTAATTCTGACTCTAATCAAATCACTTATCTTCCCTAATCCACAGTTTCTTCCCATATAAGAAGATAATAATATTTACAGTATGTATTAAAGTATAGTTTGAGCATCAGATGGAATAATGTGCATGAAAGTGAATGATCAATCATGAGGTGCCATATAAATGTCCAGTAATATCACTAATGTTAATATCACTTTATTTCACATCAGGTACTCTCCCCAGTGGCAGCAAACCAAACAAAACCCTGCCCTGATGCTGGGGACAGGTTTCCCTTGGCCCTTGCAGTGTGGTATTATATTGAGCTAATGTTGAAAATGATTGAATGTAGTGGAACCAACACTGGATTGGAGTCATAGAGACTGGATTTGTCTCTGATATTTACCACTTGTGTGACCACAGCCATGTTTCTTTGCTTTTCTTGTCTGCTGTTTCATCATCTGTAAAATGAGATAGGTTGGGTTACTTAGAAGTCCCATCTAGCTCTAAATCTCTGAACTTAAGACTTCTCTGGCCCTCATTTTCCTCATCTGTAAACATGATCTCCAAGGCTTTTCACAGATTTAAATTATACAAAAAAGTTAAAATATGTTTATCTTTGTTCCTTAAGCCACCATCTCCAACACTATCTTTTACTCTAGAACTACCAATAAATTGTCCTTCATTCTTTGTTTCTGCTTTTTTAACTTATTAAACTTTAAAAGGATTGTCTGAATATGCACACATGAAGAATTCAAATGTTTGTTGAATGAATGAATGAATGTTAGTTTAGAGTAAACAGGCCTGGGGAAAAATTGGAAACCTGTCTAGTTATGAAGATCTAGATGTCTGAAGAAATCTCTAGAGTACCAATTCGGTAAGGAATTGCACTTAGAGTATATTACAGTATGGGTTATCATACACAGAGCCAAAAGAGTCTTCATTTCTCCCACCTGCTCATCCACACATCTTGGGGATACAAATTCAAATACAGGAGTCATTGACATAAATAGCTTGTTTCTTAGATCTCATTTATTCAACATCTCTTATACACCTATTCTGTATAAGACACTGTGCTAAATACTAAGGGAGAAGCAGAGGTGAATAAGACCTATTGCTGCCTTCAAGGATACTATAAACTAGTATACATAATTTATTTTTACATAATTATAACAAAACATATTTATACATAACACAAAAGATTTTACAATGCGTTTTCCTGACAGCTAGCAGTTGTTGTTGTTGAGTTCTATTTCTGTGATCCCATGGATCATAGTATGCCAGTCCCTTCTTTCTCCACTATCTCCCAAAGTTTGTCCAAGCTCATGTTCTTTGCTTCCATGACATCAACCTTCCCATTCTCTGTCATCCTCATCCTTTTGCCTTCGGTCTTTCCCAACATCAGGGTCTTTTCCAGAGTCCTGTCTTCTCATTATTCTCATTATGTGGCCAAAGTATTTAAGCTTCAGCTTCAATAGTTGACCTTCCAGTGAATAGACTGGATTAATTTCTTTAGGTATCAACTGATTTGATCTCCTTGCTGTCCAAAGGTTCTCAAAAGTCTTCTCCAGCAACACAATTTGAAAGTATAGATTCCATGGTGCTCAACTTTCCTTATAGTCCAACTCTCACAACCATGCATTGCTACGAGAAAAACCATAGCTTTGACAATAAGGATCTTTGTTGGCAAGGTAATAACTCTGATTTTTAGAATGAGAGTTATTACCTCTGTTTAGATTTGTCATAGATTTCCTTCCAAGGAGCAAGAATCTTTTAATTTCATGGTTGCTGTAAACTCTGCAGTCATCTTTGAACCCAAGTCTGCCATTACTTCCATTTCTTCTCCCTCTATTTGTCAAAAAGTGATAGGACTATTTACTGTTATCTTAAGCTTTGTTTTTCCTGTTAATCTTCAAGCTAGCTTTTACACTTTCCTTTTTTATCCTCATCAAGAGATCTCTTAATTCTTCTCCACTTTCTGCCACTGGAGTAGTATTGTCTGCATATCTGAGATTGTAATATTTCTCCAAGCAACCTTTATTCTGGTTCTTGATTTTATTATCTCCATATTATAGAAGAGGAAATCAGGAAGCAAACAGAGAGGAAGTTATTTCTTTACTGCTGTACAGAAAAATGAGGGATGGGATTTTAACCCAGGTCATCTGATGCTAAAATCAACTGTTCTTCCCAATAGACCAGACTGCAAAATACCAGATGATAAATAAATGAAAATCTTGGTCAAATGGCCAAGAAACAATGGTAAAAATACAAGGAAGGACATTATTGAAAAATGCAAGATTTTCATTTGATTCTTACTTTTATTTTTCATTTTCTTTCATAGGGTAAATATCACTTCAGTGAAATATGCTTTTTATTAAGTGCCTGCTATTGCCAGGCACTGTGTTAAGAGCTGGAAATGTGAAACAGAAAAAAAGGTCTTGCTTTCAATTGGCTCACAATCTAATTCAGGTGACAACATGCAAACACTATATATAATTAAATATATACAGGATAAATTGGGGATGATCTCAGAACAAAGGTACTAAGATTAAGGAGGACTGAGAGAGGCTTCTTTCTGGGAAGATGGAACTTTTGTCAGGTCTTGAAGGAAATCAGGGAAGACAAGAGGGAGAGATGAAGTTTTAGACAAAGAAGAGTTTTAGACAAGGTAACAGTCATTGAAAATGCCTGAAGTCAGGAAGACAGACGATCTCGTGTGAGGAAGAACAAGGAGACCAACATTATCGCATGTTTTATTAGTACTTTAATTTACAGTGTTGTTACTTTCCAAAAATTTCCTCTCTCCCCAAAAACTTTCCTCTGTAATAAAAAATGTAGTTAAGTAGATCAAACTATCACACTGGAAATGTCTTGAAAAAGTATCCCCCAGTCTTTACCTATCATTTATCACCTCTATGCCAAGAGAATGGAGGCATGTTGCACTCCCAATCTTCTGGAAAAAGGATTAGGTATTTCATGGATCACAGTTCTTATTCCTTCATTGTTGTTTTCATTGAATGAACAGATGAATGACTGGATGGTATGTGAAGGTGAAGCATCACCTGGGTCATCTTACAAATGTAGTAAGTTAAGTGGGCTAGTTTGCCTTCACTCAGTCAGTAGTCACAATAGCTAGACCTCAGGTGGAAGTTTCAAAGATGAGTCAATTAATTTCACCAGGAACTGTGGCCATAGATTTGTCAATAGAGAGATGACAGATGCAAAGTTCAAAGACATACTTTTTGGACATCACCACTATTCAGTTTCATTTTGTTGACCAAATTTATGGGATAGAAAAGTTTTTTCCCCTCTTCCTTTATCTCTCTCTTTTTTTAATGTGGGCGGGGAAGGAATAGCAGCAGGAGGTTAGTAATGGTGATGAAAGAGCAAAAGAGGGTCATTTTAAGTTTAAAAATACACAGAAGAGGGTTCAGAAGGAAGCTCAGAGAAGTAGGATAGTTTTGAAAGTAACCTGTAGAATTATACATACATACATATATATATTCATACATACATGAGCGCAAGTATGTATATGTAAAATATATATTAAATAAGTAGTGTAAAATGAAGATTCACAGTTTCACATAGAATTCTTTCTTTGTGTTCTGCTGTGTGTGTGGGAAATATTCACAATTGAGTATTAAAGTCTAGAATAAAAATAATATAAAAACAACAAAAAAATGAAAATTTATTGTGAAAGCCTGGCTGTTTTACTTTTATTTCTTCTCTAATGAGAGCCTCTCAACATACATGGTCCATTTTTCCTAAAGATTTTTTAAGAGAGAGCACAGCCCAGGAAGTGCAGAGTGCCTGCAGTGCAGCCTAGGAAGCATAAAGTGCGTGCAGCCCAGGAAATGGAGTGTAGCCCAATGTGGCAGGGACAGGACCCTAAACAGGTTCAGGGAGCCACTGGCAGCGGTACTTCCCAGATTGCTCAATCCACAGAAAACACTACAGATAGATTCAAAGGTCAGTGGGAGGGCTCAGTCATCTAGGAGAGCAGAGCACAATCTGGACCCTGGCAGCAGCCACTGCAGCTGCAGCTTCCATTTTTGGAGCCCTCCACCTACAGCCCATGGGGAAAATCTCAGCCCTGAGTTCAACCCTGACAAAGAACTCAAAAGTCAAGTAACTGGCTGGTAAAATGCCCCCAAAAGGGAATAGAAGGCTACTTTCTTGGTGAGCAGATATTTTCTTCTATCCTTTCATATGAGGAGGAACAATCTAGGTCTTCAGAGGAAGACATAAAAGTCAAGGCTTCTGCTTCCCAAACATCCAAAGTAAATATGCAATAGACTCAGACCATGGAAGAGCTCAAAAAGGATATTGAAAATCAAGTAAGAGAGGTGGAGGAAAAATTAGGAAGAGAAATGAGAGCAATGCAAGAAAACCATTAAAAAGCAAATCAACAGCTTGCTAAAGGAGACCCCAAAAATTCTGAAGAAATTAACACCTTAAAAAATAGACTAATTCAAATGGCAAAAGAAGCCCAAAAAGCCAATGAGGAGAATGCTTTAAAGAGCAGAACTGGCCAAATGGAAAAGGAGGTTCAAATTTCACTGAAAAAAGTAATTCTTTAAAAATTAGAATGGAGCAGATGAAAACTAATGACTTTATGAGAAACCAAGAAATTACAAAACAAAAGCAAACTAATGAAAAAATGGAAGATAATGTCAAAAAGCTCATTGGAAAAACAACTGATCTGGAAAATAGATCCAGGAGAGAAAATTTAAAAATTATGGGACTACCTGAAAGCCATGATCAAAAAAAGAGCCTAGATATCATCTTTCATGAAATTATCAAGGAAAACTGCCCTGATATTCTAGAACCAGAGGGCAAATAAATATTGAAAGAATTCACCAGTCACCTCCTGAAAGAGATCCAAAAAGAGAAACTCCTAGGAATATTGTAGCCAAATTCTAGAATTCCCAGGTCAAGGGGAAAATATTGTAAGCAGCTAGGAAGAAACAATTTGAGTATTGTGGAAATATAACCAGGATAACACAGGATCTGGTAGTTTCTACAGTAAGGTATCAAAGGACTTGGAATATGATATTCCAGAAGTCAAAGGAACTAGGATCAAAACCAAGAATCACCTACCCAGCAAAACTGAGAATAATACTTCAGGGGAAAAATAAACCTTCAATGATGTAGAAGACTTTCAAGCATTCTTAATGAAAAGACCAGACCTGAAAAGAAAATTTGACTTTCAAACACAAGAATCAAGAGAAGCATGAAAAGGCAAACAGGAAAGAAAAATCATAAAGAACTTTCTAAAGTTGAACTGCTTACATTCCTACATAGAAAGATAATATTTGTAACTCTTGAGACTTTTTTGCAGTATTTGGGTGGTTGGAGTGATTACACATACACACACACATGCACTCACACACATATACATATAGACAGAGAGCACAGCTTGTGTGGAATAAGAAGGGATGATATCTAAAAAAATAAAGTTAAGGCTGAGAGAGGAATACAATGGGAGGAGAAAGGAAGAAATGGAATGGGCAAATTATCACTCATAAAAGAGCTAAGAATAAGATTATTCAATGGAGGAGAAAGGGGGAGAGGTGAGAGGGAAAAAGTGAAACTAAAGAAGGGAATAACATGCTCAATTTGGTATGAAAATCTATATTACACTACAGTAAAGTAGGGGAGAAGGGGCCAGGTAGGATGAAGGGGATGATAGAAGGGAGGGAAAATTGGAGAAGGGAGTAATTAGAAATCAACACTCTTGGAGAGGGACAAGGTCAAAAGAGAGACTAGAAGTAGTAAGGGGCAGTATAGGATGGAGGGAAATATAGTTAGTCTTGTACAACATGACTATTATGGAAATCTTTTGAAAAGCTACACATATATAGCCTATATTGAATTACTTGCCTTCTCAGTGGGGATGGGTGGGGAGAGAGGAAGGGAGAGAAGTTGGATCTCAAAGTTTTAGGAGTGAACGTTAAGAATTGTTTTTGCATACAACTGGGAAATAAGAAAAACAGGTAATGGAGTATAGAAATCTATTTTGCCCTACAAGAAAAGAGAGAAGATTAGGATAAGGGAAGGGAGGCGTGTGAGAGAAGGGAGGGCATGTTGAACAAAAGGTAATCAGAATTCAAGGTATTATGGGTTGGGGAAGGGGAGAGATGGGGAGGAAATTTGAAACTCAAAATTTTGTGGAAATGAATGTTGAAAACTAAAAATAAATAAACATTTTTAAAAAAGATTTTTTAAGAGACAAGAAAGTAGATGTATGAGTTGATGGTTACTGATGTAATCTTAGTTGCCTTTTAGGGGTAATAATACTATACATGATGTTTTTTCATTCTTTGGTAATCTTCCCTATTTTCATGGAGTTTGAAAAAATACCTGGATGCCATTAAAATTGTCTTGCTTCCAGCACAAATTTCTCCTGCATATATCAGACTAGATGACAATAAAAATCGTCTACCAGATCTAATTCTAGTTTATGGCTATTTGTTGTCCTTCTTCTTCACCCTCTTGTACTGTTTTGCAAAATACTGTGCATAATGTTATGTGTTCAATTGCTCAACCGGCAAGATTTGTGCCAGGCATTGTGCTTGGTGCTAGGTATAGAAAACAAAAGTGATACAGCCCTCAAGGAAACTGTATTCTAACTCTTTGACTAAAAATCAGTGTTGCCATTGGTTTTCTCTTCCCTTCACTTGGTAAGGAGATCAAATGTTTGTTGCCTAAATTGGTTTCTGAGTTTTCTGGCTTCTTTGTTATGTGACTGTTTTATACAGGGTAGATTTATCTAAGAAATGGTAGACTCAATCTTTTTGCTTTTATGACAAAAATTTGCTTAGATAGATGCTTTTTAATTGCATTATTTCTTTTAAAAATCTTTATTCTTTATCTAGTATTTATTTTGAATTTTATTCTATTCAGAAGACAATCTGGTCATATACCAATAATTCATTCTGAAATGACTCTTACACTGGTAATCAGAGACTTCTTATTTGGTAAGATCATCAATTCCATTTTTGTGTGTGTGACGTTATTTGCTATGTGTAACACACATTTGGTTGCATTATAAAGTCTATTCTTTTTGGTCTGGAATTCAAGACCCTCTATAATCTCTTTCCAACCTATCTAAAGATGAAGGTTAAGACTTCTCCAGCCACTATTGCTCCCTATGCCCACTCAGAAAATGGGATATTTCCATTCTAAGCATATATTTTGAGGAGTCGATTCTTTAAAAAAATGAGTTCAGATAAATTTGGGACTTGCTTCAATAAGAGAATGTTTGGTTTGATTTGAGATATTCTTAAACCTCTGTGTTATGAATCTTCACTACACAAAACAGTATATACATTAGCATCAATAGTGGGATATTGTTGTTATTTTCCATATAACGACCATTTCCAGATTAATCTAATCAACACTCAAAGTAGATCAGGGGCTGAGGCAAGCATTGTGGTTCTTGATCATTTTGTTCAGAAAATTCCAGGAAACATGAAATATCTGACTGCCAGGAAATACTGAAGAGGAAAGAAATGGAAAATTTTGTTATAGCCAACCCAGATGGTCAAAACTTCTGAGGCTTTGGCTGCTAGATCCTAATTGCTTGGCTACTCTCTGCTCCCATCACATGAAGGAAAGAAACTTGGCCTGGAGTTCCCATCTAGTATCATGCTGCCTTCTTTCCAAAGGACACAGTGTCTGTATAACCTATATTTGTTATATACAATTTATAGTTCATGATTACCTCAAAAAATGCATATTAAAACACATTCAAGGTTTCCTAAGCAGGGAAAAGCTTGAATGAAAGTTATAACAGTTTCATACAATGGTGATAGATTTTACACCGGTATATTTTGACTAAAAGTCAAAAGTCAGACAAAGTTTACATCAGAAAAAACTATGAATACATTGATGATTTGTGCTTCTGTTTCCAGTTCTATCATCAAATTTATTTCTTCATACTCATATTCTTATTACATAAGTTAGCATTTAAGGATTGGTAGTGCATGATTTTTAAATGAGAAATATAAACTGAATGCTATTCACAACAGCTTATGAAAATGCAAATGTTTTTTATCTATTAATGAAAGAACCTCTTCATTAAAGAAATGAATGATTAGGTTTACCAGTGAAATATAAACTTCACTGACAGGACAAAATCTTTAGGCAACTATAAATCCTAGTTTTCATGATTAAGCCACTTACCACATCAGAAACATATATGATTTTATCAGTGGAAATGGCATGAAAGAAGACACATTGCCACCTCTGTCATTTTACCCTAAGATCCATGAACCATTTCAACTGATTTCTAGTCAAAACTTTCATTTGTTCCCTTCCCCCAATCTGTCCTTCCTTCTATCACACTCCTCCCTTCCCTTATCCCCATCTTCTCTCTTGTCCTGTAGGGTAGGATTAGATTTTTATACCCCATTACCTGTATTTCTTATTTCCTAGTTGCTTGCAAGAATAATTCTCAACATTCATTCCTAAAACTTTGAGTTCTAACTTCTCTCCCTTCCTTCTTCCACATCCATCCCCACTGAGATGGCAAGCAATTCAATATAGGTCATATATGTGTAGCTTTGCAAAAGACTTCCGTAATAGTCATGTTGTGTAAGACTACTATATTTCTCTCCATCCTATCCTCCCCCCCATTTATTCTATTTTCTCTTTTGACCTTGTCCCTCCCCCAAAAGTGTTTACTTCTAATTACTCCTTTCTCCCATTTGCTCTCCCTTCTATCATGCCCCCACCCTACTTATTCCCTTCTCCTCTACTTTTCTATAGTGTAAGATAGATTTTCATACCAGATTGAGTGTGCATGTTATTCCCTCCTTAAGCCAAATGTGATGAGAGTAAGCTTCACTTTTTCCATCTCACCTCCCCCTTTTCCCTACCATTGAAAAATCTTTTTCTTGCCTTTTTTATGAGAGATAGTTTGCCCCATTGCATCTCTCCCTTTCTCCTCCCAATATACTCCTCTCTCACCCCTTAATTTTGTTTTTTTAGATACCATCCCTTCCTATTCAACTAACACTGTGCCCTCTGTCTTTCCTGTTTACTTTTTCATGCTTCCTTTGACACTTGTGTTTGAAAGCCAAATTTTCTTTTCAGTTCTGGTCTTTTCATCAAGAATGCTTGAAAGTGGGGTGGAGCCAAGATGGTGGAGTAGAAAGACTCACATATGCTAGCTCCGAACCCACAGCCCATATATTTCCTACAAGAAGAACTCCCCACAAATTCTGGATCACTGCAAGGTGCGCAGACACACAGTGGAAAAGATTTCCATTCCAGAGAGCCCTGGAGAGCCGTCCCCAGGGTCCGTCGCCCCGGGAAAGTGGAGCCCACCCCTGCCCTGCCCTGGCTGGGCGGCCCCAGAGCAGCAGATCCGAGCAGGCTTCAGGGATGGAACCTCCAGCGGCTGCGAAGGTCCCTCCACCCACAGACGCTACAGGTCAGTGAGAGAGAGACGTCTGGGCTGGCCGAGAGGGGAACGGGGTGTCTCTGTGACTCGGGGCCCCTCGGAAGGCAGAGGCAGTGGCAGAGGCAGCAGCGGCAGCCTCCGGGACTCCCCGAGCAGGCAGGATCTTCATTACTGAAGGTCTCTGCATAAAGCCCCTGAGGGAACTGAGCCTGGGAGGCGGCCCTGCCCCCACCCAAGCACGAGAACTTAAGCTCACATTGAATAGCAGCAGCACCCACCACAGAAAGCCCTGGGGCTGGGGAGCAGCATTTGAATTTCAGACCCTAAGCACTACCTGGGCGGATCTAGGCGGGGGTGCAGAGGAATCTCAGAAGTCAAGTAACTGGCTGGGAAAATGCCCAGAAAAAGGAAGCAAAATAAGACCATAGAGAGCTATTTTGATGGGGTGCAGATGTTCCTGCCTTTCAATTCTGATGACGAGGAAATATTCTTACCATCAGGGAAAGATGTGGAGGGCGGGACCTCTATATCCCAGACACCCCAGGTGGATGTCCAGTGGACTCAGGCTATGGAAGAGCTCAAAAAGGATTTTGAAAAGCAAGTTAGACAGGTGGAGGAAAAACTGGGAAGAGAAATGAGAGAGATGCAAGAAAAGCATGAAAAACGGGTCAATACCTTGGTAAAGGAGACCCAAAAAAATGCGGAAGAAAATAACACCTTGAAAAATAGGCTAACTCAATTGGCAAAAGAGGTTCAAAAAGCCAATGAGGAGAAGAATGCTTTCAAAAGCAGAATTAGCCAAATGGAAAAAGAGGTTCAAAAGCTCACTGAAGATAATAGTTCTCTCAAAATTTGAATGGAACAGATGGAGGCTAATGACTTTACGAGAAACCAAGAAATCACCAAACAAAACCAAAAGAATGAAAAAATGGAAGAGAATGTGAAATATCTCATGGGAAAAACAACTGACCTGGAAAATAGATCCAGGAGAGACAATTTACAAATTATGGGACTACCTGAAAGTCATGATCAAAAAAAGAGCCTAGACATCATCTTTCATGAAATTATCAAGGAAAACTGCCCTGATATCCTAGAACTAGAGGGAAAAATAAGTATTGAAAGAATCCATCAATCACCGCCTGAAAGAAATCCCCAAAGAGAAACTCCTAGGAACATTGTGGCCAAATTCCAGAATTCCCAGGTCAAGGAGAAATATTGCAAGCAGCTAGAAAGAAACAATTCCAGTATTGTGGAAATACAATCAGGATAACTCAAGATCTAGCAGCTTCTACATTAAGGGATCGAAGGGCATGGAATAGGATATTCCAGAAGTCAAAGGAACTAGGGCTCAAACCAAGAATCACCTACCCAGCAAAACTGAGTATAATACTTCAGGGGAAAATATGGTCTTTCAATGAAACAGAGGACTTTCAAGCATTCTTGATGAAAAGACCAGAGCTGAAAAGAAAATTTGACTTTCCAACACAAGAATGAGAAGAAGCATGAAAAAGTAAACAGCAAAGAGAAGTCATAAGGGACTTACCAAAGGTGAACAGTTTACATTCCTACATGGAAAGACAATATTTGTAACTCTTAAAATTTTTCAGTATCTGGGTAGTTGGTGGGATTATACACACACACATACACACACACATGTATACACGTGTATGCACACACACATATACACAGGCACGCACACACAGAGACAGAGAGCACAGAGTAAATTGAATAGGATGGGACCATATCTTAAAAGAAATTAAGGTAAATGATGAGAGAGAAATGTGGTGGGAGGAAAGAGGGTGAAATGGAATGGGGTAAATTGTCTCTCATTCAAGAGGCAAGCAGGAGACTTTTTAATGGAGGGAAAAAGAGGAGAGCTGAGAAAAAAAACAACAAGAAGTTTACCCTCATCACATTCGACTAAAGGAAGGAATAAAATGCACACTCATTTTGGTATGAAAACCTATCTTACAATACAGGAAAGTGGGGGAGAAGGAGATAAGCAAGGTGGGGGGATGATGGTAGGGAGGTCAATGGGAGGAGGGAGCAATTTGAAGTCAACACTTGGAGAGGGACAGGATCAAAAGACAGAATAGAAACAATGGGGGGCAGGATAGAATGGAGGGAAATAACAGTTAGTCTTACACAACATGACTATTATCGAAGTCATTTGCAAAACTACACAGATAGGGCCTATATTGAATTGCCTGCCTTCCCAAAGGGATGGGTGGGGAGGGAGGGATGGTGAGCATTTGGAACTCAAAATTTTAGGAACAATTGTTTAGTATTGTTGTTGCTACTAGGAAATAAGAAATACAGGTAATGGGGAATAGAAAGTCATCTGGCCCTACAGGACAAAAGAGAAGATGGGGACAAGAGAAGGGAGGGATGACAGAAGAGAGGGCAGATTGGTGATAGGGAAAATTAGAGTGCTCGGTGTATTGGGGTGGGGGAGGGGGAGAAAAGGGAGAAAATTTGGAACCGAAAATTTTGTGAAAATGAATGTAAAAAGTTAAATGAAAAAAAAGGAAAAAAGAAAAGAATGCTTGAAAGTCCTCTATTTCATTGAATGACCATTTTATCCCCTGAAGCATTTTACTCAGTTTTTCTGGGTAGGTGATTCTTGGTTTTAGTCTTAGTTCCTTTGACTTCTTGAATATCATATTCCAAGCCCACTTATCCCTTAATGTAGAGGGGAGAATGCTAGATCTTGTGTTACCCTGATTGTATTTCCATAGTACTTGAACTGTTTCTTTCTGTTTGCAATTAACTTCTAACTTCCTTGACCTGGGAACTCTGGAATTTGGCTGCAATACTCCTAGGAGTTTCTCTTTTCAGATCTCTTTCAGGAGGTGATTGGTGAATTCTTTCAATATTTATTTTACCCTCTGGTTCTAGAATATCAGAGTCATTTTCCTTAATAATTTCATGAAAGATGATGTCTAGGCTCTTTGGTCTTCCAAGGTGTTACCTTTGTCTCTGTTTAACTGACATCTTTGTTCATTGACAGTTGATAAAAGATTTGTTATTATTATTCCTTGATAGATGTTGTCTTTATGGACCAAAAATTTCTGTATTAGAAAGTTATTTCTATTGAGCTTTCCTGGGTAGAAATTCCAGTTTCTAATTGGGCTGCTTAGCGCTGAATATACAATAGAACTTCCCTAATATTGGCAAGATCTTCTCAGTCCTCCAGGTTTTCAACTTAGGTTTCACCCTAGATTCTTCACTACCTATCACTCACCATATCCAGTTTACTGTCAAGACCCTCCTCTTTTACCCTTGTAAAATCTCTCCTCTCCCTTTCTTTCTTCTGATGAAGCCGCCACGCTGGTGAAAACCCTAATCTCCCCATACCTGTACTACTTCAATAGTCTGCTGGTGGGTCTCCCTGCCTTAAGTCTTCCACCTCAAAGTCATCCTCCTTTCAGCCACAAAAGTGATTTTCTTAAAGCACAGGCATGACTATGTCATCCTCTACTCAATAAACTCCAGTGACTTCCTATCACCTCCAGGATCAAATACAAAATCCTCTGACATCCAAAGTCCTTCATAACCTACACCCCAAGCACACATTTCCAGTCATCTTACACTTCATATCTTCCACCTGTTATGCTCTTTGATCTAACGACACTGGCCTCTTTGCGTTTTTTGAATAAAATATTCCATGTCCCTACTTTGGGCATTTTGATTCTCTGTGCCCCTCACCTAAAACGCTCTTGCTCCTCATCTCCACCTGGCTTCTCTAATACCTCCTACAGGAAGCTTTCCTTGTTCCACTTTAATTATAGTATCTTTCTTTTGTTGATTATTTCCTATATATACTGTATGTAGGTTGTTTACATGTTACTGCCCCCATTAGATTGGAAGCTCCTAGAGATCAGGGACTATCTCTTGCTTTTCTTTGTATCCCTAATACTTCGCATAATACCCAGAACATAATAGGTCCTTAATAAACTTCATTGCCTCAATGACAATAGAAACTCTATTGATATGGACTTTATCTTGATGAATTCATAGGGAGACAAGGATGATTTGGGATTACCTGATCAATTTGTTGAGTCTCCAATCACCTTAAAGAGCTATATACTAAGTGTATCTCATTTATCTTTGAGCTCATCTCTATTGAACAGTTATTATTCCACACTGATTCTGAAGATTTTTGTTTTCTCTTGATTACAGAAAACACAAGCAAAATAAGAGCTGAGTAATTTTGCCTATTGTATTGGGGGATCACTGTCCTTTGTGAGTTTCTAGATTTATAGATGAACAGAATGCCCTATATTTTAGCATAGACTTGACAATATCTCCCAGGATATATATGCTTGCTGATAAGATAGAAATGGTTATATGATCATATAATTAGGTAGATTTAAAATTGATTGAAAGATCAAACCCAATGACTAGTTATTAATGGCATCCTAAGTTAGAAGAAGGCCAATGACCTTGTGATAAAGACCAGAGAATAATGAGATTAAGAATAAGCTCATGAGGGAGTGTAGTGAAGAGGAGAGGCCTAGAGTTCAAGATACAAAGCTGTTAATGATAAAGTCCAAAATCTAGCCCATGCTAGTAGGTGGCTTCCCATTTTGACACTTCCATTGCCACATAACTGTTGTCTTTGATCTGTGTGGATCAAATACAAACAACCAAAGCAGAAGGGAGATATAATTTCGAATCTTTCTTTGAGATTCTACAGAAATGATTTTTAAGTTCTCAGAGTACGAGTGGAAGAATTCCTCGAATTCTACTTTACACAGGAGAGATGATTTAAAAGAAAGTTTCATTGGCTCATGGATTAGGTCAAAAAAGGATAGTGAGAATAAATCCTCTGCCGGACTCTCGTCATTATCAAGTCTATGTAGTTATTCACAGCAAAATATAACATTTGTGAGTCCATTGTGCTAGAGATAAACTAAAAACAGAGAAGCAAATGAGAGGGTAGAACCATTTGGGGATTATCATTCTACAGTCCTCTGGAGTAGATGGGACTCCCATGGAAGTCAAAAGTAAGAGAGGCCCCAATATCTGTGATGTAGAGAAAGAGCAAAACATAAAAAAGAGGGTTGCATTAATTAGACTACATTATAACATGTGTACACAGATTCTCTTTTGAAGAACCCAAATCAATTTTGTTGGTCAGCAGGAGCCCGGGGAAAGCTTTGTTAATTGCTGGGCAATCATCCCCCAGGAACACTGATAAATAGCACAATAACTGCCTGGGTTGTTTTTGGAAGCCAACCCTATTTTGGAGCAGTGTGAAATCACAAATACTCTCCATGTGCAAACAATCCCCACTTACACTTTATCATGTGTGCGCTGTCCACCCTGAAAATGTCTTCTTCCCTTCCTGAATCATTAGCTTGCCTGAAAAAAAAATCAGACATGTTAGAAATAGAACAGGTCACTCAAAGGAAAATACAGCATGAAAAAAATTTAAATGGCAATAGAGCTCGATCAAAAAAGTCAGAATGGGTTTGTGATGGAAGTGGGGACTGACTTGGCAGCCCTTTCAAACACACATGCAATTACCTATTGTTTCTCTTTTTTTTCCTCCAGTCTCTGTTGTGAATGCATTTAGCCCCAAATAAAAGAAGTTTTGAAAAATAAGTCCTCATTTTCACATTGGAGATGGCTGTTGGTGTACTTGTGCCGTGCCTGGAGGTAAGAAAGACTATTAAAACAGTTTCTCAAGATTTCTGTGATTCCCCAAATGAAATGCCAAAGACTTTTCTAAATAATACTGATGTATGAAAATAAGAAATGCTCAAAATTATTATATTATTGAAAAGAAAACGTTTGACTTCTGGTCAAAGGTTAATGGAATAGAACAAGCCAACTGGAGCTGAGGATATAATGTTACAAACACATTTTTGTAAAAAAAAAAAAAAGACTGTATGGTGTTTTGGAAAGTGTACTAGAGTTGGAGTCAGAAGGTTTCATTCAAGTTTCAGGTCTGTCACTTGCTAGCTCCATTACCATTCAGTATCCCAATCTGTGAAATACGTTCAATCATGTCTACACTGCCTGTCTTCTGGGGCTAACATGAGGAACTAATGAGGTAATGTATCAAAAGTCCTTTGAAATGCCATCTACATGTAATCTAGTTTTCAGTGATCATTTTCCTTAAATATCATGTATATTCTCAGTAGAGTTATCATTTGTTAAGGATACCCAATCTGACCCCAGAGTTCACATAGTTCTGTGTAATAATAAAGTATATTATTGTCATTTCAGTGTCTTTGGAGGAATAAGCACATATGAAAGGAGCAATTTTACCTATATCATTCAAAGATAAATAATTTCAAGTATTTGCCCTTAGTAAATGAATTTAAGGAGGGAAAATATTTCCCACAAATAAGGTGCATTTGTTTCTTAATCTATATATTACTTCATTGCTTGAATAATGTATATAAATTGTTTTAATGATTTTTTTTAGAACTGCTAAAGTAGGCATGCAGCTTGGTAGTTATTCATATCTTGATAGTTAACTTTTTTGCTAATAATTCCATCTATTAGTTTTTCCATACTTTGTATTTTTACACTCTAAGATATTTTTAAAACTGATCCTGAGATTTTGGTAAAATTATGTTTTGTAAAACATGGATTGCCTGTGTATATATTTAGATGATTCCAGTTATTTCTAAACTTTATTTTCTTCAGTGCCACTTTATAACCTTAGGTTCTGAGGTACATTGAGTACTGAAATATTAGAATCTAAATGAGGTGATTCCATTGCTATCAGTGCTGAGAATAGGTTGCTATAAAAATGCTGACAGATTGGTCTTATTTCAGTAAATGTTATTCTCCTTAAAATGGAGATTGTTAGCATCCTCATTCATTTTTGTCATATTTTCTGCACGATACATGGCTAGATTCTAGAACTGGATAAAAACCGAATCTCACTTGTTACTTTGTACCTTTCTCTAGTGCTTATTACTCTTGATATTGCATTATAATGGTTTATTGTGTATATGAGTTTTATTCTCTTCTCCTAGATTGTAAATTCCATCAGAAAAAGGACTATATCCTATTATCTTTGTATCTGTCTTAGATCATAAGTACTCAATAAATATTTATCAAGTTGTAGAATGTGTTGAAAATATACACTGAAAAGAAAGGAAAGGAATGAATTAAGAGAGTAAAAAGAAGTGTGTTCAAAACAGACAGATGCCAATGTGATGAAGGAGAGAGGCACACATATTGCACTAAAGCCATTATGCTTGTCTTCCGAAACCCTAAATAGATGCTTTCATGACTTGGGCTATTTAACTGTAATACTGATAAAGTTATAGAAATTGTACCATCAGGAAGTAATTCTACCTCAGTTTGTTGCTGTTCAGTCATTTCAATTGTGTCCTACTTTTCGTGACCCCATTTGGGGTTTTCTTGGCAAAGATAATGGAGTTGGTATGCCATTTCCTTCTCTAGCTCATTTTATAGATGAGGAAAATAAGAAAAACAGGGCTAAGTGGATTGCTCAGAATCACAGAGTTGGTAAGTGTTTGAGGTCAGATTTGAACTTATAAACTGAAGAGAAAGGTTCAATAGTTGTCTCATAACTGTTATTCTCATAATTCTGCAACCAAGATGGCTTCAGTCACTATTCCTATATCACAGGTTCTTATGTTTCACAGTTTGGTTGTAAGGAGTGAGGGTGTTTGAGCAAAGGATGTGTACCATAGGATCATATACTTCTCAGATGAGGGACAAAGATCAGGAAGGCTAAGATTTAGGTCAAGTAGACTAGTATATTAAAATAATCACCAAGCATATATATTTTAAAGGGAGGGACCAAAATGAAACTATGGCCAAAATGGCCAAGAGTTCAGACTGAGTAATCATGGTTGGCAGAAGACATAGGCTATCACAGGGTTAGGGATGCCCCATTGGAGTAGGCTAGGTGGGGTAAAGTCATTGAGGAAGAACTGCCTAAAATATTCTCTTGCGCAGAGCACACATTTAATAAATGAGAAGTTGAATTAAATCAATAAATTTCATGATATATACAGGGCTGAGATGGCACTGGTGAATCAGAAGTCAGGTAAGAATCCATATGGGTCCTATAGATGAGTCCTATGACTGTCTCTACAGCAGCTAAGTGTTCTGAGGGTCCTCGCTGCCCCAAACTGCATGGTTTACTAGGAAGAAGGCTAGATTTTTAATTTGAATGTTCAAACCCAGCTTTGCCATTTATTTTCTATGTGACTTTTGGTAAATTATTTAAACTCTTTGGACCTCAGTTCCCTCATCTATAAAATGAGAGGTTTGGACAAGATGACCTCTAAGGACCCCTCCAGCTCCAAGTCTATGATCCTGTGGTCTTCTATCAGAACCCTGATAGCTAAGTCTTCAATTAGCACTGTGATTCTATCAGACTCACTAGGGATCCTTTGGTGGATCATTAAACAGCTATGCTTAATGGAGTTCTTCTGCCAGGGCAATATTTTGACTTGCCAGGGTATATGGCATGTGGATCGGGGGTTCCTGAATCAAACATTCCAGAACAATGTCTTATTTTGACCTCTCCAAAGCTGTTGTTCTTTGACTCATCCCCTAAGATTGGAATCCTAGAGGCTGGATCTTTAAGTCACACAACATGTATCTTATATATTGAAACCACAGGAAAGGAAATAGGACCAGGCTTCTTAGTTGAGAGAGGGAACATAGGAAAAGAGGGTTATGGTTTAGTCAGGTAGACTAGTGAAACAAAGGGAGGTGGAGAGGAAAGAAAAAAGCCACATATCCAAATCATTTACTACCTTATTATTAACTGATGACACGATTAATTCTGGACAGGACTGAAAATTCCAGACAAATAATCCTAGGTAAATGACAAATATATCATTTAAAAGTCAAGTCATATATATCATCAAGTCAAATATATCAAATATATATTAAAAAGTCATAGCCATTTTAGCTCTTTATTTCTAAGGAAAGAAAGAAATGTTTAAAAAAATTAAGACATAATATAATATTTGGTAGAGTTAGAAAATGGGACAGGATAATTCCATAGAAAATATTGGCAATAAGATAAGGAAGGAGAACAGTTAGAAGAGGCAGAAAGATCAGGAAAAATAGAAATATAAATATGAGAAATATACAGGGCAAGACAGTATTTTGGGCAGAGACTATGGTTTTTCTGAGTCCCATATATTCAAATGGTAAAACAAGCTTGATACCTTATCCTTGAACCAGTGAAATGTGAGTTTGGCTCAAATTTGGTTGGAGAATATTTTGATGTTCCATTTCTATTTTAGTTTAATATTGTTATTTTAATCTACACATTTCTGTTCTGGTTCAGACAATCTCACTAGACTTTAAACAGGAATTTTTGTTTGTTTTCTGTTTTAGTAAAAAAAAAAAGTTTGGCTCAGGGTTCATTGACTCAGTACTGTTCAGTTCTGTTTTTCTTCACAGTTCAGTTCACATCTGCCTAATGTCTTTTAAAGTGTTCTATACGTGTGTGCATACATATACTTATACACATGATGATAAATATCATGTTCTCATATCTTTGTACTTTCTCATTTGGGGAGAAAAACAATAAATCTCCTCTAGATAAATGAAAAAGCCTAGCCAAGTTATATTACTTACTATTGAACATATTTTGGTAACCTTAGCAGAGCTTTCACTAGGGCATGGTGACAACTGCTTTACCACAATGCAACAAATTTAAGCTCTGCTGACAGTTATGTCAGTCCTTTGGCAGCTAAAATAAAGGAATCAAGAAGCAAAGAAAGCAGTCAGGATCTCAAACAAAATAAAAGCAAAAATAGATCCAATTAAAACAAATAAGGAAGGAAATTATATCTTTTTGAAAGGTAACCATAGACAATGAAACTATATCAATACTAAATATATATGCACCAAATGATAAAGTTTCTAAATTTTTGAAGTTGAATGAGTTATAATGGGGGACCTCAACTTTTCACTCTTAGAACTAAATAAATTTAAAAAAATAAACAAGAAAAAGTTATGTAGATGAATAAAATTCTGGAAAAGTTAGATATAATACATCTCTGGAGAAAATTAAATAAGAATAGAAAGAAATATACATTTTTCTCAGTAATGCATGGCTCCTATGCAAAAATTGATAGTGGATTAGAACCATAAAAGTCTCATAACCAAAGGCAAAAAGGCAAAAAGAGTCAATGTGTCCTTTTCAGATCATAATGTAATAAAATATCTTTCAATAATGGGCAATTTAAAGATAGATTAAAATTAATTGGAAATGAAATAATCTAGCCATAAAAATATATGAGTCAAAGAACAAATCATAGAAACAATAGATAATTTCATTAAAGAAAGTAACAACAAAGAGACAATATACAAGTATTTATGGGATGCAGACAAAGCAATATGTAGGGGAAAATTTATATCTCTAGTTGCTTACATCAATAAAATAGAGAAATTGTAGATCAATGAATTGGGCACGCAACTTTAAAAAACTACAAAAAGAACAAATTAAAACTTCCCAACTAAATACCAAATTGGAAATCCTGAAAAACCAAAGGATAAATTAATAAAATTGAATGTAATAAAACCACTGAACTAATAAATAAAACTAGAAGCTGCTACTATAAAAAATAAACTATTGGTTAATTTGATTAAAAAATATAATTAGAAAAGCAAATTGCCAGCATCAAAAATAAAAGGGATTAATTCACGACCAATGAAGAGGAAATTAAGACAACTGTTAGGAGCTATTTTGCCCAATTATATTTCAATAAATTTGACAATTTAAGTAAAATGAATGAATAGCTACAAAAATATAATTTACTCAGATTAACAGAGGAAATAAAATACTTATATAATCCAATCTCAGAAAAAGAAATTGAACAAGCCACCAACGAAATTCCTAAGAAAAAATTCCCATGGCCATATGGATTCAAATGTGAATTTTACCAAACATTTAAATAACAATTAATCCCAATACCATATAAATTCTTTAGGAAAATAAGTGAAGAAGGAATCCTATCAAATTCCTTTTATGACACAAATATGGCACTGATACCTTAGCCAGAAAGAGCTAAAATTGGGAAAGAAAATTGTAGAGCAATTTTCCTGATGAATATAGATGGACAAAATTTAAATGAAATATTAGCAAAGGAGATTACATCAAAATATCATAAGGATGATACACTATGAACAGGTGAATTTATATTAGGAGTGCAGAGTCAGTTCAGTATTAGGAAAACTATCAACACAATTGACCATATCAATAACAAAACCAACAGATACTATACAATCACCTCAATAGATGCAGAAAAAAATCCTTGACAAAATACAACATCCATTAATAAAATAGAGAGCATAGGAATAAATGGAACTTACACTTAAATGATAAGTAACAGTTATCTGAAACATTAGCAAGAATTATCTGTAAAGGGAATAAGATAGAAGCCTTCCCAATACAATCTGGAGTGAAGCAAGGATGCCCACTCCCACCTCTACTATTTAATATTGTGCTAGAAATGTTAGCTATAGAAATAAGAAAAGAAAAAGAAATTGAAGGAATTAGAACAGGCAATGAGGAAACAAAATTGTCACTCTTTGCAGATGATATTATGTTATACTTAAAGAATCCTAGAGAATCAACTAAAAACTACTTGAAATTATTAACAACTTTAGAAAAATTGCAGGATATAGGATAAATCTGCAAAAATCATCAAAAATTTCTTTATATGATCAACAAAGCACAGCAGCAAGAGACAGAGAAAATCCACTTAAAATAACTGCAAACAATATAAAATATTTGGGAGTCTACCTGCCAAGACAAACCTAGGAACAATATGAACCCAGCTACAAAACACTTTCCACACAATTAAAGTCAGATTAAACAACTGGAAAAAAATATTATTTGCTTATGGATAGGCTGGACCATTACAGTAAAAATGACAATCCCACCTAAATTAATCTATCTATTTAATGCCATACAATGAAACTATAAAATTATTTTATAGAGCTAGAAAAAATGACAACAAAATTCGTCTGGAAGAATGGTAAGGATATCAAGAGAATTGGAAAAAAAAAAAGTGAAGTGGCCTAGCCATATCAGATCTCAAGTTGTATTATAAAGTGATGACTATCACAGTAATCTGGTATTGGCTAAGAAACAGAGTGATGGGTTAGTAGAAAAGATTAGGTACAAATTACTGTTTACTAAATGATCAAAGTAATCTGGCATACGATAAACTCAAAGATCCAACCTTTTGGAACAAGACCTCATTACATCACAAAAACTGCTGGGAAAAATGGAAAATACTATGGAAATAATCAGGTAGAGATCAACACCTCATACCATATACCAAGATATGGGTCAAAATGGGTACATAATTTAAACACACACAAAAAAAGGGTGATACCATCAGCAAATTAACAGAGTGTAGAATAGTTTATCTATAAGATCTATGGATAAGGGAGGAATTTATGACCAAACAAGAGACAGAGAGCATCACAAAATGTAAAATGGATAATTTTGATTTTATAAAATTAAAAAGTTTTTTCAGAAACAAAACCAATGCAACCAAAATTATAAGGAAAGTAGAAAATAGAAAAAAAAGTTGCAACAGGTACCTCTGGTAAAGGCCTTATTTCTCAAATATACAGAGAACTTATTCTAATTTATAAAAATATAAGCCATTCCATTAATTGATAAATGATCAAAGGATGTGAACAGGCAGTTTTCAGACAAAGAAATCAAAGCTATCTCTAGTCATATGAGGAAATGCTCTAAATCACTATTGATTAGATAAATGCAAATTAAAACAATTCTGAGATACCACCTCACACCTATCAGTTTGGTTTATATGACAAAAAGGGAAAATGATGTATATTAGAGGGGATATGGGACAATAAAGCGTTGTTGATAGAGTTGGGAACTGATCCAACCATTCTAGAGATCAATTTGTAACTGTACTCTAAGGGCTGTAAAACTGTGCATAAATTTTGATCCAACAATGCCACTGCTAGATCTATATCCCAAGGACATAAAAAGGGTGCAAAGGACCCATATATATATATATATATATATATATATATATATATATATATATATATATATATATATACACACACACAAATATTTACAGCAGCTCTTTTTTGATGTCTAAGAATTAAAAATCGAAGGCATGCCCATCAATTGGGGAATGGCTAAATGAGCTGCAATATATGATTGTAATAGAATATTATTGTGTTATAAGAAACGACAAGCATGATGACATCAGAAAAACCTGGAAAGACTTACATGAACTGATGCAAAGTGAAGTGACTAGAACCAGGAGAACATTATACATAGTAACAATATTGTTCAATGAAGAACTGTGAATAACTTAGGTATTCTCAACAATACAATGATCCAAGAAAATCTCAAAGAATTAATGATAAGGCATACTATTTACCTGCAGAGAAAGAACTGATAGTGTGAACACATATTGATATTGGGAAAGGTCTCCCTTAGATAGTAAGATTTGAGCTTACACTTGGAAGGGAAAATAAGAGAGACACAAGGAGGAGAGACTAGAGGTGCAGGGTCATGTTGTTGTTCAGTTGTTCTCAGTCATATCTCATTCTTCTTGATCCCATTTGTTTTGTTTTGTTTTGGCAAAGATACTGAAGTGGTTTTCCCTTTCCTTCTTCAATTCATTTTACAAATGAGGAACTGAGACAAACAGGGTTAAGTGATTTGCACAGGGTCGCACAGCTAGCTAAGTGTCTGAGATCAGATTTGAGTTCAAGAAGATGGGTCTTTCTGATTCTAGACTTGGCACTCTTTCCACCGCACCACCTACCTGCCCTGGAGGTGAGGAATAAAAAGTAGGTCAGTGTAGTTTATAGAATGTTTCTAGATGACGTAAAATTAAGAAGACTTAAGAAGGGAAGGTTATGAAAAGTTTTAAATGTCACATCAAATGTTTTATATTGGGTAACAAGAGTAATAGTCACTGAAATTTATTGAATAAGGGATGAGGATGATATGCTCAGAACTGCAATTTAGAAAAATCACTAAGGCAGCTAAGTAGAAAGTGGATTTGAGTGGACAAAGACTTAACATAGGGGATACCATTCAGGCAAGAGTTGATGAGGGTCTTTATATGGGCAGTAGCGTGTAACTAGTGAAGTATATAGATGTGGCAGATGTTGTAAAGTTAGAAGTTACAGGACTTGACTAATGATTGGATATGCAGAATGAGTAAGAGTAAAGGAGTCAAGGACGACAGTTTTTAGAAGGGGATCAGTAGTTTAAATGCTGCCGAGAGATAAAAAAAAAGAAGGAAGACTGAACAAAGACCATGAAATTTGGCAATTAAGAGATCATTGGTAGATTTGGAGAGAGTAGTTCCAGTTAAATGATGACATGAGCAGCCACACTGTGGTTAGTTTGGAAAAATGAGAGGAAAGAAAAGGGGAGAATCTACTGAGGAAGATAAGAATAGACTGTTCAGGGCCCTTCTTTGATGTCCAACTTCCTGGAAACTGGTGATGTGTTCTGGCCCTGGGAAGTGGGCCTCAAAGAACAATAATCAATTACATTAATTTACTATTATTTGTTTAGACATTCCCTAATTGATAGGCATCTCCTTTGTCACCACTTCTTTGTCACTACAAAAAATGAAGCTAATATGCATAAATTTGTGTAAGGAAGTACTTTTTCCTTTTATTTGATCTCTTTGTGGGTCAAAGTAATATCTTAGTAACTTTGGGGGTACAGTTACAAGTTACTTTTGAGAATGGTTGGATCAGTTCATAGTTGCATCAACAGTACATAAAATGATTGATTTTAAATTTAATAATTTATTGTAAATTTGTGTTTTTTCCTACATTCAAATTTGATGACAAAATATTGTATCATGTAGAGTATGTATAACATCATATTGTAAAGAGGTCATTACAGGCACATATTCTTGCAAATTCATGCTGGACTTCCTAATCATGCACTACATATTCACCTGCCAACACTTACTTGTCAAGAACTGTCAGAGGACTTGACCACTGATTGTTTATAACTTGCATTTTGTGTGTTTATTTGTAGTAATGCAATCATTAAAACTTTAATTCTGTTACATATAATATTGACTCTTGGTTTTAGATAATTATTACTTATATTAAGGATAAATTTATACTTATATTTGTTTTCTAGAATTTTTAATAGGAATGGGTGTTGGACTTTGTCAAAAGTTTTTCCTCTACATATTGATATAATCACATAATCTTTGATATTATTATTAATATCATCTATTATGTTTATAATTTTCCTAATATTTAGCCAACCCTATAATCCTAGTAAAAATATAGCCTGATCATAGTATAAAAATCTTTGTAATATGTTACTATTATCTACTTGCTAGTTATATAGGTATTTAGTTTTCCTTTTCAGTTTTACCTTGACCTAGTTTACATATAAAGATCATATTTGTATCACAAAAGGAATTTAGGAGAACTCCTTTTTTCCTATTTCTATAAACCTCTCATGAAGTACTGGAGTCAATTATTTTTATATATTTGATAGAATTCATTCTTACATCTTACATCTTAGGGGTTTTTAAAATTCCTTTTTAGGGCTTTTTAATGCATTGTTCAAATTTTCTTTCTGAGATTGCATTATTTAAATCTTCTATTTCTTAAATTAATCTCAACACTTTATGTATTTGTTAATATTCATTTATTTCATTTAGATTGTGAATTTTGTTAGCATGTAATTGAGCAAAGTAGTTTCTAATAAATTCTTTATTTTTTCTCTTCTAAAAAATCAAATTAGATATTGGTTTTTCTGCCATGGTCTTTCCCCTCAAAACCACAACTAGTTATATTACTAAATCATGGTAATTTTTTCTTTCTTTTTCTTCATCATTTCTTTGATTTTCAGGATCTCTATTTTACTGTTTAAATTTTTTATCCATTTTTTGACATTCTAGTTTGTTTTAGTTGCATGCTCAAGTCACTGATCTCCTCTTTCTCTCTTTTGTTGATATAGGTGTTTAAAGATATAAATTTTCACCTGAGGACTTCTTTGTCCTCATTGCAAAAATTTGTGTATATTGCTTATTGCCCTTGTCCTTAATAAATTATCTATTGTTTCTAAGATGGTTTTTTAAAACTCATCCGTTCTTCAGGATTAAGTTATTTAGTCTCTAATTTTTATTTTCATAGTCAATGTTGGTAAAGGTACCAGATACAGTTGAAGAATATGTAAAGTCCTTTCTATCCTCACTCAATAACTGAGAATATTGAATTTTTCCAGAATTGTAGCCAGGTCCTTAACTTCTTTTTTTGGTTCATTTTTGGTTGGATTTGTCTTATTCTGAAAGAGGTACATTGGGATATCCTACTATAATGTCGTGATGGTGGTGGTGATGGTGATTATCTTACTAGAACTAGAATTATATTACTAGAATACTAGAATTACATTCTCCAATAAAACCTCTGTATCAGAGAACATACTTCTCACCTCTAGCCTTTGAGTCCTTACTCTTCTCATCTATTCCCTTTTCAGCTATGCTATTACTAAGTACATATGGCCCCCCATTATGCCTTCAAAGTAGAAATATTTTTGTTAAAAAATGTATAAGCTTAGTCACACCTGTTGCTAATTTCTAAATACACAAATATAATTTTTTTTAAATTCCTTAATAGCCATTCAGCTTCTCTAAGACCATTAGTAAGAGTCAGGTGCTAGTCTATCTTGCCATATTTTAATTCTGCCTATCGATCTCCTTAAGCACCTATCAGATAGATACTCTTTCTTACTGAGAAGTCTCCTTATATGTCTCTATGAGGGCTACAGCAGTACAGTGAAAAGTCTCATATCTGGCTATCAATAATCACCCAATGCTCCCTTTATTCCACACTGCTCTCCTCCTACTTCAACCATTAAAATAACCATGAAGTCACTGCAATCCAATACTCCTGACTAATCATCAATATTATGGTCCAGGCCTAATTAAGACCAAAGAAATGATTCGGGTATAGAACTGAACATGATGAATCACTCATGAACCATAAAATGCAATATAAACAACTTTATAATAAGAGTAAAAAGAATGCAACTCTGAGTTGCTTAACCAGAGTAAATACTACTCTGTTTGATTCCAATTTACCACAGCAATGGCAGCATTAAGTCAGAAAGGAGTCCCTTTTGGGAGAGGTCATTCCACTAAACCTCTGAGAACTTACTTCCCATAAGCTGGCCATCTTATGTTTCAAGGTGCAAGGAAGTCAAACCAATACTTCCACTCCTAATCCTAGGAATTCATAGATACATTTCAGTAGGTCTGTGACTATGAATGGGAAAGCAATAACATTTTTATTCTTGAACCTCTAACTGAAATTTAAAAACAACATTATTCCGGGGAGAGCCATAGGTATCACTAGTCTGTCAAAGGTATAAGATACAAAAAAAAAATTTTTTAAACCCCTGTTGAAGATCAATCATATGCAAAGAACAGTCTCCCTCCTCCCTCCCCCTTGGGAAACCACACCAAGTATACGTAAAATATACTTCACCCTTTTCACAATCTCTTTGAGTGTAAACCCATTAGTGAGATCACTAGCTTAAAAGGTAGAAACAATTTCATAAATTTTCTTGAATAATACAAAATTGTTTTCCAAGGCAAATGGTCCAATTTTCAGTAATACCAAGAGTGAATTACTGTGTACATTTGCAATCCCTCTCACATTTATTTTTCTGTGTCTAGTATTTCTGCTAGATATGGGAGATACAAGATTGTACTTCAGATGATTTAATTTACATTTTCACATTATTAATGATTTTGAATATTTTTTTCATATGATTTTTGATAGCTTATGTTTATTTAATCATATCATCTAGTCACTTGTCAGTTGGGGGAATATCATGGTCAGACCTGTGCTTTAGGAAGATTGCTTTGATGATTGGTCAGAGGATATACTGGAGCATGAAGAGACATATCAGGGAGACCAATAAAGATTTTTATCCCAGACCAGAGGTGATGCCATCAACATGATGAAAATACCTAAGGAAAAAAGGGGTTGTGTATATGTATATGAGAGATGTTGTGAAGATAGAAATAGCAGGACTTGGAAACTGATTTGATATGGAGGAGTAAAAGTGAGTGAAAACTCAAAGATGACACTTAGGTCCCAAGTCTGGGTGACTGAAAAATTAGGGGTTTCCTCAGCATCAATGACACGAATAAGCAAGTTAGGAAGAAGACAGGATTTGGGAAGAAAAATAATGAGTTCAGTTTTTAAAATGTTGAGTTAAGATTCTTTCAAGCTATCCAGTTTGAGGTGTCCAGTAGTCCACTGAAGATGAAAGATTAGAGGTCAAGGGAGAAGTTGAGGCTGGACAAATTGATCTAAGAATCCTCCACTTAGAAATGACAATTGATTCCATAGGAGCTGGTGAGATCTCCAGGAGAAACAGTATAGAGGGAGCGGCAAATTGTTGGGCTCTGTTATCTGATCTAGTCTGTAACTCTTTTCTATTTTAGGGGTGATTTTAGTCCTTCAACATTCAAACAACCCTAATTGCTAGATTTGGTCTTTCCTTCAACAAATTCAGTTATATTACTTTAATAGTAATGAGCAGTAGATCCTATCAGTTTGTTAAAATAATCTAATAGCATTTTCTTTCCACAAACACCATGCCCTCCCCAGCTGCCTAATCTGTATTCCTCTCTCTCTCTCTCTCTCTCTCTCTCTCTCTCTCTCTCTCTCTCTCTCTCTCTCTCTCTCTCTCCCCTTCACTCACCTCTCTCTCTCTCATCTCCTTTTCCCCACATAAAATTATTTCAGCAGCCAACCCAGTCCTCCTTTTCACCCCACATCATTGTGCCCCATAGGAAAAAATATTATTTCTGTTTTTCCCCTTGTCTAATTTTTCTTCTTTCAAGATGCTCTGCAAATATGTTCCTCTTTCATGGGATTTTCCTGTAATTGTTTTCTCTCAGTTATTTTAAAGACCATTATCAAAGTTTTCTAAATATCTTTTCTCTTTTACCTCACCCATAAAAAAGTGTGATTCAGATTCCCTTCTTCCCCTTAGGGCCTCCTATCTCTGTCTCTCTATTTTAATGACCTTTGTCTGCGATACCCTCATTCCACCAAATACTAATTTGCCAATTTACTTCTTTCTTCTCTCCACTTCTCCTTTTTCTAAGATGTAGAATGTTGTATGTGAAATAAACACAGCAAGCAATTAGTTGTACCATAGCTTATTTAAAGGGGATTAATGTATAATAAGCCTGCAAAGACCAGTTGGATATAGGTTATTAAGGCCTTTTATCAAGTAGAAGTGGGTTTTTTTTTATCCTAGAAATAAAAGGGAGCCTTTAGATATCATTAAATAAGGGAGTAACATGGTCAAACCTGTGTTTTAGGGATATCACTTCAGCAACTCACTTATTGTGATTGGGAAACCAGGAGAAACTTGGACCTTGTTTGTGGAGTTCCTATGAAGGATTTTCTCTCTCTTTGTTTTTTTTTCTAATCCAGCACTTTATTCTTTTATTATTTATTATTTTATTTTTACCCAATTACATTTAAAAACAATTTTAATGTTCATTTTAAAAACGTTTTTGAGTTCCAAATTCTCTCCCTCCTTTCCTTCCCTCCTCTCCTCATTGAAAAGGAAAGGAAATTTATGATATATAGTTCACACATGTGCAGTCATGTGAAACATATTTCCATGTTAGTCATGTTATGAAGGAAAACAAAGACAAAAATATGGAAAATAAATAAAGAAAAAGTATTCTTTGATCAACATTCAGACTCCATTAATTCTCTGGAGATGGATAACACTTTTCATCATGAGTCCTTCACAATTGTCTTGGGTCACAGTATTGCTAAGGATAGCCAAGTCACTCACAGTTGATCAACATACAACACTGCTGCTACTGTGTACACTGTAATCCTGGTTCTGTTCATTTTACTTTTTATCAGTTCATATAAGTCTTTCCAGGTTTTTTGAGAGCATCTTGCTCATCATTTCTTATAGCACAAAAGTATCCCATCACAATTATATACAACAACTTGTTCAGCCATTCCCTAATTGATGGGTATACCATCAATTTCCAATTTTTTGCCACCACTAAAAGACCTGCCATAAATATTTTTGTACATATAGGTCTTTCCCTTTTGTTTTTTTATCTGTTGCGATACAGACCTGTTAGTGATATTGCTTGGTCAAAGGGTATGTATGCATAGTCTTATATCACTTAGAACATAGTTTCAAATTGCTCTACAGAATGGTTGAATCAGTTCACAGCTGCACCAATAGCAAGTACTTTCATCTTGTACCTGCATTATAGAAACTCTGTTCCAGGAAAATATATTTGGAGTGCCCTTAGAAGTAGGATTTATATTTTCCTGGTTCTTATCACAAATTGGAATCATTAGCATTTGATATCCTCTTCATTTGCTCTAGAGTAATGTGATTCTTAGCTGTTTTGTTGATTAATACCAGTGACTGGTTTTGCCCTTCTAATCCACATAATATTGCTATTCACTGAAGATATATTCAGCAAATTAGTCATGCGCAGACTTCATTCTCTCTTCCAAATATATTACATACTTCAATTCCATGCTCAAATTAGATGGTCACATAGCTTTTGCATAAGCATTGATGTAACCTGTGGCCTAGAACTATAGCTTTTCATTTACACAGACAATTTCAATGCTGGACTCCTCTCACAAATTACTCTGTTTGGTTCATGTCCTTTTTCAGGGTCTCCCCTGACAACCTCAGAATATTATTCATATCTAGGTCTCTATAAAAAAGCTAAAAGGCCCCTCAGCTACCATGCAAACACTTAAGCTAATAATACATTGAATATAGGACAAGCTTTATTTAATACAGCAACAATGATAAAAAACCCCAGAGAGCAGAAAAAGCTTACACTCAATTCCATAGTTAAACCATTTCTATCTTTGGTGGGCCTTCACCTGGGATGACCTTCAGATTTCACAAGAATACCCTAGGTGGGATCTCCCTACAAAGGGAAGTGCTCAGGATTGTGTGAAAGGCAAACCACCCTTCCTTTAATGAGGCCCACTTTCCTAGAGATCTGCTGAAGTCTGAGTTGTTTTTTAAGCTTGTTTTTTTTTCAGAGTTTTCATTTTTGTCCTTATATACCCAGTTCCTAGCTTAGAGAAGGTACTTCAAAAGTGTTTGTTGAATTTAACTGAATTCCTCTGGTGGAAGCATCAATTTGGTCTTTGGAAACAGTGGGTGCATTTTGAAGAAATAGATGCCTCTTTAAAGAGTGAGAAAAATATGCTCCAGTTTTTACTAATAGAGCAAAGTTTACATGCAGTCCTACCAATATACTGTCAACTCCTTGAGAGTAGGAACAGTTTTTGTGTTTGTTTGTTTCTGCCTTACTTTGTGCTGAGCACAGGGGCTGGCGTATAACATATACTTAATAAATACTAGGGATTAACTGAATGAGGGTATCAGGTTGTAATGGGAAAGGGGTCAAGTTATAAAGCTCTTAACACTTTCTTTGAAAGAGCAGAGAAACATGATATTTCAACATTCACATTTCAGTCAAAGATTGGTAAAATATCTTTGGTTCCTGTTGTCTTTCTGTCTGACAACCCAATTTGCTTCATTCTTCCCCAGTGAGTGGGCTGAAGGTTTCATACCTCTGGCAGACGGGAGAAATAAGAATGTATTTTAAGAAATTCTGGAACTAATTATGCTGTCACACTGTGGGAATCATCCAAACGTCAACAAACAAAGATAACTTCATTGGACAGATAACAGTACCAATCCACAGAAATCTGTTTTCAATTAACAAGTACTTTGAATGATCAAACTCAATCTACTACTACTTTTCTAATTAAAAGCAGAGTTTCTAAATCCTTTCAGATTATGTGGGTCTTGATAGGACCCTACCTGTAAAGGCAGCATGAAATAATTGATAGGGGATTGATCTTCAAGTCAGGAAGGTCTGAGTTCATGTCTTATCTTTGACACATATAAACTGTGTGTCCAAGGACAGATTACCTAATTTTTCAGCATCCTCGGACTGCTTCTAGGACAATAAGTTAGAGAAAAGTTGCCTGTATGCTTTAGTAGAGGGAGTTTCCTAAACCACGGAAATTAGTGGTTTGGACCACTCTCCCCCTCTTCCAATTAACTCATTGTAGCAGATTGTAACTTTCTACCTCAGCCTTACTTTTGTCAACTTTGGGTATCAAAGTCACATTTAATGAGTAAAAATGGTAGTTTACCATGTTCTTTGTTTAGAACCCATCCACATAATTTTTAAAGACAACTAGGTGATGCAATGAATACAGTAAGGAACTTGGAATCAGGAAAACCTGAGTTCAAATCTTTTTTTTTTTTAGTTAAATTTATTTATTTAACTTTTTACATTCATTTTCACAAAATTTTGGGTTCCAAATTTTCTCCCCATTTATCCCCTCCCCCCACACCAATACACTGAGCATTCTAATTTCCCCTATCACCAATCTGCCCTCTCTTCTATCATCCTTCCTTTCCCTTGTCCCCATCTTCTCTTTTGTGCTGTAGGGCCAGATGACTTTCTATTCCCCATTACCTGTATTTCTTGTTTCCTAGTAGCAAGAACAATACTTGACAGTTGCTCCTAAAGCTTTGAGTTGCAAATTCTCCCCATCCCTCCCTCCCCACCCATTCCCTTTGGAAAGGCAGGCATTTCGATATAGGCCATATCTGTGTAGTTTTGCAAATGACTTCGATAATAGTTATGTTGTGTAAGACTAACTATATTCTCCATCCTATCCTGCCCCCCATTGCTTCTATTCTCTCTTTTGATCCTGTACCTCCCCAAGAGTGTTGATTTCAAATTGCTCCCTCCTCCCATTGCCCTCCCTTCCATCATCCCCCCCGACCCTGCTTATCCCCTTCTCCCCCACTTTCCTGTATTGTAAGATAGGTTTTCATACCAAAATGAGTGTGCATTTTATTCCTTCCTTTACTCGAATGTGATGAGAGTAAACTTCATGTTTTTCTCTCAGCTCCCTTCCTTTTCCCTCCACTAAAAAGTCTCCTACCTGCCTCTTCTATGAGAGATAGTTTGCCCCGTTCCATTTCCCCCTCTCCTCCTAATACATTTCTCTCTCACCACTTAACTTCATTTTTTTAAGATATGATCCTATCCTATTCAATTCACTCTGTGTTCTCTGTCTCTGTGTGTGCGTGCATGTGTATGTATGTGTGTGTCTGTGTGTGTATGTGTAATCCCACCAACTACCCAGATACTGAAAAGTTTCAAGAGTTACAAATATTGTCTTTTCATGTAGGAATGTAAAGAGTTCAACTTTGGTAAGTCCCTTATGACTTCGCTTTGCTGTTTACTTTTTCATGCTTCTTCTCATTCTTGTGTTTGAAAGTCAAATTTTCTTTTCAGCTCTGGTCTTTCCATCAAGAATGCTTGAAAGTCCTCTATTTCATTGAAAGACCATATTTTCCCCATTTTCCTACTCAGTTTTGCTGGGTAGGTGATTTTTGGTTTTAGTCCTAGTTCCTTTGATTTCTGAAATATCCTATTCCACTCCCTTTGATCCCTTATTGTAGAAGCTGCTAGATCTTGTGTTATCCTGATTGTATTTCCACAATACTGGAATTGTTTCTTTCTAGCTGCTTGCAAGATTTTCTCCTTTACCTGGAAATTCTGGAATTTGGCCACAATGTTCCTAGGAGTTTCCCTTTTTGGATCTCTTTCAGGCAGTGATCGATGGATTCTTTCAATATTTATTTTGCCCTCTAGTTCTAGAATATCAGGGCAGTTTTCCTTGATAATTTCATGAAAGATGATGTCTAGGCTCTTTTTTTGATCATGGCTTTCAGGTAGTCCCATAATTTTTAAATTGTCTCTCCTGGATCTATTTTCCAGGTCAGTTGTTTTTCCCATGAGATATTTCACATTCTCTTCCATTTTTTTCATTCTTTTGGTTTTGTTTTGTGATTTCTTGGTTTCTCAGAAAGTCATTAGCCTCCATCTGTTCCATTCTAATTTTGAGAGAACTATTTTCTTCAGTGAGCTTTTGAACCTCTTTTTCCATTTGGCTAATTCTGCTTTTGAAGGCATTCTTCTCCTCATTGGCTTTTTGAGCCTCTTTTGCCAATTGATTTAGCCTATTTTTCAAGGTGTTATTTTGTTCAGCATTTTTTTGGATCTCCTTTAGCATGGTGTTGACCCACTTTTCATGCTTTTCTTGCATCTCTCTCATATCTCCTCTCAGTTTTTCCTCCACCTCTCTAACTTGATTTTCAAAATCCTTTTTGAGCTTTTCCATGGCCTGAGTCCACTGAATATTTATTTGGGATGTTTGGGATACAGAAGCCTTGACCTCTATATCTTTCCCTGATGGTAAGCATTGTTCGTCCTCATCAGAAAGGAAGGGAGGAGATATCTGTTCACCAAGAAAGCAACCTCTATGGTCTTATTTTTTTTCCCTTTTCTGGGCATTTTCCCAGGCAGTTACTTGACTTCTGAGATCCCTCTCCACCCCCACCTTGCCTTCAGATCAGCCCAGCTAGTGGTTGGGGTCTGAGATTCAAATGCTGCTTCCCAGCCTCAGGGCTTTCGGCGGGGGTGGGGCTGTTATTCAGCGTGAGATTAAGTTCAGCTGCTTGGGTGGGGGCAGGGCCACCACCAGGGGCTCAGTTCCCTCAGGGGGTTTATGCAGACATCTTCAACAATGGATCCAAGCTTCTGTCTGCTTTGGGAGGCCCTGTCCTCTGCTGTCTCTGCTGCTGTCTCCTGAGGGGGCCTGAGTTATGGAGACACCCCACTCCCCTCTCGGCTAGCCAAACAGGCCCTCTCACTGACCTTTGGTGTCTGTGGGTGGAGGTACCAATGTGGCAGCTGGAGATTCCATCCCTGAACCCTGCTCGTATCTGCTCCTCTCATTGCCATGCAGCCAAGGCAGGGCTGGGCTCTGCTCTGGGTCTGGTGCATGACAGACCTTTAGTGTTGGTTTTTCAGGGCTCTCTGGAACGGAAATCTCCTCCACTCTGTTGTGTGGCTTCCACTGCTCCAGAATTTGTTGGGAGTTCTTCTTTACAGGTATTTTATGGACTGTGGGTTCGGAGCTAGCATATGTGAATCTTTCTACTCCACCATCTTGGCTCCTCCCCCTGAGTTCAAATCTTGCCTCAGATACTTTCTACTGTGTGACTCTCGACATTTCTCTTAACTTTCCTGTGGCTCAGTTTCCTTCTTTGTGAAATGGAAACAGTAATAACACCTACCTCATAGAGTTATTGTGAGTTAATATATGTAATGAGTCAATATATGTAATGAGTTAATATATGTAAAACATTTTACAAACCTTAAAGAACTATATAAGTGCTTGCTAAGTAATAATAATAATAATAAGTAATTATCATTTTAAAGTTTAGAAGAACTGTTTGTAACTGATATATATCATTCAAGTTCAGAATATTCATGGCCATAAATTACAGACAATTTGGTTATTTGCATTAGCGCAAGAAGTTTCCACACTGGGAATTCCTTATAGTTAAATCATGGATCTGAACCTCTTCTTCCTGAACTAGATGTGTTTTCATGTATCATACCCCCAAGGAAACTGGAAAGTAAAAATTTTTTCATGATGAAATAGTTCTTGAGACTACCCTGCCTGTCAGATTCTCTGAAGGTAAATAAAATTTCAGTTTGGGCCCTGAGAAGGTTGTAGACTTCTTGAGAAATTTGTATTATATCTATAGTCTATTAATCCTTTGTAGAAGGATTAACCTTATCATTATAATCATTGTTGACTTCATCAATCCATGAATTCTAATTAAGGATATATGAGGAATGATTCTAGGTTCTAATGAAGCAAGGATGAAAAGCAATGTCATCCCCACTATCAAGGAGCTTATAACCAAGAAGAGCTAAACTATGTGTACAAACAGTAAAGTCACATCAGAAATTTCAGGAAGTAAATGCTAAAGAAATTTTGGCATACAAGAATAATGGAATATTACTGCAACCTTAGAAACAAGTAATATAAGAAATTCAGGAAGGCTGTCCTAACTAAAGTAGAGTGAAGTAAGAGGAAACAGTATCTATGATAGCTACAGTAATGCAAATGAAAAAATAATAAAAAGCAGAGAGAAACAATGTAACTATGGGGACCAATATTGACTCTGAAGAAGTGATGGTTTTTTCTTCTTTCCTTGGAGGAGTGGGGAAGTACAGGTGTATTATGTTGCATATGCGATCAGATATATTCATTGTGTTCGTTGAATTAACTTAAATGTTTTCCTTAGTTTCCAGGGGAAGCTCACTGGGGTTGGAGGGAGTAATTTAGCATGACTGGAACATAGAATTTGAAGTAGAATTGGAAAGGCCAGTTCCAGTGAGATGGTAGCGGACTTTGAATGCCAGAATAAGAAACTATACTTGATTTGGTTAGCAGTGGAGAGCCCCTGAAGATTTCTAAGCATTTGAGTAAGCCTGTGGGTTAGCACTGTGTGTTTTTTAAAAAAAGATTACTTTGACAGTGGTGTAAAGAATAGGTAAGAGAGGGAGATACTGGAGTCAGGGATTCCAGGTAAGACACCATAACAAGTTGACCAGCCAGGGCTAGTATATATTGCAGTGGGAGGAAAAATAAGAGAACCATTTAGAGATGTAGCAGAGAGGTAATCTGTGTGATTTAGTAACTGGATGTGGAGGGATGAAGGAGAAGAAAGAGTCAGAAATGATTCCATGGTTTTAAGCCTGCATGACAGCCTAGAAGAAAGGATCTTTGTGCTCCCTTTCCCATTAGCTGTCTTCTAACAGTGTGAAAACTTCCTGAATTTTTTAGCAAATTAAGATTTGGATAAGAATAGATTAGAATTATGGAATCATAGACCTTAGAGCTGACCAGGCCCTTAAGATATCATAAGGTCCAGTCCCTTGCCTTTGGGCTGGTAAAGTGGTATTATCCTTACTTTCCAAATGAAATAATTAGATAGAAATGACTTTAAGGTTCACCTAAAATTTTCCCCAAACACTCAGCACATTAAAGTTTTCTGTTGCATTCCCCAAAACAAATAATATAAAAAATACTATTGAATTTTGTGACCTTAACTCCGGCCTCCTTTTCCAAGGCTAATATAACAAAATCAGTTCTTAAAATTCTGTCTGTAGCAAAATGCTCAGTGACTTTGTTGATCTAAGATATAAGTACATGGAAAAAATATTAATCACCTTAAGACAAGTGGCATATAACTCAATAGTCTGCTTCACTTTCAAGCTAGTCATTTAGTAGTCTGATTAGTTAACATCATTAACTGGATTTTCCTTGCCTCTATTTTCCTTAGTTTTCCTGGATCCCCCATGACCCAGATCACCAAGGGAGACGACTGAAGGTTCTCTTCCCTCTTGATCCCCTTCCCCTACTCCCTAATGACAGCAGACCTCCCTCTTAGATCAGACACTCAATCTGGGATTCATAAACTTTTTAAAATTTAATATTTTATTTCCCCCCAATTACATATAAAAACAACTTTTAGCATTTGCTTTTTAAAAGATTTAGAGCTCCAAATTCTCTCCCTCTTCCCTCACTTCTTTACCCCGCCCCCACTGGGAAGCGAGCAATTTGAAGCAGGGCACACATGTGTAGTCATGCAAAACATATTTCCGTGTTAGCCATGGTCCATTAACTTTTTAATATTTTGATAATTTTCCAATCCAAAGCAATAAACATTTGTTAGGCCCCTGTGATACGCCATTTGCCAAGATGTGCTAAGTGCTGGAGATACATTTCTTAGCTTTTATTTTTCCCCAGTTATATCTAAACCCAATTTTTAACATTCCTTTTTAAAACTTTGAGTTCCAAATTCTCTCTCGCTCCTCACTCCACCTCATTGAGAAGGCAAGCAATTTGATGTAAGTTATACATATGGAGTCATGCAAAACGTATCCATAATAGTCATGTTGCAAAACAAAACATAGACAAAAAAACTCGAAAAAAAGAGTGAAAAAGTATGTTTCAATCTGTATTTGGACACCATCAGTTCTTTGTCTGGGGATGGACAGCATTGTTCATCATAAGTCCTTTAGAGTTGTCTTGGATCATTGTATTGCTGAAAATAGCTGTCATTCACAGGTGATCATTTTATAATATTGCTGTTATTTTGTACTTAGTACATTTCACCTTATGCAAATCTTTCCAGGTTTTTCTGAGAGCATTCTGCTCATCATTTCTTATAATATAATAATATTCTATCATAATCACACATCACAATTTGTTCAGCCATTCCCCAATTGATGGGCATCCTATCAATTTCTCATTTTTTACTCCCAGAAAAGAGTTGCTATGATTTTTGGTAGAAATAGGTCCTTTTTCTTTATTTTTTTATTTCTTTTGGGAAACAGACTTAGTAGTGGTATTGCTATGTCAAAAGGTATGTGCGATTTTATAACTCTTTGGGAATAGCTCCAAATTGCTTTACAGAGTGGTTGAATCAGTTCACAACTCCACCAATAGTATACCAAAGTCTAACTTTTCCCACACACCCTCCAAAATTTTTCATTTATCTTTTCTCTCCTATTAGTCAATCTAATAGGTATGAAGTAGTAGCTCAGAAGTGTTTTAATTTGCATTTCCTCAATCAATAGTGAGCTACAGTATTTTTTCATATGATTATAAGGAGTTTTGATTCCTTCATCTGAAACCTGATCATATCTTTTGATTATTTATCAATTGGGGAATGGTTTTTCTTTTTATAAATTTGATTCAGTTCTCTATATGTTTGAGAAAAGAGAACTTTATCAGAAAAAGTTGCTTCAAGAAATTTTTCACAGTTACTATTGTTAAATTTATTTCCCTCCATCCTATTTCTCCTCTCCCCATTTATTCTATTCTCTCTCTCCATTCACCCTGTGCTTCCTCAGAAGTGTTTTGCTTCTGACTACTCCCTCCTCAATCTACCCTCCCTTCTATCACCCCCCTCTTCTCTCATCCCTTTCCCCTCCTACTTTTCTGGAGGGTAAGATAGATGTCTATACCCAATTGAGTGTGTATGTTATTTCCTCTTTGAGCCAATCCAGATGAGAATAAGGTTCACTCACTCCCATCAAGTCCCCACTCTTCCCCTCCTCTGTAAATGCTTTTTCTTGTCTCTTTTATGTGAGATAATTTACCCCATTCTAGCTCTCCCTTTCTTTTTGTTCCAATACATTCCTCTCTCACCACTTAATGTTACTTTTTAGATATCATCCCTTCATATTCAACTCACATTTGTACCCTTTTGTTTATATATACTCATTCTAACTATCCTAATAATGTAAAGGTCTTATGAGTCACAAATATCTTCCTGTAGAAAAATACAAACATTTCCTGTTTACCTTTTTATGCTTCTCTTGAGGCTTGTATTTGAAAGACAAATTTTCTGTTCAGTTCTGGTCTTTTCATCAAGGATGCTGGAAGGTCCCCTCTCATTGAATGTCCATTTGCCCCCCTAAAGGATTATACTCAGTTTTTCTGGGTGAGTGATTCTTGGTTATAATCATAGCTGCTTTGCCCTCTGGAGTATCATATTACAAGCCCTCTGATCCTTTAATGTAGAAGCTGCTAAATCTTGTATTATCCTAATAGTTCCTAACATAGCTTCATGTTATTTGAATTGTTTCCTTCTGATTATTTGAAGTATTCTCACCTTGACCTGGGAAATCTGGAATTTTGCTATAATATTCCTGGTAGTTTCCCTTTTGGGAATTCTTTCAGGAGGTAATTGGTGGATGCCTTTAATTTCAATTTTACCCTCTGGTCCTAGAATACAAGAGAAGTTTTCCTTGATAATTCCTTGAAAGATCATGTGTAGACTTTTTTTTTTTTTGATCATGGCTTTCAGGAAGCTCAATAATTTTTAAATTCACTCTGTTAGATCTATTTTTCAGGTCAATTGTTTTTCCAATGAAATATTTCACATTTTCTTCTATTTTTTCATTCTTTTGGTTTTGTTTTATTGTTGCTTGACTTATCATAAGGTCATTAGCTCTCATTTGCTTCATTCTAATTTTTAAGGAATTATTTTCTTCAGCGACATTTTGAATCTCCTTTTCCATTTGGTCAAGCCGATTGGTTTTTTGGACCTTATTGGTTTTTTTGGACCTCTCTTACCATTTGGTGTAGTCTGTTTTTTAAGGTGTTATTTTCTTCAGCTCTTCTGTGTGTGGTCTTTATCAAGGTGTTGACTACTTTTTCATGATTATTCTTGCATCACTCACATTTCTCTTTCCAATTTTTCCTCTACCTTTCTTGGAGGAGACTACAGTACACAGATTGTACCACTGTGGACCCCACAATAGGAAAGTCTAGCAGGAAGCCCTGAGTTGTCTGAAGCAGCAGTCTCACTATGGAATCTCAAACATATCAGCCCAGGATGAGAGTCCAATGAAACCGAGGGAGAGAGAACCACAGAACCCCAGGTAACTGCAGCAGCCACTCAGACTATCAGCCCACAGAAAAAATGTCTGTAAGTCACATATTTGAACATTCAAGAGTCAAGATGGTGGAGTGATCTGTAAATGCTCTACCCCTCCCCTTATTGATCTTGAAAATCCATAGAATATTTCCCTAGGAAAAATCCTGGAACAGTGGGATCAGGCAAAAGTGTAAAAAGTCTCTTAGCCCATGAAACTAGGCAAATGAGGTCCCTCTTGCTGTGGCTGAAGAGGACCAGTGCAGGACCAGAGCTGTCCCAGATAGTCCTACCTCAGTGACCCCAGCAGGAGATCCTGAACCCCAAGGGGGTTGAGGCCACAATCATCAACACCAGGACCCCAGGCACAGCTAGGGGAAAATGCTACTGCAAACTGGGTTCACTACCTGCTGAGCCTGCATGTACTCAGGAGAGGAGACTTCCTGTGGCCAGACCACCCTTCCTCCACACCTAATGTAGCTAGCTCCAGAGTAACTCTGGGGAAATTCAAAAAGAATTCCTCTGCTTTGACACATCATCCAGCCCAGCATCAGGTGAACTACAGCATTTTAACTTCTAGCTGAAAGAACCAGAGGACACAATACACAAAGCCTCAAGTTCTAAGCACAAGAATGGTGGGACATAGCCCCCTGTGCCCCAGAAGCAGAGACCCACCTTAAAAGCCAGGAAAAGGTCAATCATCATTACCAAGAAGCAAACCAGAAAACATAAGACCATAGAACCTTTCTATGGGGAGAAGGACCAAAACATTGAATACCAAAGAGGGCAGCATTTAGAGTATACTCCCATCTGAAACTTTAGAAGAATATTTGAACTGGTCTCAGGCCCAAAGAGCATTCTTGGAAGAGCTCAAGAAGAATTTTAATAGCCAAATTATGGAAGTAGAAGATAAACTGACTTATGGTTTTAAAAATATGAAAATATGAAAACTAAGTGGAGAAAATAATTCCTTAAAAGGAACAATTGGGCAGATGGAAAAGGAGATACAAAAGTTAGCTGAAGAAAGCAATTTGATAAAAATTAGAATTGGGAAAGTAGAAGCTAATGACTCTATGAAATATCAAGAATCAGTCAAAAAGAATCTAAAGAATAAAATATAGAAGAAAATGTAAAATATCTAATTGGAAAAACAACTGACCTGGAAAATAGCACCAGAAAAGAAAATCTAAGAATTATTGGTCTACCAGAAAGCCAAGATGAAAAAGGAGCCTGGACAATATCTTGCAAGAAATCATCACAGAAAACTGCTCAGAAGTCTCAGATCCAGAGGGCCAAATAGTCATAGAAAAAATTCACTGTTCACCTCCTGAAAGGGATTCCAAACTAAAAATACCAAACAATATCATTGCCAAATTCCAGAACTATCAAGTGAAGAAGAAAATACTGCAGGCAGCCAGAAAGAAACTATTCAAATATCAAAAAGCTACTGTCAGGATCACACAGGACCATGTAGCTTCTACATTAAAAGACGGGAGGGATTCAAATATGATATTCTGTGAGGCAAAGGTTCTGGGACTACAACCAAGGATCAAATGCCCAGCAAAATTGAACATAATATTTCTGGCAAGGGGATGGACTTTCAATGAAATAAGAGACTTCCAGACCTTCCTGATGAAAAGGCCAGAGCTCAATAGAAAATTTGATCTTCAAACACAGGTCTCAAGAGAGGCATAAAAAGGTGAAGAGGAAAAAAAAATTTGTTATTCAATGTGAGCAAACTGTTTCCATCCCTGTAAGGGAAGATGATACTTGTTAATCTTGAGAATTGTCTATTTATTATGATATACAAAAGGGATATACATAGATAGAGGGAGTGGGTATAAAATAAATGAAGTAATGATAAAAATTTGACTTAAGGGTACAAAGGGATTACAACAGGGGATATGAAAAGGAGGAGGCAGAGAAAGGTAAATGACATCACGGGAAAAGGCACAAAAATATATCACAGTAGAGGGAAAGAGGGGAGGGAGATGAGCATTGTATGCAATTTACTCTCAGATGATTTTATTCAAGGAGGGAACAACAAACTTACTTAACTATAGAAACCTAACTAGCTCTATAGGCAGTAGGAGGGAAAGGCAGAAAGAAAGGGAGGGAAGAAGTATTAAGGGAAAAGGGGAGTAAAAGGGAAGGAGGTTAAAAAAGGTAGGGAAGACTGAGGGAGACATTTGTCAAAAATTAAAACTCTATTGTGAAGGGGAAGGGAGAAGGGAGAACTGAAAGCATAAATGGGGGGAAAGAGGATGGAGGGAAAGACACAGAAAGCAATCATAACTATGAATGTGAATGGGATGAACTCTCCCACAAAATGGAGATGGATAGAAGAATGGATTAAAAACCATAATCAAACAATATATTGTTTACAACAAACACACCTTAAATGGGGTGATACAAACAGGGTAAAAGTAAAAGGTTAGAGCAGAATATATTGTGCTTCAGGTGATGTAAAAAAAAGCAGTGGTAGCTGTCCTAATCTCAGAAAAAGCAAAAGCAGAAATAGATCTAATCAAAAGACAAAAGAAACTATATCCCAAGGCACCATAGACAGAAGCAATATCATTACTAAATGTAAATGCTCCAAGTGATATAGCATCCAAATTCTTAGAGAAGTTAAGGGAGTTACAGGAAGAAATAGACAGCAAAACTATACTATAGGGAGACCTCAACATCCTCCTCTCTGAACTTAGATAAATCTAACCTCAGAATAAACAAGAAAGAAGTTAAGGAGGTGAATAAAACTCTGGATAAGATAGATATGATAGATCTCTGGAGAAAATTGAATGGGGATAGAAAGAAATATACCTTTTTCTCAGCAGTACATGGCACATTTATGAAAACTGACCATGTAACAGGGCATAATAACCTCACAATCCAATACAGAATGTTAGGGGTGGTCAATGAATCCTTCTCAGATTATAGTGCAATAAAACTTATATGTAATAAAAGGCCATGGAAAAATACACCTAAAATTAATTGGAAACTACATAATCTAATCCTAAAGAATGAGTGGGTTAAACTTCAAATCATAGAAACAATCAACAACTTCATTCAAGAGAATGACGATAATGAGACAATCGACCAAATCTTAAAGGATATTACAAAAGCAGTTCTTACGGGAAGTTTTATATCTTTGAATACCTACATGAATAAAATAAAGAAAGAGGAGATCAATGAATTGGGCATAGAAAAAGCTGGAAAAAGAACAAATTGAAAATCCCCAAATAAATAGCAAATTAGAAATAATGAAAACCAAAGAAGAAATTAATAAAATTGATATTAAGAAAACAAAGAACTAATAAATAAAACTAAAAGTTGGTTTTATGAAAAAAACTGATAAAATTGAGAAACCCTTGGTCAATTTGATTTAAAAAAAAGAAAACCAAATTATCAATATCAAAAATGAAAAAGGTGAACTCACCTCCAATGAGGAAGAAATTAAAACAATAATTAGAAATCACATTGCCCAACTGTATGCCCACAAAATCAACAATCTAAATGAGATAGATGAATATTTTTAAAAATTTAAATTGCTGAGATCAACAGAAGAGGAAGTTGAATACTTAAATAACCCCATCTCAGAAAAAGAAATTGAACAAGACATCAATGAACTCCCTAGGAAAAAATCTGCAGGGCCAGATGGATTTACAAGTGAATTCTATCAAACATTTAAAGAAGAGTTAATTCCAATACCATACAGAATATTTGGGAAAAATTGGGGAAGAAGGAATCCTACCAACTTCTTTTTATGATACAAATATAGTTCTGATACCTAAGCCAAGAAGAGCCAAGAGAAAGAAAATTATAGACCAATTTCTCTAATGAATATGGATGTAAAAATTTTACATAAGATATTAGCAAAAAGAATAAAGCAACTTATTGTGAGAATAGTACATTAAGATCAGGTAGGATTTATACTAGGAAAGCAGTGCTGGTTCAATATTATGAAAACTATCAGCATTATTGATCAGAACAACAACAAAACTAACAGAAATTATATGACTGTCTCAACAGATGCAGAAAAACCTTTTGACAAAAAATACGACACCCTGGTTAAGGTATCAAAACCAAATTTGTACGATAAAAAGAACTTGGGAGGACTCCTTCCCCAATTTTCCCAATTGTCTATATAGTATTGGAATTAACTGTTCTTAAATGTTTGATAGAATTCACTTGTAAATCCATCTGGCCCTGGAGATTTTTTCCTAGGGAATTCATCGATGCCTTGTTCAATTTCTTTTTATGAGATGAGGTTATTTAAGTTTTCAATTTCCTCTTCTGTTAATCTAAGCAATTTATACTTTTTAAAATAATCATCCATCTCATTTAGATTGTTGAATTTATGGGCATAAAGTTGGAAATATGAGCTGATCCAATGATTCCGGAGAGCAATTTAGAACTATGCCCAAAGGGCTGCAAAAATGTGCATACCCTTTGACTCAACAATACTGCTTCTAGGACTGTATCCCCAAGAGATCGTAAAAATGGGAAAGGGTTCCACATGTACAAAAATATTTATAGCAGCAATATTTGTGGTGGCCAAAAACTGGAAATCAAGGGAATGCCCACCAATTGGGGAGTGGCTAAATAAATTGTGGTATATGAATGTGATGGAGTACCATCATGCTATAAGAAATGATGAACAACAAGATCTGGAAAGATTTATATTATCCTCTGCAAGGATTTTTTCTGGTAGAGTTAGGACTTCATTTCAATGCAAGAACTTAAAAAATTCTCAATGGTCTTTTAAGGCAAAATGCCTTCCACATCCAAAGAAATATGGAAATCAATCTCAGAATATAGCAGATCATGTTCTTTTGTATTATGTTTTGGTATGCTATGCGATTTCTCCCATTCATTTTAGTTCTTCTATGCAACATGACTATGGTGAAAATGTCTTTATTGGGAATGTATGTTTAGAACCTATATTAAATTGTATGCCATCTCAGGGAGGGAGAGGGGAGGAAAGAGGAAGGAAAAATGTCTAAGTAGAACACTGAAAATAAATAAAATTTAATGAAAAAGTACAACACCCATTCTTATTGAAAACACTGGAGAGCACAGAAATAAGTGGAACTTTCCATAAAATAACAAGCAGTATCTACCTAAAACTATCAGCAAGCATATGTGATGGGAATAAGCTAGATGCCTTTCCAATAAGATCAGGGGTGGAACCAGGATGTCTGTTATCACTACTGCTATTCAGTGTGGAACTAGAAATGTTAGCTTTACCAAAAAGAGAACAAAATGAAATTGAAGAAATTAGAATAGGCAAAGAAGGAACTAAGTTATTACTCTTTGTAGATGTTGTAACGATATACTTAAAGAAGCAAGTGAAAAAACTACTTGAAATAATAACTTTGGCAAAGTTGGAAGTTACAAAATAATCCCAGGTAAATCATCTACATTTCTTTATATTACTAACAAAAAGCCCACCAGCAACAGATAGAAAGAGAAATCCCACTTAAAGCTATAGTAGATACTATAAAATATCTGGGAGTCTACCTGCCAAAACAAACCCAGGGACTATAAGAATACAATTATAAGACATGTTTTGCACAAATAAAGTCAGGTCTAAGTAAGTGGAAAAACATCATGGGTAGGCCAAGCTAATCTAATTTAAATGACAATTTTACCTAAATTAATTTTCTTATTCAGTAGCATACCAACAAAACTACCAGTTAATTATTTTCTAGAGCTAGAAAACATAGTATCAACATTCATCTGGAAGAATGAAAGATCCAGAATATCAAAGGAACTAATGAAAATAAATGCTAGGGAAGGTGGCTTAACCCTACCAGATCTCAAATTGTATTATAAAGCAGCAATTATCAAAACCACTTGCTACTAGTTAAGAAACAGAGGGGTAGACCAAGGGAATAGATTAGGTACTCAAGACACAGTAATCAATGAATTTAGTAATCTACTGTTTGATAAACCCAAGAATCCCAACTTCTGGGATAAGAACTCACTGTTTGACGAAAACTGCTGGTAAAACCATATAACAGTGTGGCGGAAATTGGGTATGGCCCAATGCCTGACACTATACACAAGAATAAAGTCCAAATGGATACATGATGTAGGTATGAATATATATGCTATAAACAAATTAGGGGCACAAGGAATGGTGTATTTGTCAAATTTATGTAGAATGGAGAAGTTTATGACCAAAGAAGAGATAGAGAACATTATGAAGTGCAAACGGATAGTTTTGATTACATTAAATTGAAAAGATTTTGCACAAACTCAATGCAACTAAGGTTAGGAGAGAAGCAGAAAACTGGGAAAGAATTTTTGCAACTACTACCTGTGAAAAAGGTCTCATTTTTAAAATACAGAGAGAACTGAGTCAAATTTACAAGAATACAAGTCTTTCCCCAACTGATAAGTAGTCATAGGATATGAACAGGCTGTTTTCAGAGGAAAAAATTAAAGCTCTTTATAGTCATATGAAAAGTTGCTCTAAATCACTATTATTTAGAGAGATATAAATCAAAACAGCTCTGAGGTACCACATCACACCTATCAGATTGGCTAACATGACAAAACAAGAAACTGGTAAATGTTGAGAAGATGTGGGAGAGTTGGAACACATTAATTGTTGTTTTCTTTAACCTTTATATTTTTATTTTATTTTTCATTTTTTACAGAGTTTGTAACAGATAAAACAACTCAAACTTTTGGCTAGGTGATATTTCTTTTCAAAGCATTTACAATGTGGACCACAAAAGAATTTTTTTAAACATTAACCAACTGAGACAAAAATAGTATTTATGTTGCTAACTTCACAAGCTTTTGACCTAATTGTCTCCACAGTATTACTAAGAATTAAAGGACCCTAACTTATGTTGTTGGTCTAAAGTCATATACCTAATAGCTTAATTTTAGACTTAACCTTGGATGTTCCCCTACCCATAATCTACAATTTAATAGGTCTGGCATTAAGATTACAAACCCTTTGAATATAGGAAATTGCTACCAAGAGTAGGGACATTGCAGGGATACAATATCTCCCCAGCTTCATGTCAATTCCAGGCAGGATTAGATTGTCCACTTGCATTCAGTCAGGCTTAAAGTCGGCCAGGTGTCAGTGGGGAAATTGAGTCAGGAGAATCTTACCTCAGCCCAGGCTGAACAGCCTCTCTCCCACCTTTCCCATGAGATCACCTTTTGCAGTTCGTACCAGCATCTCACCAGCTTACTGGCATCATGGATTGGAGGTTCAGATCGCCTTTCTTGCTATCCATACTTGGAGTTAGACTCAGAAGAACAGTCACTTAATAGTCCCATAGCATCTAAAAATGGCAGGTTCCAATAACCAGGTTTCAAATGTGGTTATAATTTCACTTTGGCTAAGGAATATCTTTGAGGCAAGTCTTAAGGGGCTTACATGCCTTTCTATACATGTTCTAGTTCCTGATTGAATAGCAATCATAAAATCAAATTTACCATTAAAACCTTAACTTTTCCATCAATGCCAAATTTGACCTGAGGTTACCTTCCTCTAGGAAATTTAGACTAAAATTCTTTTTCCCAAAGTAAAGATGCCATTGATTTATTCTCAGGAACTAATTCAGTCAATTGTTTTAATACTAACTGCTTTTACTTCACTTTGTAACATGTCCAATTTTTCTCCCCATCACTCCCCTCCCCCAGCTCCCTAATACCTTGCATTCTGATTACTCCTTCCCTCAATGTACCCTCCCTTCTATCACAATCCACCCTTCCCTTCTCCCCATCTTCTCTCTTTTCTTGTAGGGCAAGATAAATTTCTATACCGCATTCCCTGTATTTCTTATTTACTGATTATATGCAATACAAATTCTCAGCATTTGTTGCTAATATTTTGAATTCCAACTTCTCTCCCTCCCCAGTTCCACTGAGAAGGCAAGGAATTTAATACAGACTAAATATGTGTTGTTTTGCAAAAGACTTCCATAATAATCATGTTGTGTAATACTAATTATATTGCCCTCTGTCCTACTCTATCCCCACTTATTTTTCCCCCCACAATTGACCTTGTCCTTTCTCGAAAGTGTTTATTTCTAGTGACTTCCTTCTCCCATTTGCCCTCCCTTCTAACATTCCCCTCATCCCACTTGTCATCTCCTCTCCTACTTTCCTGTGGTGTGATATAAATTTTCATATCAAATTTAGTGACCATATTATTCACTCCTTCAGCCACATGTGGAAAGAGTAGCTTCCTTCTTCCCCTCTCCCCTTTTCCCTTTTCTCTTCCATTGAACAAGATTTTTCTTATCTCTTTTATGAGTTATAGCCTGCCCCATTACATTTTTCCTTTTCTCTTCCCGGTATTTTCCTCCTTCACCCCTTAATTTTTATTTTATTTTATTTGTGTGGATATCATGTCTTCTGATTCAACACACTCTGTACTCTCTATCTATATATGTGTATGTGTGTGTGTGTATTTACAATCTCTCCATCTACCCAAATACTGAGAAAAGATTCAAGAGTTATAAATATTTTCTTTCCATGTAGTAATGTAAACAGGTCAGCTTTAGAGAGTCTTTTATGGTTTATCTTTCCTGTTTACCTTTTCATGCTTCTCTTGATTCCTGTCTTGGGAAGTCAAATTTTCTATACAGATCTGGTCTTTTCCTCAGTATGAATGATTGAAAGTCCTGTATATCATTGAATGACCATTTATTCCCTTGAAATATTATACTCAGATTGCTGGGTAAGTAATTCTTGGTTTCAATCCCAGTTCCATTGATCTCTGAAACATCCCATTCCAAGCCCTTCCATCCCTTAATGTTGAAGGTGCCAGATCTTGTGTTATCCTGATTGTGTTTCCACAATACTCAATTGTTTCTTTCTAGCTGCTTGCAGCATCTTCTCCTTGATCTTGTAACTCTGAAATTTGGCCATAATGTTCCTAGGAGTTTCTCTGTTCAGGTCTCTTTCAGGAAGTGATCAATGGATTCTTTTAATATTTATTTTGCCCTCTGATTCTAGAACATCAGGGCAGTTTTCCTTGATAATTTCATAGAAAATAACATCTAGGGTCTTTTTTTGATCATGGCTTTCAGTTGTCCCATACTTTTTAAATTGTTTCTCCTGGATCTATTTACCAGGTCAGTTGTTTTTCCAATGAGATGTTTCACATTTTCTTCTATTTTTTCAAATTTTTTGTTTTGTTTACTAACTGCTTGGTTTATAGTCACTCATTTCCCTGAACTCAGTTCTCTCTTTCAACAAATTATTTTGTTCAGGAAGCTTTTGAACCTTCTCCTCCATTTGGCTAATTCTGCTTTTTAAAACCTCCTTCTCCTCATTGGCTTTTTGGACCTCTTTTTCCAATTGAGTTAGCCTCTTTTTAAAGCTGTTATTTTCCTCAGCATTTTTTTGGTTCTTCTTTAGTAAGCTGTTAACTTGTTTTTTAAGGTCTTCTATTGCCTGAGCCCGATTTACGTTCCCTTTGGAGCACCTGGAAGCAGAGGTCTTGACTTCCTCTGACAGTATGCCTTGTTCTTCCTCATCTGAAAGGATGGGAGGAGACACCTGTTCCCCAAGAAAGTAACCTTCTATGGATTTATTTTTTTCCCCTTTTTTGGGCACTTTTCCAGCCAGCTACTTGACTTCTGAGTTTCCTCTCCACAAATACCTTGCCTCCAGTTCCGCCAAGCCTGCACCAGGGGCTGAGATTCAGATGAGCTGCTCCAAAGCCTCAGGGGCTTTAGGCACGGGCAGGGCTGCTATTCAGTGTGAGGTTAAGATCAGCTGCTCAGGAAGGGGCAGGGCCATCACACAGGGCTCAGTTACCCCAGGAGGTTTACAATGAGACCTTCAACAATGGATGCGGGCTACTGCCTGCTTTGGCAGCTCCATCAGCTGCTGTCTCTACTGCTGCCACCTGAGGAGGCCCAAGTTATGGGAGACACCCTGCTCTCTTCTTGGCCAGTCAAAAAGACCCTCTCATTGACCTTTGGCACCTATGGGTTGGGGAATCTGCACTGCTGCTGGAGATTCTGTCCCTGAAGCCTGCTCAGATCTGCTCCTCTCAGTGCTCCAAGTCTGGTGCACAGTAGACCTTTCCCATCAGTCTTTCAGGTCACTCTGGATAGAAGTCTTCTCCCCTCTGTTGTTCTGTGGCTTCTGCTGCTCTAGAATTTGTTGAGAGTTCTTCTTTACAGGTATTTTATGGGCTGTGGGGTAAGAGCTAGCATATGTGAGTCTTTCTACTCTGCCATCTTCAATAAATCTTTTTTGACACTAATTCATTGTTGATGGAACTCTGAACTGATCCAACCATTCTGGAGAGCAATTTGGAGCTATGCCCAAAGGGCTGCACAACTGTGCATACCCTTTGACCCAGCAATATTGCTTCTAGGACTGCATCCCAAAGAGATGATAAAAATGGTAAAGGGTCCCACAAGTACAAAATTAGTTATAGCAGCTTTATTTGTGGTGACCAAAAACTGGAAATCTAGGAGATGCCCATCAATTGGGGAGTGGCTGAACACACTGTGATATATGAATGTAATAGAATACTATTATGCTATAAGAAATGATGAACAGGAAGACTTCAGAGAAGCCTGGAAAGACTTATATGATTTGATGCTGAGCAAAAGGAGCAGAAATGGGAGAACTTTGTTCCCAGCAATGACCACAGTGTGTGAGAGTTTCTTCTAGTAGACTTGGAACTTCATCGCAATGAAAGGACTGAAAAAAATTCTCAACGGTCTTTTAAGGCAAAATGCCTTCCACATCCAGAGAAAAGAACTATGAAATTCCATCACAGAATGTAGCAGATTTTTTTTTGTGTGTATTACATTTTGATTTGTTATATGATTTCTTCCATTCATTTTAATTTTTCTACGCAACTGATTTGATAATGTATTTAATAGGAATTTATGTGTAGAACCTATATAAAATTATATGCTGTCTTGGGGAGGGAGGGAGAAGGGACGAAGGAGGCAGGGAAAAAAATCTAAGTTATATGATAGTGATTGTAGAACACTGAAAATAAATAAAATTAATTTAAAAAATTTAAACAAAAGAAATGATGGACAGGAAGACTCTAGAGAAGCCTGTAAGCCCTTATGTGAACTGATGGTGAGTGAAAGGAGCAGAACTAGGAGAATTTTGTACACAGCAACAACCACAGTGTGTGAGAAATTTTTCTGGTAGATTTAGTCCTTCACAGCAATGCAAAGACCTAAAACAAATCCCGATGCACTCGAGGCAAAATGCCTTCTACATACAGAAAAAGAACAATGGGATTGGATCGCAGAATGAAGCAGACCACTTTCTCTTGTGTTAGGTTTTGTTTTGTTTTATGATTTCTCCCATTCATTTTAATTCTTCTATGCAACATGACTAAGGTAAAAATGTATCTAATAAGAATGTATTTGTAGAATCTAAATAAGATTACACGCCATCTCGGGGAGGGAGTGGGGAGGTAGGGGAGAAAGAAAGAGAATGAAGGGAAAAAATCTAAAATATGTGGAAGTGACTGTAGAAAACTGAAAACAAATTTAAAAATATAAATAACATAAAAATGAAGTCCCTGAGGGTAAGGTTTTATTTTAGAGCTAATTTTGGTAAGAATGTTTGCCAGATGAAGAATCTGGGAAACTGTTAAGAAGCCCCCTGGGATTTGATGACCCAGATGCTGTGCTTTTCTCTCTGATAATTATGTTCAGGCAGCTGTACCTGTCTGTTGAATTATGGTCAGGCAGAGGAAGTTACATCTGTTGATCTTTAATTTCTCTGTATTTTCTTTGAAGTTTGGGGTGCTGACTCCCCTGAAATAGATGAATGATATACATGCTTAGTTAAAGGATTGACACATGTGATTAATTAAAGTGATTGTTAATCTCTCAAAAGTTGCCTTTCCTTTTATGAATACAGATCTAAGAACCTGTGATAGCAGGTCCCCCTGTGTATGTTGGGGTACTTATTGATACAGGCTCTTCTTCCAAGGAGGAGGCACACTGTGCTAAGCTTTAGGGGTTTTGTGTAACTCTTTTCAGAGATACTTCCAGGGACCTGTAAATTTTCAGTTCTTTCAAGAAGAGAGGTGTTTACTACTCTCCTAGCCTGTGCTCTGGTCTGTGAATGACCACAAGCACCCTTTTTTTCCCTGAAATTGTGAGGAGGGTGCCCCCTCCATTGTTGCTGCAAGCTCTACTAAGCTAGTGCTCCATCTTGCCCTGCGACTTCCAACTAGGTCTGTGATTTGGATCTGAGTATGGGCAAAGCCTGCCTCAGTGCTAGCAAAATAAACCCTGTAATCTTCTGACCAGTTTTTTGACCCCCTTACCATCTGTGGCCTGAGAGTTCTGAAAGCAGTCACTGTTACTGGTGATTCAATTGCTCCCCAGGCCTGCTCCTTGTTTGCTGTGATCAGGGCTGTACTGGCATGACTTGTGCTACACTGTGCTCCGCTCTCAGCCAGGTGTTGTAGTCCCTTCCTGCTGTCCTTCTAAGTTGTCTTTGGCATCTGTAGGCTGAGAGGTCTGGAAACTAGCTGCTCCTAGTAATTTTGTCATCTACTCCATGTTTGCTGGGGCCCAGTCTGTGCTGGTGTGGCCTGAGCTGGACTGCACTCCTTTCTCACCCTGGGACAACAGACCTTTCCTGACAATCTTTCAAGTTGTTTTGGGCTAGAAATTTTTTTCCCCATCTTTTCATGAGTTCTGTTGCTTTAAAATTAGTTTAGAGTCATTTTTTAAAAGTATTTGGAAGGGTTTGGAGGGGAGCTAAGGTGAATCCTTGCATTTACTCCCTGGAGATACTATTAATAAGAAGAAAGACAATTCCTGCCTTCATGAGCTTACAGTGGAGAAGGGGAGATAACATATAAAAGGAGGCAGGAAAGCTGGACAGGGGAAGTGGGATATCATGGGGTATCTAGTGTTGGGGTATCTTGTTCTGTGAAGTTAAAACTTGAGAGAGTAGCAGACGAAAAGTGGAATAATCTGAATTCGGTAGGCATTGGAGAGAGTTTGTTATTCCACTCTCCAGTCCTCCTAACTGAGGGGAGAAGTTGGGAATGGAGTCATTGAAGGTTTATGTTAGCAGCATGGTGATGCATTTAGAAGTGATGTCCTTATCCTGGTTGAAGGTTGGGGAGAAAATACAAAGTAATTATATTTATTTTATACTATGTACTTTAAAATATAACTCTAAGAGGAGATCTATAGGTGTCACCTGACTGAGTAGTAGGGAGGGAAGATGTCAGTCCATCACCCAAAAAAGGTTTAGAATACATGTCTTAGATCTATTTTTAAAAGAACTTTCTACAAAACACAACAGGGAAAAATGGAAGAGTTTATTATTGCATTCAATGACAGATGAAAAGGACCATGTTCCCAAGTTGCAAAGATTGTCATAGTCCTCAACATAAACTGTAGGACATGTGACCTTCTCATCTCAGCCTCTTTCTATCTAAATCCTACCTATTCTTGGCCCAATTTATTAACTCACTTTTTTAAATTTCCGGGATGTGAATTGAATTGAATTGAAGTATTGTTCTAATTTCCCCTTCACACATCCCCAACAACCCTCACCCCCACTGCTTTAGTCCTAATGGACCCAATAGCCTAGGGCTTGTACAGATCTTGTAACCTATTTACTTTCAACTTTTTTATTTTCACAGAAATGCATAATTTGAGAGTTGTAAGAGATCTCAGGTGCATATAGTAGGCACTACATGAATACTTATACCTTCTTCATTTCTGCTAGCTACTATTACTTTGCAAAATATGAACAACTCCATGTCAGTCAACAAACATTTATTAAACATTTGCTATGTGCCAAGCACCTCACTAAATGTAGGGAATATAAATATAAGCAGGAAGATAGTATCTACCCTCAAGTAGTTTATACTCTAAAGAGGGATTAAGTTGTTATTGTGAGTCATTTCAGTGAGGTCTGAATTTTTGTGACTCCATTAGGGTTTTTTTTGGCAAAGATACTGGAATGGTTTGCCATTTCCTTCACCAGTTCATCTTACAGAGGAGGAAAGTGAAGCAAACAGTGTTAAGAGACTTGCCTAGGATCACACAGCTAGCAAGTATCTCAGGCTGAATTTGAACTAATGAAGATGAGTTTTCCTCATTCCAAGTTCAGCATTCTATCCACCGTGCCACCTGGCCACCTCTCTAACATCTAAAAGGGAGTTGAAAGGGGAAAACAGAATGCAGAGATGAAGGTACTTGCTTACAGGGATATGGTAGAAAAAGCCCTTTGGAAAGTCAGAGTGGAGAAGAGTGGAGGTGTGGGTGACCTGGACCTCTTTCTTAAAATGGAATTTCTGTGAATAACCAGCAATAAACAGGAGAAACCTCAGGGCCAAAGGGTACTTCCAATATGAGAAGTATTCCAAAAGTAAACTGAGCTTCCAGGGTAAAGAAGTTTCTATAGCATGGTAGACAAATTCCTATGGAGAACCGGAACCGCATTGACTTGTCATCATCATCACCATTGTCATCATTATCAATGATGTCACTACACCCCCAAATGGCCAATATGCCTGAATTATAATTATATAATCACAAATACCTGGTCACTCCAAGGATCTGTGATTTCATCTTGATGGCCATATCCTCCACCAAAGAAGATTCAGTCCCTCTATGACCAGTCCCTCTATGATCTTTGAAGTTTTCTATGACTACAAAAAAATCATCACTCTGAAGTTACTTTGGGGATGTACTTCTCCAAACTTAGCTAGGCAAGTCCTTGCTTAATCCATTGATCATCAGTGATGTAGATTTGTAGTTTCAAGTCCATACTTGAAGCTACAAAGTACATACTAAACAAAACATAATATCAACTGTAGGAAGTTGGGGGAAGTCTTGACTTGGAGCCAGACAATCAAAGTTTGAGTTTTGGCTCTGCCTCTTGCTATTGGTGTAACATTGGGTAATAAGCTCCATTTTTCTATTTCTCACAGCTTTCATCTGAAAAACTGGATTCAGAAACCTGAGATCCTTTCCAGTGCTACCTCTTTGATTTTATGGTCCTATGAAATCTATGTTGGAAATAGGTTGTTTTAAAATATTATAAGCTAAAAGAAGATTTTTTCCTAAATGGTGGGTGGTTAGTATTTTGGTTTGTTCAGTCATGTATTTTAGCACAGGTTAAGAAGCAGCCTAGAGAAGGGACTTGTAGCTAAACAGTTGTATACAAATATGACACTAGGTGTCCTTATGGAGCATGATGGAACAATGCTCATATCCCCAGAAGCACCATGGCTTGTATTGGCTCAGTCTTCCAGAGGAAATTAAGTGAGCTCCAAGTTCAAGTTTTAGGGGCCTGTTTAACAGGGTAATAGGGTCATTCACAAAATGAAATCATGACTCAATAGCCCCCAGGGAGGTCCTTGCATAATCCTTGCCTAGTCTGTGAAATATAAAAACAACAAACAAAAGCCTTCAAAGCTATTCCCCCCACTCCATGCACACTATAATCTCAAGCTAAAATATGCCTATACACAGAGGGAACAAATTCATTTATAAAAGAGAATCAGACTTCCATACTACCATTAGCCTTTAAGAATAGAACAGGAGAACACATTTCAGCACTGCCAAAATGGACAGAGGTAGTGGAGAGGGAGGGGAGAAAGAAAATGTCCCGGAGGGGGAAGAAGTACAGAGTAGATAAATTTACTGAGTCCGAATAACACTATGTTACATGCACAATCAGGCAAACAGCAAATTCTGTTCAGGTAGATCACTTCTTAAGTAGGTCAACAAGCAAAGACAAGATCTCTAACTGCTCATAATTTTATTCAGTTTTAGATAGCAGTGCCCTTTATTTGCAATAAGCTCATCACTGTTCCACAACTGGAGCACAAAAATTTCCAGGCTTCCCCAAGTCCCATTGGACACTAGCCATGATCCTTCTTCCAGCTAAGTAAAAGGTGCCATTTACCATCATTAGCACCACCTCTCCCCCCACCCACACCATAGTACTTGGCTACACAAAGTCACAGGAATGGAAAAGAAGTTTCTATCTATGCCTTGACAAGCTATATTGGACTAGATTCATAACTATGGTGGGGCCACTGGGGCTTTGTCTTAGGGTACCAAAATTAGGAAGGTGTAATAGTATATGTAATCTTTTAGCAGGCAGAAACAGCTAATATTGACACTTAGCAGAATTAATTTAAAAAATTAGTTAAAATAGTAAGATACAAAGTGGCAATTTCTTCCTACACTGGTGGAATCCCTTGTGAGACTTCTCCAGGTTCAGCAATACTCTGCTTCCTTTCCTACCAATGGACATAGGGTGTCCCTGGCTCTTTTCCATAATTGGGCCCTGTGTCCTAAGTTCTCTTCCTTCCATCACAAACCAATTGAGTCTTAGCCCTTATGCTGTAGAGTTCTGAGATGGATTTTTTATAATTCCCTACAGGTATGATAATACATATTCTAATCACATTATGATATCTTGAAATTATAAATAGTCATTTCTAAATGAACTTGTCCAAACAAGATGCCTCTTCTCCCCTGGATTTGCTTCTGCCTACTAGCCTGATCTTCTGCTTAGTAAGGCCCTTCATTTGATGAGGGGCCCTATCCATGCTAACTTCACCCCTACATCAACTAATTCTACAGGTTTTTCTACCTTCTTACAAATTACCACTAGACAAATACCTTCTTATCACCTCCAAATCTCACATTTCCAGCTTCCATTTATATATTGTATTCCTCTATTAGAACGTAAGCTCGTTGAGGGTATAGTATATCTTTTTTTGCTTATATTAAGGCTTAGCACAAACATAGTAAATGCATAATAAATGCTTTATCTGTTGGATAAATTGTAGGGATTTTTTATTGCAAGAATTTAATTTTTCAAACCAAGAATTGTTCAATCACAAAAAAATGTAAGTTCTTCTGTTAGGAATGTGTCCAAAGACCATGACCAATTTTAAAGGATGTATTCTCAATTATTTGGAACCACAGGACTGTTTTTACTTCATCAAAACTTTAAAATCATCAGGAAGCAATGATAGGGGTGGGGAAAATAAGGGGAAAACACAGCAAGAATGCCTATTGAAAATATTTATCAAGGCAGAGAGAGAATTGGCAGGACCTATTCTGGCCACAGCTCCATCCTCACCAACAGCAGATAAGAGACAGACTGTGTGAAAGGCTAAGTCAGACTCATGATGAAATCAGTCAGACTTCATGACTGATTAATCAGAAGGTCATAGAATCTTACGGGTCAAAATGAATCTCAGAAAATAATCTAGTTTATCCCTTCAATTGAGATCAACCAAATGAAGAATCCAGATTTAATGAACTGGCATGCAACAAGGTACTACCACTACCTATTAGAGCTATTTTAACTAACCTTCAAACAAATGTTTATTTGCTCCTTAGACCTCAAACAAAGTTAAAAAAAAATTTGATTGCAAGACAAATATTTTCCTCTTGAGATGTGTGCATGTTTTGTTAAGGAACTCATCAAATATAGTCTACTTTTACTGGTGTGGATTGTCCAAAATGGAGATAATCCAAAAAACATTTGTGACTAGCTTTAAGATGCATTCTTCTTTACAGTTATGCTGACACTGATAATTCAGAACACTTCAAAATAAATAATGAAACTATATTCTAAAGGCCTGTTTCAAGAGGTTATCCAGATTTCTCATATTAACACTCTACTTAGAATTTCTACTGCATTTCTGGGAATAGAAAACATGCTCATGCATCCCAAAACATACAAGCATTTGCTTAAAGCAGAGCTGGCTTGACTTGGGGATTCCTAGCTCACAACTTCTTAGGGTTATGGTAAAAGGAACAGAGAAGGTAGTTGAGCAAAACTATTCAGGATTTAGAAGTCTTCTCATGTTCTAGCATAAACCAAGATGGTGTTTATCTAATACAACAATTTAATTGAGCACATTGTGGATGATAAAATCAACAAATACTTAAAAAGATTTGCCCTCCCCCAAAATCCACTGATGAATTTATTCTTTCTGAAATATCATTATAGCTGTAGTTATAAATATAGCCTATTATGGCATTTAATTATGACATTACTTTAGGTTTACCCACAAAATCATATCATGACTTAATTAATTACTCCTAGGTACTATATCTACAAAGTTTCACCAAGTTGTTAATAGTGACTTGGGTTATGACTATGTGGGGCAATTAACTAGGTTTTCTTAAGGTATTTTGCATACAATCCAGTACATTTTTTTTACATAAAAACTGACCTCCTCATTAAGATATATCAGTATAAATAATAATTACAGGTAATGTATGCATAACAAATTTTTAGCCAAACCCCTTGAAAAAGCTTCTTACACTTACTGCTTTCACTTTCTCTCCTCACTCTGTTCTCACCCCTCTACAATTTGACCTCTAGCCTCATCACTCAACTGAAACTCTTTGCCCAAGTTACCAATGATCTCTTCTCTGGCAAATCTATTGCCCTTCAGTTTTTATCCTTCTTGAACTCTCTGTAGCATTTGACATGGTTATCCACCCCTTCCGCTGGGTACTCTCTTCTGTAGGTTTGAGTTATACTATTCTCTTTTGGGTCTCTATCTACCTGTTTGACTCTTCCTTCTTATTATCCCTTTATGAATCATGGTCATCTGTGTTGTGCCCCCAAGTGGATATATGGCAAGCTCTGTTCGAGGTCGTTTGTGTTCCTGCACTCTATCATTTAGTGACCTCTTCAGCTCCAATGGCTTCATTTCCATCTCTGCAATGTAGTGTTATGTACAGAGAACCCACCTTGGAACAAGAAAACTTGAAGTCAGCTTCTGCTTCTAACACATTTTAGCTGTGTAACCCTGGGCAAATCAGTTAATTTCTCAGTGCTCTAAGTAAATGTCCAAGACCATAAGTTGCAGTGCAGAAAAGGTACCAACCTAAATTGATTGGAGTTTCCTAATCTATAGAGTTCCTAATGAAGTAATATGTCCAAGTCCTCTCCCTCTTCAATGCAAATGACTTCCAGATTCATTTTTCCAGCATTAGTCTCTTTTCTGAGTTGCAGAAACACACCATTAACCACCCAGTAGACATTTTAAACTAGATTCCCTCTTGATATCTCAAATTCAATGAAACTCACCTTTCCCTCCAAACCAATCTTCTCCTCTATCCCTACCTTCCTTCTATTCACCAAAGCTCACAATTCCAGTGCCATCCTCCTCACTCCATACATCCAATGAGTTGCCAAACGTTGTAGTTTCTACCTCTATCATTTCTCTCATATTTTTCCATAGCCTCCTAATTTCTCTCTCTATTTGGGCCTCAACCTACTTAAATCTATTTCTGTATTACTCCTATAGTTTAAGTCTGAATGCATCTCTCCCCTCTTCAATAATTTTTTTTAGCAGATCATAGGCTAATTCTGATCTTCTTGAGGAAATACAGACTCCTTTGTTTAGCCTTTAAAGCTCATCTCAACCTGGCCTCATACTCGGTTTTCAGTCTTAATATCCATTAAGCCCTTCCACACACTATATGGTCCAGCTGGAAAGCACCTCTGAGATCATCATTTCCAACTCCTTTACTTTATGAACAATTAAAATGAGACCTTTTGAGGCTGAGACAGCAAGTGTGTAAATAGGTATTTACAAAAACAGGCAAAGTATATGTTTAGCTGGAGTTCAGCTTTAGGTATGTTGATTTTGAGGTAAGAAATGTATAGGTGGTAGTTCCAGAAGGCAAATGTTGTTTTAGGATTAGAGGTCAGCATAAAGAGCGGGACTGGAGACATCATAGAGATGAAAATTGGAGTTATGGAAACGAATGTGATCACCAAGGCAGAAGATATAGAGAGAAATAAAAAAGAGGGATGAAGACAGAGCCTTGGAAATTAGAGGATGAAAAGAGGAAGATGAATCAGAGAAGGAGATTGAGGAGGGATGGCAGAACAGGTAAGAGCAAAACCAGGAGAGACTAAAGCAGCAAATGCATATCCCCCATGGGATCAGGAGTGACTCTGTCCTTGGGAACTCATAGTGAAAGGTCACAGTGAAAATGGAGCTCCATTCTAGGACAGTAAGGAACGCTACAGAATATTCAGTATAAGGTATGAGATGACTGTAATTTGCTGGTGGAAAATATTTGTGCTAGTTGTTGGTTTTTAGTAAAATTCTCTTTTGATATTTTATGTCCAGTGTTCTTTCAAGTGGGTTTTGTACCTACTGAACATTTTGATTATCCAGCAGAAAGATTTTTTTCCAGCTTTAAGACTGGTCTGAGTCACAAAAAGTGTGATATCTCCCCCACCCATGAAGTAATAGTTCATGCTCTCAGCATCTCTTACCTGAGGGTTACAGATACAGTTTTAGCAGTTCAGATGTTCTGAAAGAATTGTGTTCCTGTCCATTTAATGGATTATCTAAAACCAGTTCTAAGTAGCCCTTCTGCTGAAATAAAAAAGCAGTTTTTCTGTGCATAAGCACTCATTTGGTCTCCACCTTTAAGTCATCATGTATGTATTAGAGAGAGGAAACTAATCATAGATGACAAAGTTTTTAGTACTGATTGCCGTGGTTGACATTCCTTCCCTATAAAAAATAGGAAAGAAATTCCTGCCATCTGCTATGTCAGTTAAAAGCCTTACTGTTATCTTTAGTAGTACAGAGACTCTTTAAAATTTTTCAGCCAATGCCTTTTAAACAAATGAAGATTCCATTCAAAAAGGGCTGTCATCTCTGCATTATGAAATTTAAAGAAGACATTTTTGCCATAAAGTTCTCCACATTCATGAAGAGTCATATCCATGGGAGATTTATTTCCTTTGGTGAATTTAATTTTTTAAACAATTTCTTGTCCAAATAGTAAGAGATTAATATCAAATATTTGCTTAACAAGGAAAGCCAATCCATTTGGATTCCAACACATATATCAATTCTGCTTGCTGTTAAGCATACCACATATATTTAAGATTGCATAAGAGACCACATATCAAAAAGGAATATTTCAGTTTCCCACATTAAGCAAGCTTGTATTAATTGTCTGAGAATTTTCAATCAATGGTTCTTTCCAGTTTTGTTTACTGAGATTTTGATTTGAATGTGAAAGTAAAGAAGCTAATGACAATCTCAGTGACTTTATCATTCTATTCAAGGCAGTGTTCAAAGTAATGGCTGAAAATGCAGTACAGGGGATAATTTTCCAACTGAGGCAAGAGATTGCATGGGAATCAGTGGCAAAATGGGTACATGGTTTTATATCTTCTTGCAAAGAGCATCATGGTGTACGATGATGTTGCTCAGTTATTCAGTCACGTCTGACTCTTCATGATCCCCTGGACCATACTGGTCATGGGATTTTCTTGGTAAAAAAATAATGGAGTGGTTTGCCATTTCCTGTAAGATCCTAATGATTACCATATTTATAACTTTGCTCTATAATGTTGGGAAGAAGAACCAACTGGATCACTTGAATCTGGTATCATAATTAAGCAAGGTAGATATATAAAACTAGTACTTTCTCCACCAAGTATTAGTACCCTCATTTCAGCTTCAGCACCCCACAAATGACAGCACCCCCACTACAGCCCTAATTCCCTCATATTGCCCTAAACTCCAGCTCTTTCTCTTTCCCCCATCAAATTTGCAATTCTTGTTCTCTGCAAGTTGATCTGAAAGAACACTTTGTGCTAAAGTGTTAAAGGATGATAATAAATTACTGCAATGTCTTATTTGTGTAGCATTATCTTAGGGAATGAGATTTTCCACACAAATGAAATTTTCAGATGTTTTTGTCATTTGATGGAAACCATTCTTTATTACATAACAATTGGCATTTATACATTGAAGAAACTGAGTATCTAGGCGGTATGTAATTCAGTGTACAAACAATATCTCTCAGGGGCATTCAGGGACAACCATACCAACCCTGATCATTCTATCTGCTACTGGCTCGTTTCTTTATTAATTCTTTCTTTTCAGGTTCAAATGTCAGTGGGCATAAGAAGTACTAAAGTCACAGAAGCTTCTCTATTTGGCTTGACCTTCAATTCCATAGTAACCAGTGAGCTTTCTCTTCTCTCAATGTTGATCCTGAAATTGATAGGGGCAGATAAAATTACTATTAATGGCAATGTAATTTGTTTGTAGTATTAAGTAAAATCAAACTGAAGATAAGTATTTTTAGAATGTATAGAAAGATATGATGGAACTCAAAGCCAGACTCACTCTGTCTCTGGGAAAGTAGAAAAAAGAATAGCTATTACATACAGTTCAGTTTCACCCACTGCCTCAAATTCTGAATCATCCCAATGTCACCTGAAGTTAACTGTTATCATTGTTGTCTTTTCTTCCCTTGCTATCCAGTCCACATTCTTGTCCTCGTTGGTTTTGCCTTAACTTCTCTATCTCCATAAAACTTGGGCAGAAGCCCCTTTCTCAAGGCCACTGGAACCTTCAAACTGTGTACTCCTGAATACCTGTGAAAAATCTAGAGTAAATTTTCTTTATCCTCCTCAAAGATTATCTGGACTCTCAGAAGGTCCTTCAGAGTTTCTATGTTCCAAAATCTTTGTGATCCTACAGAGGATCTTCTGAAGCTTCTTGGGTCTCAGTGACCTAAAGCTGTATCACTTTGAAAATTGGAAAGTACTTCAAAGACATTATCTCCTTTGACTTGCCCAAGTGCCTTTGAGGTAGGCACCATACATATGATTATTGTCATTTTACAGATAAGAAAAGGAAAGTTTAAAGAAGGTAAGAGACATGTGAGTGGTCACAAAAAAGTGTCAGAGGTAGGTTGTGAATCTAGGTCTTCTTCGCTCCAAGTCCTATAATCTAGCTACCATACTATGCTGCCTCTCCTGATAACTCAAGGGGTCCCTGTTATGAAAATTAGTCTCTTCATTGGGCTATACATACAATGGCCTCAGGATGTCTTAATGTACGTAGTAGGATTAGTCTCTTCATGAAAACTCCCCCTGGCAACTACATTTTCTTGAGGTATTTTTTTTGGTCAGTCTGCAGTCAATCAAGGAATCCCTTCCTTCTTTTTCTTATATTGGAAATTGTCACTTCTTTCTGATGTCAGTTTATCTACCACTTACATTACTTTCCTCCTTTAACTTCTTACTTCCGTAGCCCTTGTGTTAGAGGATCTCCTTAAAAGAAAGGGCCCAGTCAGGGTTGGGCGACCTATGGCCTTGACACCACATGTGACCCACTAGGTCTTGAAGTGCAGCCCTTTGACTGAATCCAAACTTCCCAGAACAAACCCATGAGGACCTAGAAGATCACATGTGGCCTAGAGGCTACAGGTTCTCCACCCCTAGCCCAGGTCATTGTATAGACTTCTCATTTTTTTTCTTATTCCCAAGTGAAACCCAGGAGTACAAGAATCTGCCATTTCCCAAAGAGCAAACATCAACTCATTTTTCTCCCTAGTCTTGTTCATTTGTCATCACCCAGATGCCACCTGTGTCTACCAGCATGTGGCATACTCTCAAAGAGTGGACATTAATCTACTATAAATATTTAGGCTCGTAAGGTGCAGCATAGGTTTTACTTACAGTAAGAACACAAAAAGTACTCTTATATAAGTCCTCTTCTTTCTATCTTTTCTCTTCTTTCTCTGTTTTTCTCTCTCTGTATCTTCTCTCTCCTTCTGTCTTTATCTCTCTTCTCTCCCTCCCTCTCTCACAGCCCCCCCTCTTTCTTCTACACCAGATACTCACCCTTGAGACTTCACTTTCCATCACTGTGGCTCCCTGTTGCTTATTTTATCGGTCCTTTCACCCTCATTGTTTCCTTTGCTGCTTCCTCTCCCTGCTGTGTTGGCATTTCCTCCTCAGAAGAAAGTTATAGCTCTTTCAGGATTAAACAGCCAGGGCTACCATGCCTCTAGGTGTTTTTAAACTTCCTGGCTTCTTCAGTCAAGTCTAGGAACAGAATACATGTGGGCTAATTCTAAGGTTTCTGCTCTTTCATTAAGTAGGGTCCCATAGCACTGTTGCAAATAGAGTCTTCTTGGATAACTTTGAAAACTGCATTCTATTTGCCACATCCCATGAAGTTTCTCATTTTTACTCCTTTTTGTATGAGTTTGGATCTTCCCATGGGTTTCACCCTCACTCAGCATTGCCATTGTCTCAGACTTCTGAAGGATTCCTTTCACTCCCTTTGCCAATTTCCCATCTTCTTTTGTGGCCATTTAGCCTATGAAAATTATAACTATGGCTACCCTTTTGGCTCTCTCTGTTCACTCTAAAAATCCTAATACTTTCATTGGAACAATGGAACATGATAGTGATCCTTGGGTCAGCTGTTTAGCTTTGTGCTATCTAAATCCAAGTGATCCTCATATGACAAAAGATGAAATTTAATTAAGAAAAAACAAAAATATACTTCATAGAAGTCTAGACTATATTCAAGTGCTTTAGTATATAGTGTTTTTTGGGGGGAGATTAAGGAATCTTCAATATATACACAAACTTCTGAAAAAATATAAATAATGACTCTTCTTGTAGCAAATCCAACTTCAAAGAAAACGGGAAGCATTGGAATTACAATTCTTGCAATAACAAATATTTATGGCCCTGCTACACTTCTAATTTCCTATGAACTGGGAAACTAGAAAATAAAGTTTGTTAATATTGTATCTAAAATGATAGCAAATAGACTTTAACTGAATACCAAAGATAGAGGTTCTTAATGTGTTTTACTTAATGGACCCCTTGGGCAGTCCTGTGAATCCTATTAAGCCCTTCTCAAAATAATGTTTTTAAATGTATAAAATATGTAAGAGCACCAAGGAAACCAATTATGTTGAAATACAGTTATCAGAATTTTAAAAAAAAATAAGTCAATAAACCCCAAGTTAAGAATGCTTGGCCTAAACAGTTTATTAGCTTTAGGTGGAATATCTAGTACCCTGATTCACAAATAGTAGGTGCCCAACAAATATAGCTGCATTTAATATATAATACACAGGACATGGAGGTCTTCATGACAGCTGTTTTGACTGCTCAACATGTTTTTGTATTCTTCCTGGTTCTTAGTAGTCTTCTCAATGGGCAAAGTTACCACATAAGGGACCTTTGAAGGGGTGAAATGTTCCCCCTTTCCTTAAATTGTCTCCCTCCTCATCTTTACCTCCTGGCTTCCTTCTAGTTTCAGCTAAAGTCCCTCCTCCTGCATAAAGGCTCTCCTAGTCCTGAGTTTTAGTGCCTTTTCCCTGAGATTACCCCAGATCTACCTTGTATTTATCTTATTTCTATACAGCTATTTGCAAGTTGTCTCCTCCATTAGACGGTGAGCATGGGATGGTTTTGGCCTTTCCTTATATCCTCAGCACTTACTTAGCACAGTGCCTGGCACATAATTCATAAATGCTAGTTGACTGATTAATCTCAGTGAAACATATCTTAACTTTTAAAGAGATCTTTAATATCTAACCTCAAAAGATGGTAAATAATGATCACTGATAAATGATAGCAAAAGAAAAGTGATGGCAAAAAAAAATCACATTCTGGGGTAGACTAGGGAAGATCTTTGGGAGAGCCTTCTAGAGGTAGTCAAATTATACCATTTAAGACATCTACATGTAAATCCAGCTTTTAAATCAGTCCTGGAATGTCTACCTCACCCCCATTGAAAAGGATAAACAATCATAATGAGAGGTTACATTTACATAGCACTTGATGTCCACAAGCACGAGGGTGCTGTAGCAAGCTTAGAGTGGCTCCCGGGAGCGCTATTAAATTTTCAGTGTGACCTTAGAAACTGGCAAATGCTACAAATCAGGGCTGGATTTCTTGTTTTGTCAGTTGTCTAGACCTAAGAAAGTAATGGAGAAAATGTTAATAATAGAGAATAAACTTAAAAGTATCTTGTGGGTACACAGTCCCCCTAGATAGTCAGTTATTAAACACTGACCAGCACATTCCTATTTGCAATGCACTTAGTCCTGACGATAACCTTGTGAAATAGTGCAGGTAGTATTTCCCCCACTTCATGGATGTAGAAACAAATTCAGAGAAGGAAAGATATTTTCTTCAATTCACACAGCTCATATCAGACCTGGAATTCAAACTCCAGTCAATTTTCTTCCCATTGCAGGATACATGGACCCTGCTCCAAATTTTCTTTGCTTAGGAAAAATGTTCTTGCCATATTTCAAGTATTTCCTGTTTTCTTTGAAGTTGAAATTACCCAAGAAGGGTTTTTCCCTCTTTCTGGCCTTTATACAAAGGGACCAAGATGTCTCTGGGATTCCTTATCTCCCCCAAAAAATTACATAACAGCACTTGAATGTAGTCCAGACTTCTATCAAGTATTTATTTATTTTTTTGCTTTTTAACTCAATTAAATTTCATTTTTTGCCATGTGAGGATCACTTGGATTTAGATAACATGAAGCTAAATGGTTGATCCTTGTCATTTTCCATTTTTCCAATTAAAATGTTAGGATTTTTTAGCTAGATGATGCAGTGGATGGAACACTGGACCTCGTATTAGGAAGACTTGAGTTCAAGCCTGACCTTAAACACTTACCAAATGTAGCGAGTCATTTAAACATCATCTTCCTCAGTTTCTTTATCTGTAAAATGTGGATAATAACAATACTATCCAAGGGTGTTGTGAGGATAAAATGGGATAATACTTGCAAGGCACTTTACAGAACCTAAAACACCATATAAATACTGATTTTTACTATTATTATTTGCTATAACTAAATGTGATTCATTGTGAATGACACTTCTTTAAAAGTTACTGAGGCTTCATTTAATTCTATTCTCTCATTTAATAGATCAAGAAACAACGTCATAATAGTTAAGTAAGCTTAACAGTTAAGCGAGCAGCTAGTTGGCACAGCAGATAGAGCACTAAGCCTGGAATCAGGAAGATTCATCTTCATGAGCTTGAATCCAGCCTCAGACATCTACTAGCTGTGCGACACTGGGCAAGTCACTTAATCCTGTTTGCCTCAGTTTCCTCTTCTGCAAAATGAGCTGGAAAAGGAAATAGCAAACCACTCTCGTATCTTTGCCAAGAAAACACCAAATGAAGACAAACATGATTAAAATGACCAAGCAACAAAAAAAACAGCCAAGTAATTGACATAAGATCACACAGCTGGTTAGCGAAAGAGTCAGCACTGGAACCTAATGTTAGGTTCTGTACATTTGCTCTGGGGCCAAGTTTCCAAACCGGACAAGAATGATTTTAAAAAATTTTCCATAGACTCAAAAGCAGAATCCATAGCCTCCCCTAATCCCAAATGCACCCTGGAATAATTTTAAAATATTTATAAAACATCTAACATCTTCCCTCCAGGTGTATCCTTTTCAGTTAGGGAGATAGAGACAAAAGTTACAGCCATGAAAACAACTAAGTACACAAGGCAGCATGTGAGACATGTCAGATGAGTGGCCCAGGTGGGAAATGGAAAAGCACCATGAAGTAGCAGAAAGAACTTTAAATCTGAAGTGAGAAGAAAGAATTTTAGAACTAGAACAGCTATTTACTATCTTGTGATACTGGGCAAGTCATTGCATCCTTATCTGTTAAGAGAGCATTGGACTGGAAGAGTCCTCAAGTGCCTTCCAGCTGTAAATGTATGATGCTGTGATTTCTTTAAACCTTGGCTTCTGAATCTTTAAAGTGAAAGTGTTGAGCTAAGTAATCTCCAAGGTCCCTCTCATCTCTAAATCCTTTGAATACTGTAAGTGCTCTAAAGTCCTGATGAGGGAAAAATCACTCCCAGTAGGAGTGGTCAGCATAATCTTAAAGGATGAAATAAGATTTAAGCTAGATTTCTAAGTGTAGGTATGATCTAGATGGTCAGAGAGGAGGCAATTTTGTGGATTAGTACAGAGATGAGAAAGGGTAAAACTGTGTTGGGAAATTGTCAGTAGATCAAATTGGAAATAGGAGTAGCGGCAGTGTGGCTGAGTGGAAGGCATGCTGGATTGGGAACTGAGTCCTTAATTCAGACTTTGTCATTTATTACCCATAGGAACTTACTTGAGTTATTTAACCCTTAATGGGCCTCAATTTTTTCATTTATAAAAAGAAAGGATTGAACCCCAAGGCCTCTGAGACCTCTTCCAGGGCTATAAGTATGATCTTGTTTAGGGGAACAGTGAGAAAGAAAGTTTGGAAAGGAAGCTTGGAGCCATATTGTGAAGACTTTGATCACCAAACCTCCAAATGAGATAAAATGGACTTTGTGGCCTGTGTGGTAGTGGTGGAAAATTTATCAAGAATGATTATCCTGACAAATTTCCGTAGAAAATAGCATTTTTAAGGAAAGAAAAAATAATTAGCATAAAGAGATAAAGTCTTTAGTGCTCCCAATAATTCTGATTTACACAAAATGTGAGGCTTCCAACATACAAGTTTTCCACTTTGGCCTGTCCTCAACTTGAGTTTGTCCTGGTAGCTTTTTTTAATCTTTTAGGACTTCAAAAATATTTTTATTTTGAACATAACTATTAGCAACAAACATACATTTCAGTACAGGTGAACAGGAAAGATTACATAAGGAAGTGAGGACTGTTATATATACTTTAAAAAATAAAAACGTCACATATATGTAACATATGTCTAGATACATATATACATATATATGATATTCCAAAAGTCTTCATCCAATTTTAAGCTATTAACCCTTAAAGAAGAAAAAAATTGAACTAATAAAGAGCAAAATGGACACAATCAAGAGAATAATTTACATGATGACTGCAATAATGATGCAAGAGAGGTCAATTTGGGAAGGGTTCAGAATTCCAAGTTCCACAGAAACAGACATACGGAGACAGAAAGGGAGAAGCATGAGCCTTTTAAAAAAAGGATTAGAAAAAAATGTAATTGTAGATTATTTTTATAGAAGACTGAGAAGTTTATCCATCTATATCTTCAGTCACCTCTTCCACAGGTCAACAACAGACTCTACTTGACATGGGAAATCAATTCCTTGGCTGACAACAAATCTCTATGAAAACGAATACGGCATTTGAATGTTGTTGTCCATCAGCAGCAGAATATCAGTTCCAAGGTCCTTGGGAATTGAGAAGATTAGTTTAAAAAATAAAATCCCTAAGGCTAGAGTCTCTTTGGTGTCATATTCAAAACCAAGAACTCTGCTGGTATTCCACAAATAATAACTGAATTACTGGAGCACTGTGTCCACTCAGCAAAGAAAATCAACATGTCTCATGTTGCTTCTGCATGGAGTTTTATACACAAACCTCAGTGTATGCAATTTATTTCAGTTCGATTCAACAGTCATTTATTATAAGCCAGCCACACTATTAGGTACAGGGGACACAAAAACAGAATTGAATAGTCCCAGTCATCAAAGAACTTATGTTCTTTTGGGAAAACTTGTACATATATAAGTAAACCTAAAATTAGTAAACACAAAAACCACAAAGTAATTTCCAGGTGAAAAGACACAAGGCCATTATGAAGGGTAGATTGTAAACAATAGGACATGGGGGTCTTCTAGGGACACCAGGGGTATGACAAAGCACAGTGTAAATCAATGCTCTTTCTAATACCTATTCTAAATACCTGTTTATGAAAATGAACAATGAGGGAGGTTTTTATGTCAATTTTCTTTTTTTTCTCACTCCAAATGAACAGAGATTTTTAAAAATCAGTTTCTTATCATCTCAGTCATGGGTGCAGTAAGGGAGCATTATTTTCCCTCACAATAGCTCATAATAAGGAAGAGCAGGAAAGGAAAATCCATTCAGGCATAATGACTCCAGTTGTCGATGAAGACAGATGATAAGCAATGGCTGGAATCAGAGATGAAAGATTCAGTTGGCAAAGATCAAGCTTCTGTAGCCTTTTTACTGCTCTAGTTCCAGTCTTGTCAGGCTGGAGGTTAATTTCAAAAGATCAGGAAATTAAATCTATCTAACTAAACTGAATCTATCACGGTTCATAAGGTGTCATGATTCAATTATCTCTGGGTGACTTTGATTCGTGACTCTCATATTTCATGTTTTTACATTGTTTTATCTCCGTGGCTGTCTCATTATTATTCACAAGTTTTGAAATGTGGAACCTGAGGCGGTGGAAGGCAGTATAAGGTGTAGTATTTGGCAGTTGGGTGGCATTGTTGATAGAGCTTTGGGCCTGGAGTCAGGAAGACCTGAACCCAAATCCTGCCTCCGACATTTACTACCTCCGTGACCTTGGGCAAGTCATTCAATTTCTCTCTGCCTCAGTTTTCACATCCATAAAATGAAGACAATAAGAGCACCTACCTCTTCAGGTTATTGTGAGGCAACAGTTAGCGCAATGTCTAACCCATCATAGACACCTGATAAATGACTATTGAATTGAATTTAGTTGTGAAGGGTAAATACGATGTCAGCAGAGCACTTTTCAAACCTTAAAAAATTAGGTAAACACTATCTTATTATTATTATTTGTGTGTATTTAAATCAAGCCAAGTGTTCATTTAGTTCCTAGAATGACAGCAGGTACTGTAAAGAGCAAAAAGAAAGAACATGACAAGGTTCCTTTCCTCATGTGGATTAGAGTCTCGCTGGGAATAAATAAGACTTACTCAAGTGAAACAGAGAGTAAGGTACTGAATTAATGGCTAAGTCAAACCTGTTGGTGCTTTAGAAACTGAAGGGAGTCACACAATTGAATTAAGCACTTCCTCTGCCAATTTAATACCCAAATTCAGCTGTCAATCCCATTCACCCTCCCTAATAGAATGCAAGTTCCTTGAGATCAGGGACTGGTTATTTTTGTCTTTGTGCCTTTAGCACCTAAAACAGTGCCAACACTTATTAAGTGCTTAACAATGCTTGTTGATTGACTTCTGTAGCTTAAGAAAAAAATATGAGTACCTATAGGCTAGCATAGTTAAAGAAAACTGAAGGGGCAGAATTTGAGTTAAAGATATGGCAAATTTGGGATAGGTGGATTAGAGACAAAGTGGAGGAAACAGCATGAGCAAAGACAGAAGTAGGAATGAAGGTTGGGGGAGAGAAAGGAGGAAAAAAAAGAAAGATGCCTCCATATTGGACTCTCTGTTTTAAGTCCCTTCTCTTTCTCCAATTCATCCTCTACAACCAAAGCACCTCTCCTCATGTTACCCTCCTGCTCAGTAAACTCCCGTGACTTGCTACCACCTTCTGGGAACATATATGAACTTCTCTTTTAGGCATTTTATAGCCTTCATGACTTGGTTCCAAGCTACCATTCCAGTCTTGTTATATAAACTCACCTTTGTTCACTCTGTGGCAGGGATTCTGATTTTTTTTTGTTTGTATGTCACAGATCTTCTTGGCAATCTGGTTAAATCTGTTGGCTCCTTCTCTTAAAAAGTGTTTTAAAACGTATTTTAAAAATACATAGGATTTCAGAAAAACCTGGAAAGACTTACATGAACTGATGCAAGGTTAAGTAAGCAGACCCAGGAGAATGTTCTAATAGCAATATTGTACAATGAAGAACTGTCTGTCTCCAGAGAAAGAACTGATATTGTCTGAATACAGATCAAAGCTTACTATTTTTGTCTTTTTCTTCCTTCCTTCCTTTTTTCTTTGCTTCCTTCTTCCTTCCTTCCTCTCATTCATTTTTCTTTTGTTTGAGTCCTTGCACAGATGACTAATATGGAATGTTTTATAAGATCGTACATGTATAACTTATATAAGATTTCTTACCATCTCAGGGAAGGGGAGAGGGTAGTGTGGGATAGAATTTGCAGCTCAAAACTTTTTTAAAAAAATGTTTAAAATTCATCTAAGCGAAGCTGCTAAAGTTTTCTACATTGCACCTGCTCAGATTGCCATAAGACATCATAGATTTAGATCACAAAACATTTACTTCTTGAAAAGGTCTCTAAGAAGAAAATACACACACACATACACACGCATGCACCCACACTTGCACAAAACACACATACAGAAATAATTTTTATCTCGTTCCCAACACAGACCATCCCCTCCTCAATAGCAACTGGTCATATTTGCAAATTATTTTCCCAAATGCTGGAAAAACCACTACCAACAACAGAAAGAACAGAGGAAGGAAAGGAGGGAGGTTAGAACTTTTGAAAGAATTCTCTGGTACAACACAAGTTGAAAATGAATTGATAGCATACGTTCCAGTGAAAAGCGTCTACTTTGCGTCTTAAAAAATTCTTTAAAATGCTTCAATATTTTAATATTCTGACCAGCAGTGGTACAAACACTAAAAGCAAGTTTTTTTTGCCAAAAACAAAAGCAGAACAAATAAAAATCCAAAATAGGAAACCACCCCCAAACCAAGCTCCCCCGCAAAACCACATATTAAAAATGGCAGTCTTTTTATAACAATAATTAAAGTAATTAAAATATTCAAAACTGGGTTTTTTTCAGTATTTATACACAGTACAAGGCCAAAGCATCTTTTTGACTTCTTTCTCTCAAAATTTGTGTTAGTATGAAAACATAACCCACTCCAGTAACACAATGTTGTGGGCCTGTGTGTCTCAGTGCGTGTGCATCTCTGTGTATATGTAGAGTTCTACGCATTTCAATCACCCCTCCCCGCCCCATAATAAAAAAGGTACCTTCTAAAGCATATTTAAAATTATTTAATATGTAATTGGGCAAAAATAAAATGTTTAAATCCATAGGATTACAAAGGAAAATGATCATATTCAAATAGAGTTATCACAGACCCCAAGTTAAGAAACTTTGCTTACTGGTCTAGCCCAGGGGTGGGGAACCTGTAGCCTTGAGGTCACAGGTGGCCTTCTAGGCCCTCAAGAGCAGGCCTTTAACTGAATCCAAACTTCATAGAACAATTTGTTCTTTGTGAATTTTATGAAGTTTGGATTTAGTCAAAGTCAAAGGGCTGCACTTGAGGACCTAAAGGGGTATGTATGGCCTCAAGGCTGCAGGTTCCCCTACCTCTGGTCCAGCCAAATTGCCTTTACTATTCCCCTTTATAGAACATCCTATTCCTTTAAAGAGTCTATCCTTCAAACCTGAAAAGCACTCCTTTCTCACCTCTGCCTCTTAAAATTTCAGCACGCCACCTCCTTCATGAATGATTTCCTGACCCTTCTCATCTTCTAGTGCCCCTCAGAAATCAACTTGTATATGCATTTTGTATATTGTTTCTTCCAGTAGAACATAAGCTACTTGAGGGCAAGGACTGTTCTTGCTTTTTGAGGTAGATAGGTGTTATAATGGATAGAACTCTGGGCCTGGAGTCAGGGAGACCTGAATTCAAAAGCAGCCTTAGACATTTACTAGCTGTGGAACCTGTGGTAAGTCACTTCCCCTGTTTGTCTCAGTTTCCTCATCTGTAAAAATGGGGATAAAATGTCACCTACTTCACACAATTACTGTGAGGGCTAAATGAGATAATAATTGTAAAGTGTTTAGGAGTCTGGTATATGTTAAGTGCTATATATATATATATATATATGTGTGTGTGTGTGTGTGTGTGTGTGTGTGTGTGTGTGTATACATATATATGTATATATATTAGTTAGCCATTATCATTCTTATAATTTTTTATTGTCTTTGTACAGTGACTAAGAGGGTACCTGAAACATAGTTGCAGTTGTGTCCAACTCTTCATGACCCTATTTGGAGTTTTCTTGGGAAAGATACTAGAGTGATTTGCCATTTCCTTCTTTAACTTATTTTACAGATGAGGAAATTGAAGTATACAGGGTTAAGTGACTTGCCCGGGGTCATGCAAAGAGTTAAGTGTCTGAAGCTGTATTTGAATTCAGGTCTTCCTGACTCCAGGACTAGTGCTCCTAACTGATACATAGTAGGTGCATTATAAGTGCCTGGCAACTGATTAATTCAGGCAGAGGTATCAGAGAGATTGCACAACTCTTATTTACCCCTAACTTATTCTGTAATTATTTTGCACATAGAAAATAATAATTTTTAATGATATCTGTGTAAAAAGGAGTAATGTGAACCTTTAAAGGAACACTGGCAAGAAGAGGAAGAGAATCATGTGCCTTAAATGATTGGTGCCATGCCCTGGACCCAACGTAGCCTTTGTCAGGGTTGGTGGGGATGGAAGCGTGACACTAGATTGTCTTGAGGTAACTTACAAGGCAGGAGTCAGAGGAACCTTACTTGAGAACTCAGCGCCCAGATGCTTTTATGTGGTTGCCCATGTTACCAGTTCCTCCTCAGTGATCTTCAAAAGTAACAAAATGTAGCAGGCACTGTGGAGGTATATTATAGAGGAAAGTTTGTTTATGATTTTGTAAGATAGTCGTTATTTTCTCCCATATTCTCTTGGTTACAGTACACTGACTGACTCTAGGAATCCCTAGATTCTAAGAAGTCCTTCCTTTTGGGGCATCTTAAATAAATGTAGCTTTAAATGGCATGTGTTAGTTATATTTTTGAAAATTAAGATAGTTTGATACCATTTTCTGTTCATGCAGAAATATGAAGGATGCATATTTCTCAATAAGCTAGTAATTCTTTACATTATTCTTTACATTGTTTGTATCATGGACCTCTTTGATGGGCAAGGGCAGGGGTGGAGAACCTGCAGCCCCAAGGCCACATGTGGCCCTCTCAGTCCTCAAGTGGGGCCCTTTGACTGAATTCAAACTCCATTGAACAAATCCTGTGAAATTTGGATTCAGTCATAGGGTTGTAGTTGAGGACTTAGAGGTTTATATGTGGCCTCAAGGCCACAGGTTTCCCCACCCCTGCTCTAGTAAAACCTCTGGACCCCTTCTCAGATTAATCTTTTTAAATACATTAAATAAAATATATAAGATTACAAGACTAATTATGTGGAAACGAAGATCTCTTTTTCATATCCTCTTTCATAGATCTCCAGAAATCTAGTAGCCTTGGGTTGAAAACCCCAGCTCTAACCCAAAAAATTAAAAAACAAGGTCCTTCCCCACTTTTACCACTCCCCTCAGAATTCATGAAGTATAAAAATTGAAAATTAAGGTTATATTTGATGCAGGAAGGAAAGAGCATTTAATGTTCATCATTTTGAAACAGGGTCAGGCAAAGTGGGCAAAAATGATATCTTTCAGAATTCACAGAAAAATTCATGCCTGGAAAAGCTTTGAGCTTAGCTTACTATTTCAACTGTATATCTCAAGAAAAATAACACTCTTGGGTTAATACAAATCATTCTGTCTTGATATTTTAGCAATGAAATATAGCATTGGATTAATATCTAACACATTTTTGCTTAAATCAACTTAAATGAACTGCCAACTACTCTTCCTAAATTCAATTTCTTGAAACTCTCTTATGAAACAATATCTCTGCTTTGAGGTTTGAAATTGAGCTCCCACAAAACCATAAAAAGAAGATAACTTAGTTCATGCCTACTACAGTCTGAGAGCTTTCATTCTTAACTCTGCTACAAATTTGTGTAGCCTTTGGTGAGTTATTTCATCTTATTGCCCTTACTTTCCTATTCTGTAGATATCTAAAATCCCTTTAAGAATTTATGGTGGGGCAGCTAGGTGCTGCAGTCGATAGAGCACCAGCTCCAGATTCAAGAGGACTTGAGCTCAAATCCAGCATTTGACACTTGACCTTCCTAGCTATGTGACCCTGAGTAAGTCACTTAACCCTTCTTGCCTTCCAAAAAGAATTCTGGCTCCCAGGACAAAACTAGCCACCATACTTATCCTTTGTATTTGTCATGAAACCTGTAATTCCCATTTTGTTGCTATTTTTCTTCAGTCACGTCTAACTCTTCATGATCCCTTTTGAGATTTTCTTGGCAAAGACATTGGAATGGTTCCTCATTTCCTTCTCCAGTCCATTTTAAAGATGAGGAACTGAAGCAAACAGGGTTATAGATCTAGTAAGTGTCAGAGACCGGATTTGAAATCATGAAGATGAGTCTTCCTGCTTCCAAGGCCAGTGTTCTATTCACTGCATCACCTACCTGACCCTAAATAGCTTATTCCGTATCAACCCTCAGTGCCTATAATCACAGCAATGAATGGGAAGAGTATTGGATTAGGAAGCAGAGATCCTAAATAATGTCAAGACTGCTAACCTACTTAGTAGCTTTGCATCTTTGAGTCAATCATGTATCTCTGAGCCTTATTTTCTACAGTTGTAAAATGAAGACATTTTAATAACACTGAAATACTGCTTTTCAAATCATTTGGCAGAACCATAGGACAGTAGACCAGGCACTTCTAGGGCTTCCTTGGGGAATAAAAGTGGCATCTCTGTTTCATTTGTCTTTGTTTCTTTTTTATCTTTGAGTGTCTGGCACACAGTAGGCACCTAATACAACCAATACAATAAATTATTGATTTGATTTTAGTTCTTACCTCAAAGGGCTGGTGCAAGATTCAACATATGAAGCGCTTTATAAATAACAAAGCATGTCCTAAAAGTGTAATTTTAAAGTACTAGAGCTATAAACCTGGTATAAATACCATCTGTTTTAATAATAATATTATCTAAGAAATATTATTAGATATAATATTATATGAAAGCTCAGAGAAGCTGTGACTTCCTCAACATTACACAGCTAACAAAAAAGGAGAGGGAGTATTCAATCTAATATGGTTGTCATTTCAGTTGCGTATGACTCTTTGTGATTCCATTTGGGGTTTCCTCGGCAGAGATACTAGAGTAGTTTGCCACTTCCTTCTTCAGCTCATTTTACAGTTGAGGAAACTGAGGTAAACAGAGTTAAGTGACCAGCTCAAAGTCACATAATTAGTAAATGTTTGAGGCTGGATTTGCACTCAGGTTCTGACTCCATGGCTGGCATTCTATACGTTGCACCCTTCCCAATTATAAACCTATTAGTCTATCGTCTATGCTACTCTAACTCTCTTTATAGGTTATCCATGATGAAAGAAACTTTAACCTTAATTTTTCACATTGTTTACCACAGTTTTAGCACCTCTTCCTTTTAGCTAATATGGGTTCATGGTATGAGCTAGTTAAAAATTTGTCTAAATATTATGTGATTTGGGATGGGGACTATGGATTCACTGACAGAGGAAAAGCCTAGCTGTGGGATCCCTTTTTATCAATGAATGTTGGTGTCATCTGTGCGACTTAGAAATTTGCCTGGGTCACAGAGTCATGGCAGAACTTGCATCCAAGTCCTTCTGACTACAAGGCCAGTTCTCCATCTATGACTGCTTGTACTGTGTAATTAGGAAAGGAAATATGTTGGGAGTTGAGACGATATGCACCCTAAAGCTTAATGAGAATGATTGAATCTTCCCTTTTCCTTTTGCAAGTTGGGTGAGAGAAATTACAGGAAGTGTGGCTGAATGATTAAGGGATACCCACCAATATTCACATATGTCATGATTGCATAGAATTTCAGGGTATTTTCTGCTCTAGTTTTCTGAGTTTTCTTTTCCTTGCTGCTCTCCTTAAGATGAGAAGCCAGGCTGTAAATCACACAGCGCTCTTGAAAGTGGCCAGAGTCCAGCTGTTCACCAATCCCCTGGCATCCTACAAATGCCACAGCATCAAACGGATGATTGTCTTTCTCTAAAGAGCCCATTCTGCTACTTGTTTTCCTGCTCAGCATGTCTATCTTTGCCAGTAATTCAAAACCGAATTACTAGCCAGACTCCTGAGATGATTCATGGCTCTTACGGTGTAAAAATGAGAGTTCTTAGGACTGACAAAGTGTAAACAAACATTTCTTTAGCTCCAACTGTATTCAGAGTATGTGTGCTAATATTGGGGCAAACTGAGATGAGACAGGATTCCTGTCTTCATGTTGTTTACAGTCTCCTAGGAGAATAGATGCCAACAAAGATAGCAATGCTTTGAATGATATTTCAACATTGATATGAGTAGTCCTCTCCACTCATGAAGATTGCAAGCCATACACAATTTCCAATCTTATACAACCCTTATTCATGTTCTCCCATATCCTATATTCCATGTTCTCCCATCATCATAGCAGAAACTACCCAGTGTGGTAGGATTCTTTAACTAGACGTGTTGACATAGTCTGCCTCTCAGTGGAACACATCTATTCCCACCCCCCTCAAAATTGTTCTGTTTTTAAAATTATTTTTATTTAATTTGTTAAATACTTCCCAACTACATGTAAAAAATTTTAACACTCATGTTTAAAAAAATTGATTTCCAAATTCTCTCTATTCCTCCTCATTCTTTGCAAAGGAAATAATTTTATATTGATTATACATGTACAGTCATATAAATATATTTTCATTTGAACTGGTTACATATTTTCTAATAATGTAATTCATACCACCTCCCTTTTATATAGTTCTTCTCATGTCATGTGTACCAGCCTGCTGCAGCTCATCGTGCCCTGTTCCACATACCTCTTTGAAAAGTTCCCCCTCTTATGCCTCATCATGCCATGAAGGTCTCTCTAGGATTTTGAAAGCATAATGGTGGAGTCCAAGCTCTTCCATGTTCTATCATGCTAAAAAGACTTCAAGTAGGATCCAGATAACAGATTGTGTCTATTTTGTAAGGGTCAGGCTATTAGCTAAGTATGGAGAGGTTTGTCATCTGGCTATCATCATTTAGTGATGAATTCTTTGGCCATGGCCATCCAGAGATAGCTTTAATAATATACAATATTACACGATGAGTAAAGTGTTGCAAGAGTGTTCTGTTGTCCTTATTAGATAATTTTTTGCTAATATTTATTCTCTACATCAATTTTTTATCCCCTGCTGTGAATCTGGTTTTTGGAAAGTCTTTTCTCAAGGGAAGAGGAAGGCATGACACATTCAGCAACAAGAATACCAGGAGATAGATGGGAAAAAAAAGAAAGACCAAGAAACAATGGTTTTTTGATCCAGCGTACATCTGTTATTTCCATCTTACTAATGACCTCAGAGTCAAGGATTCTCAGAAACAAAAATTTAGTGGAAAAACTACTGAGAGTTTTGGTTTGAATGGGAAGAGAAGATAAATTGTGGATGATATTCCATGTTCAGATTAGCATGGAAATTTCAGATTTAGGGAAGAGGATCAGGGCATATTGTAGTTTAGGGAGCCCTAAAACTGCAGTCAGTAGACCTGAACTCAACTCTCTTATCTAACATGTATTAATCGCATCACAAGAGGTATACATAAAAATTCTGCACCTGGGGTCAATGAAGATGAAAGGAGAGAAGCTGTAGTATGGATCTGCTTGAGATGCTGCTTAAGGAGGAGAAACAAGGGATAAGGTGGCAGTGACTAACCCTCAAGGGCAGGGCAAGCAGAGAAGAAGAACCCCTGTTATGATAACTTGGATTTTCTCTAAATTTCCCACTCTAGGACACAACGCTGGTTGCTCTACCCATTATAGCTTTGTTATTTACTCTTTCGAAGTCTTAGATCCTTCGCTGAGAAAATGGAGCTAAAACTGTTTGTACTACCTCCCTCATAGACTGTTGAAAGAAAAACAAACTACAAAGTACTGTATAATTGAGAGTTGTCGTTATGGTCTACTGGATTGCATGGTTCTAAGATCAATACAGCTTTAACAGAATAGGACCCTAGGTGTTCATTTAGTATAATAGAGAAGCCAATTTTACAACAACAAAAAAAGTGGGGCCAGCCATTACAAGAAGCTCATAAATTCCCTCCTGGCTAACCAACCAGCAGGGACACCTGGACATCCATTTGTTTCTTTACATTGTTTCTTATAAAGCTTAATATTAAAATTCTTTTTAAAATAACAAAAGAGTTTATAAGGTATTTTCAGTGAATAAATCAAGAGAGTATAAACACAGGTGTGGAGAAGAGGGAGGCCAGGCTTTCATCTCTCATAAGCGCACCTGGCTTAGTAGGTAATGCAGGTTTGGAGAAGGAAAAGGGTAGCATCCGAAAGTGGTAGGTTTCATTAGTGAGCCAAATCCTCAAGTTTGCTGGTGGAAGTTATGGGAAGCGGAGAGGCAGACTCTATGGAGTTATAGTCGACGTGGAGTTCTAAGACAAAATGGCAGCTCATTGATTTAATCAAGACCAAAGAATAGAAGTCAGATATTCAAGTCAAGTAAACAAACACTTAATTACTTCCTACTACATGCACATTACTATTACCAACTGTTCTGAAATGTAGTTATCTAGAAGGGACTTTTGAGGTAATCTTCCTCATTTTAGAGATGAAGTGACTAGCTCAAGACCACTCATTTACTTAGTAAAATGGTCGACTAGAATCTGTCTCTTAATTCTCCTTTTAGTGTTATACTTCTTATTTTGTGGGCAATTAAGAACTGATGAGATATTATGTACAGTTTCTCATGTCCTTGACCAACTTAACATATAAGACCGGGCAGCACAATATTTTTGATAACCAGTGATTTTTCTGGAATTTGTAGTTTCATTCTGTTTTATATCTAGCACAGTAAATCGAACTCTGAACTTAAAGTCAGAAAAAAGTCAAGTTTAAATTCTGCCTCAAGTATTTAATAGCCATGTGACCTTGGGCAAGTCACTTAACCTGTCTGAGTTTGTTTTCTCTTTTGTAAAATGAAAATAGTAATAACACTATCTCACAGAATTGTGAGAAACAAATGAACTGACATGTAAAAACATTGAAAACTTTAAAGCACTACATGAAAACTGTTGTTATTATTAACATTAATATATGTATATATATTTATGTAAATACAAGTAGAAATATGTATATTTATATACTTGTCTTACAGATAGTTGTGCTTTGGCAAGAAATTTTCAGAATGAAAAGAAAATAGAAGTTAAAAAATTATGTTAGTTCTTTAAAATTGTCTGACCCCAAGAGAGCTTCTCTGGGAAGGTCACAGTTCTAAAGCAAACATCTATTTCCTGTCTTATCATTAATAACACCCTACAATATTCATAGACTTATAGCGTCTAGAGCTAGACTGAATCTTAGAAATCACCTAGCCCTAGAGAAATCCCTCTTAATAAGTAGCAAAAGCAGAATTTGAATCACTTAACCATGTGAACCTACCTCCTTCCCAGTCTCTATTTCCAAGAAGAAGAAACAAATCTCTCAATTTTAATAATTTGACAACCATTATATGGACAATATGAGCCAATAGAAGATTGGAGGTCTGGGTGCATGCAACTCCCTAGTCCATTACAGAGAAGATATCTGACCATTTGGAACTAATCAGTATCAAGACTTTGAAAAATAACTATTCATAAGGCAAATATTATTTCACTCTTATACTCAATGCATTTTAAAATATTAACCCATTAGAGTCATAGATTTTGGGATAGAGAACCATAGAGACTACAGATATGTCCTTATATCATTAATTGATTCCAAGACAATGTATGCTACATGAAATCATATTACAGGAGACAAATTTACAGGCAGAGTCATCTGATTTACAGCTAAGCCCCTCATGGTGCAAGTAATGGACCCCATGAAGTGGTGGCATTTTTCAAATTCACACTATTTATACTTTTAATTATATGTAAAATATGGTGACTTGTTCCAGCCCCATGGAACTATGCAGCGCAAATTCAAATAATGTGACCATGTCAAAACATTTATTATTTTCACTCATAGAAACCTAGCTGTATTTCTCAGGCAAGCTGATAGACATACAGCAAAAATTTCAGTGTTTTAGTGACATTTTGATAATGTATAGATGGTATTGTTACAAAATATTGTCAGTTGAGAACATAGTAGAATGTGTCTCTAGCTACCCCAATAACCTCATTTTGCAGATGGGAAAACTGAGTCATGGATAGGTTTGATGACAGCCAGGTTCATCCTGCTATGCAGTGACAAAACCAGGATTGTAACCCAAATTTCTTGTGTCTGAGTCAAGCACTCTTTCCTACATTACAAAACCTTTAAAAGATAGTGTAGATATCTTCCCTTTTTCTTTTTTCTATCATCTTACTTCATGTGTAATTAGTTTTTGCTTTATGAATCTGAGTTTTCTTCCTCTTTTTCCTAAAATCTAAATCTAAAATAAACCCCAATTATTAAGTAATTACTTATACCCAGTTTACTGCACATGGTGGAATATGAGCTGCCAGTGAAAAATTGAATGACAATAATAAATTTGTTATTAAGAATTTTTATAGCTTTTCATACAGTCTAATTTGCAAGTAAACAACCGTCACAGCACCCTTATGGATTAGCTAGATCTGAAAGGTAACATGGTATCCTAGAAGGAGTCATTTCTTTGAAACTTTGAGAAACTTACAAGCTCTTTAGAAGCTAAGAAGTCACTTGGAAACAGTAGAGGGAGACAGGCTGCACTAAAATTTGCCCAGCATTCTGGGTAAAATGGCAAACATCCCCTCTTCATTTTCTTATGCAGAATTTCAAAAGAGATGTACCATTAATCTAGCTTGTTCACACTGACCTGTGGTGGAGACACTACAGGGTAAACATTATTTCTTGTCTTTAGGAATAATGAATGTTAGCTGTTAATTTAAAATATCTGTTAGATATCTACAATGCTAAATTTTGCATCCTGCCAAGGGCTAAGGTTATTGTTGCTTGTATAATTCATCTCATTCTTTTAATCTTTTCTATGCTGTTCAGCCTTAAATTGTGTTGATAAAAGTTACTATCCTGTTATTATTCTTTTAGGTTTAATGGTATAATATATTATTAATATTTAATATAATTTAAATTTCATGTTTAATTTGATGATGTTTAGTAATTTCTAATCGATGTCTTCCAAACAGGTAGATAAAATAACTACTTCTAAAACTATTTTTTCTTTGGAGTTCAGTTAGAAATAGACCTGGGACAAATCACTGTTCTGCGTATTCTTTTATAATCCATGTTCTGCAGATTTTTGCATGAGTGGATCAAATAACTGTTTTTAGGAATTGAATAATTCTCATCCTTTGTAGGATAACTAAAAATATTCTTTACTATCTGTACAACTTCAGTAGCAGACAGTAAAACAGAGTTGGTATGTACTTTGCCCTGTGCTCACTTGATTTTGGTCTACTCTGCTAGTTTTCTATATTTTGAAAGATTGGGTTTTTTGGTTCTGTGCAGCTTGGAGGTTATGGGGATTTGATATGGAAGCATCTATTAAAATCATTGTTCTTAAGTTTTTATTGTTCAGTGTTTTATCAAGTGGACAACAGCTCAGTCTGTGATAATGGTCTGGTTCCAATGAAGTTTACTTGTTGATTTCTCCAGGATTTTCTGACATCTATATTTACATAGATTGTTATTTCTCTCTTTTGTTTGCTTTTTTCTTAGCTTTCATTAAAGAAAAATAATAAGTTTCTGGGGTATAATTCTAGCCACCAGATAATGACTTGCTAGTGTAAAACCAGGTGCAATAGGATCTCCCATAAAGACTACAGATGGTGTTACTATACCTTTAAGAAGCAATGGAATCTTGTAATGACAATTTAATTCTCATTCTGTGAGCAGTCTGTGAGGAGACTGAGTTTAACTGGCATTCTGTTCATTATTATGGCTGATGAGAGGATAGAGAAAAAGGACTAAGATGACTTTTTGAGAGAATTAAACTTAATCATTATCTTGTGAAGAAAGAGGAAGAAAATTCTTGAGAAGAGACTGTAATTAGTATTCTGAGAGAACTGAACGGTGGGACTATGTTTCCAGAACAGAGGAAATATCCCCAGTTGTAATGATGTTCAGAGCAATTTTCTTTGACTTTGCTGTTATATTTCTCACCCACAAATACATTTTAAATATTTGTATTTTATTTACTCTGTTATACTGTTCATAAATAGAAGAGTCTTGGTATTTATTTTTGTTTTAAACTTTGATATTTGCTTAATCTGGGAGACTGGAGAGAGAGGAGAAGGGAGAGGCAATAGTTCATCGATAAGTTAGAAATAAGCAAACTTAATGAAAAAAGAGGTTTATTTCACCTATTAAATAGGCAATATTTAGTAAACTATTGTCAGGCTTAAGAGACAATTGGTTAACTAAGAAGAGATATTGAAATTTTAGGGCTGAGTATGAAAAATATCACAATACAGCCCTTAATTACATTAGAATCATAGATGCAAAAGAATAAGGCAAATCAGATAGTAGATAAAGAAAAAGGTAGTCCATTTAGACTATCCATAGGTGTCAATTTGTCACCCCTATTATGCTAAATATTTGATAGGTATTAAAGTTTTAGGTTGCAGTGATGGAATGTATAGTTTCTACCTTTCTTTGCATAACCTAAATTAATCCCTAAGACTAGATTCCTTAAAGATAATTTTTCTGTAATATCTCTTGGCAATGACCATTTCCTAAATTGCCATTATGAAACTCTCTTTTTCCACAAACAAAGCTATATTTAGTCATTTACTCTATGTTTCTTTGTTGATATACTATAGATTAAATTCATGTGGATACAGCACACCAAAGGCTTTTAGGGTCTATCCCTGAATCTTAGCCATTCCTTACCTCCTATCCAGAGGCAAACCACTTTTGGTTACTTCTGACAAATCCAAAGGCATGTGCCTCATAAGCAGGGGGGTTATTAGCCTTTCATTATCCTTTACTATTATTTGATGAATTGATGTCTGCTTCTCCTAAAAATATTTCTGTAGTTTTTCTAATCTATTTTTCATCTGCTTTAAGAATGATCAATCCTCTTATTTTTAAAGAGGAAGTGTTACTCTTTTTCTATCCTCATTAGGGTGTTAGGATGTGTCATTGACATTTTATAGGTTTTTGTTAGGATATTTTCAAAATCTGTTATCTGATCCATTTCACAGTTCTTGTTGATTTCACAGTTCTTACTTGTTGATTTCTCCAGGATTTTCTGACATCTATATTTATTAAAACAGGTAATGCAAAACTTTTAATTGCTTTAGATATGTTCTTAACATTTAGTTTTAATATCAGGGTGCTAATAATCTCTTAATATATTCATCTATAATCTTCTCCATGATATGTTTATGCTTAATTTGCCTTGCTTATAGTATATCTAGGTATTTGTAGATGTTTCTTTCATCTGTTAGTTTAATTTTTACTTTCTGGTTCTGTTATTTTTAAATTAAAATAAAACCAAATAACAAGTAAAATGTAATATTTAAAAATTAACATTTTAATTTTAAAGTGATTTTTACTTTTAGTCTCTCTTTGAAACACTTAAAGGATTTTGCATTTACAGTATATTATTATATATTTACATTTACATTGATTTTTAAATTTTATTTTATTTTCAATTCAGGGAACAAAACAAGGATTTCCATAACACAGTACAATAAAAAGATAATTGCACATGAAACTGCAAATCTACCATGCACAACTTGCTAGTCTCCCCAAATATATAACGTTATTATATTTCTGCCCCTCCAATATAGCTACCATTAGACACAAATAGGCATATATATGTATATACATATGTAAATATAGTCTATAAATATTTATATTTATCATTCATTTCTCTGGATGCAGATAGCTTCTATCTTCATATGTCTTAATTTATAATTTGTATATTTATAATACTCAAAATGATATCACTTAAAGTCATTCTTAAAACAATATTGCTGCCACTGTAAACAATGTTCTCTCACTTTACTCTTCATCTTTTCATGCAAGTCTTTCCATTCCTTTCTAAGATCAATGAGTTCATCACTTCTTATAGCATAATAGTATTCCATCACAATCATAAACCACAACTTGTCCAGCCATTCCCCAATTTATGGGGATCCCTGCAATTTCCAGTTCTTTGCCCCCACAAGGAGAGATGCTATTAACATCCCATTCACATTCAAAGTTATAATTACTATTTGTGAATTTGCCTCCATCTTAGTTTTACTCACTATTTTTTTTTCAGCCTCTCTTTTTACCCTATCCCTGTTACCTTATCTACTTCCCCTCATTTCACCCACTCCTCCAAGAGTCCCCACCCCTTCTCCATCCCTTCCCCCAATTTCATTCCCCACAGCCCTCCAAACGTCCCCTGGTCATCTCCCCACACCCTGCCAAATCCCAGTCCAATCAGTAAAGAGACTGTTGGATGTGTTTTTCAGTGAAACCATACAGCTTGTTACCTTCCATGTATATCTTGCTTCATAGGTTGTTTTCTCTTTAATTTGGAAGCTATATTTAATTCTATTCAGAAGAGATGATAATTATTATCTTAGACTTACATTGTGCTTTATAGTTACAAAATGTTTAGCATAGATTATTTCATCCAAGCCTCATAGTATCTCAATAAGGAAAGTGTTCCAAATGCTATTAATTCCATTTTATGAGTTGAGGTAATCAGGCTCAGAAATGTTAAGGGGCTTGCCCAAGTTCACACAGCAAATAAATAGTAGGACTGGGAGGTGAACTCAAATTTCCTCTTTCACTGTCATGCTGTGTCTCCATTCAATGGGTTTGGTTTTACCTTCTCTATTCTAAAAAGTTAACAATGTGTTTTTAAAAGTAAAAACTTCTGACCGAATACTATGTGTACATGAAAGTATATTTGTGTATTACAAGTGTGTTTTCATTTCATTGTTGAAGAACTAAATTCAGCAAAATTTTTTTGCATGTCATCTTTAAACTCATCTACTTTCTTACTAAGTTTTTCAAAAGGCCTACATATTTAAAGAATTTATTGGAAGTAATATTATCAATTTGTGAAGAGGACTATATTTTGCATTCCTTTCTATTTATCTTTGATTTACAGAAGAAGCTATTGTTTGGTCCTCTGACTTTTTGATGTAGTACATGCACCTTTCCCCCAAATGCCTCCACCATCTTTGATTGATTCCAACTTTATATCATTTCCTAGAAGCAGAAAGGTATCTACAAATTGTTTTTGTTAAAATCATGGAATTTTAATAACTTTTACATAACTACATGTATCTGGCATCATTCAGTGCTAAAGTACTTCACATGACTGATTTATCCTTTTGCATCAAAGAAGTTATTTTCATTTTAATTCTTATGATGTATTTTATAAAATATATTACCTTCTCTATTATTCCACCGAAAGATCTAGAACAAAATTTAACCTTTTCTTGATGTTTCAGGGTCATCATTATGAATCTTCATTATTATAGTGTGTGACACAACAGTTGTATGTGTTCTTTATAGTTTTTCTCTCTCATCTCTTCAGGTTAGTTTCCCAGTTACTTCACAGTGACCACCCTTTACCTCTCACCTCATTTACACTTTCCTCATCTGTAAAAAGAGCAGGTTATTTTAAGTTCCTTTCTAGAACCAAGTTTTTTTAATGGTCACTAGTACTTTTACTCGTCTGTGAGATTGTGCGATGGAAAAAGTCATAACCAAACCTGGTAATGAATTTTGTATTGAACTCATAAGCTACTCTAAATGATCTCTGGGGAGTAAAATAAAACGTTTAGTTCAAGGCCACCCAGAAATATTTTTTGATGACATCTACTAGGAGCTTCCAAGGTCATATGTGTGTTTAGTAGATTCAGATTACCAGAACTTTTGCCTTCAAATAAGTTAGATATTACAGTATTGCCACCAAAACCAGTTTTAAATTAATAATTAAAAAGAATGATGATAATATAGAGCTTCTAACAAGGTCCACTAGATAAGTTGCTGATCTTATTTTGTGGTAATTTTTCTGAACCATATCTTCCTAATTTCTGTCAGGGGAAATCATGCATTGTCCCTGTGAAAATCATCATTGTTTTATAGGTTTGACTTTGTAAAGGTAGATGTCATCCTATAAACCACTTCTCCAGAAGTACTTGGTCTTCAATTTGACTAAGATGGGAAGTAGGATCCTGGTTGTGCACAAGGACCCAAACAACCAGGGCCCATGATGTCCAAGTTAATTTTTTTAAAAATACAGATAAAAGATATTTCATAGACATTTTATTTATGCTAAATATAAGCTGTCCTCCACTTTTAATAACTTAGCTGTCCTCTACTAATAACTTAGCTGAATATTATGACAAAATTTGTATTCAAATATTTCCACTATAATTGTCACAAAAAAGGATAACATAATACTACTCTTAAAGTTCAAAACCATCATATCCATTTTCCAGATATAATTTAAATCATACCAGATAATTCCTCCAAATTTATGGAGGGTGCACAGATATATTAGAACTCCAGTGTTATAGAGGTGGATAATATCTATATCCATGAAGATTCCAATCTATCCATGATGTCTAACCTTGAGCACCTCTAGTCCCTATTCTCCCATCAATCTGCTACAGAGAGTTCATCCAATACACTACAGGCTTTCCTTTTGATTTTTTGACATAGCCATCTATCAGCCGTCCCTTGCTCTCATTACATGATGGGCACACATCCATTTTTGCTCGGACATCTTTCTGATGATATACTTTACATTCCATTCCCCTACACAGTTCTTCAACAGTGATATGTCTCAGTGCACTTACACTCATTGCTCTTTGAGTGAGTCTCAGTTTAATTCTTGGGACACAAATAGAGGTCTATAACCTATAGCTGTTCAGCATTACCAAAATAAAATTGATATTTTTAAAATGGATCCTTATTTCAGGGAGATGCAAAGAGTCATTCAAAGGTCTGTGCAATTTCCCAAATGCAAACATGATTACCCTTTTTTTCCTTTAGTTCAGGCCCAATTAATCATCCATTGGCAAAGACTGTCCAATATATACGTACCACTTCTATGAGTTGTCCATCTAACCACATATCATAAGTTGATATTTTTCATCCACTTGGTTTTTCTTTCATGGATAATTAGTCCAAATTCTTTTAAGCGATCATGGATGTTGCTTGCAAGACTTGGCAATAGTTTGGGGCTTCACGTAATCAGAATATCTTCAGCAGACAAGAGTAAGTGGAGGTCTTCACTGTCCATTAGAAATTCTTCTTTGTTTTGGATCCTATACTGGACATTCTAATACATATTCATCAGGAGTGTTTGCCGCTGTTAAGATGTACCAGAATGTAACTAATGAAATAGATTTGAACAGAACATAAAAATATTTTTAACTAGATATAGAAAGCATTTTCTCTATATGCTTTTCTTTTATATGTGAGAACACAAAATTATGAAGAACTAAAGTGACTTGTCCACAGTCTTAATAAGGAAAGTCAAAGATAGCACCATTGCAGAGTTTTATGCCTAGAATACACTCTCGGCTGAGAATTTAGAGGAGAGGTTTAAATAGGCAGATGGTGAAAACTCACAGCACCTGTTATGGCAAAATAAGGCATGTGCTTGATATGTTGAAATGAAGCCTGCACAATAAGAAATTCACTTTGGGAGGCTTGTTAGTCATCCCATACGAGAGGTGAGATAATGTATTCAGGTGGCACAATTTCTTCTGTCTTTTTCAAAGGAAGGTTTATTTGTCTAACAGTTTGAAATCATAAGAAACAAAGCAAATAGGAACCTACTGCAGGTCTGGGAATTAAAGCAAGTACCAAGAGCAAAAGGGCAGGACAGAGCCAAATAAATAACCCAGCAAGTAACACAGAAAGCTCTGAGTGTGTGTGCCTGTGCATTTGTATATGTGAGGTCTTTTTACTGTTTTGTGTCCCCAGTGCTTAGCACAGTACCTGACACACAGTAGGCAATGAGTGAATGTACGTTAATCGATTGTTTATTGATCGGTATACGTGTGGTACATGCGCATATGTACATACATAGATAGTTTTTGCTTTGTATTTTAGGTTCCTCGAAGATCTGTATGTGTACATATATGCATATATAGATAAATATGTATGTATATATGCCACAGGTGGAGGAAGGAGAGAGACAGAGAGTCTTGAATACATGTTAAATAGGCAGTTGTCTGTGTGATATCATTTGAGGGTTGCTAGAGAGACCCCACTTAAACAGACATGTCTTTTCCTCAATGTGCCTTAAATTCTGTGGTAAGAATGATCAGGTAAATTAAAGAGGCATTCTGTTATAATCGATTAAGTATTAGACTTGAAATAAAGCAATAACTCTGTCCATATCCAAATTTCAACAACCATGTAACCACAGATAAGTCCCTGGAACACCATCAGTGAAAATTATCAGTTTTCCCATCTACAAAATGGGAGAAATAATGATTATAAAGACCTATGTTATAAAGTTATTGGGAGAATCAAATGAGTAATATATGGAAAGCACTTTAAGGTTTGCAAAGCACCTTGCATAGTTATCGTCATCTTCTTCATCATTAAAAATTACTCATTTCTATAGCATTCTAAGATTTATTAATGACATTTATACTTTAACCAAATACTTTCCTTACAACAACCTTATGAGGTAGATTGAATAAATATTCCTATTTTTCTGATGATAAAACTGAGGTTTATGGTGGTAATATGACTTTCATCAGATCACAGTTCTAAAGCTGGAAGAGACCTCATAAGCCAACATGTCCAAATCTCTCATTTTAGAGATGAAGATTAACTGAGGTGCCAGGAGGCTAATTTAACTCACCCAAGGTCATATAGCTAGTAAGTGTTAATGTAGATATGTCCAGGAAGCAGGGAATACATTTCTTCTCTAAGTCATGTAGAATTAGACTGCTATTAATACAATCTAAGACTTCATTAGCTTTTATTTGGCTAACACGGGACAGCTCTTTTTCATTTCAAACACAAAATATTTTTGCTTCAGTCAAGGTTCTAACCTGTTGAAGTCTTTAAGGCTCCCCAATCTCTAAATTTAATAACCATGCTATTTCTCTTTTTATTCAAATAATTGATAATTGTTTTTTTAAAAAAATATTTTTTTTAAATGTCAGAGTCATGTTCTACTTCAGTAGAGACTTTCCTTTGTGACTACAATTAGAAAAGTAGTATATTGAAATGTGCATTTGAGAAGGAAGCCCCGGTTGCCAATAGCTCTTCGAATAATATAAAAATTCTTTCCATTGAAGAGACACCCTCCAGACAGAATATATAAAAACTGAGTATAGACAGAACTTCTTAACTGGTATTTTAAAGACTTGCTTTTCATTGGTTTGTCTTTGTATATATTCAGAGTGATATGGTATTTTGTTTTTCAAGTGAAGAGAGAAGCTTTAATTATATCTGAATTATATTCTCAGAAGAAGGAAAGCTGTCTAATTAGTTGTGATGATTTCTTGGAAGTCAGAGGAAACGCCAAAAGTTTACCCGCATCATGTGGTACCCTACTGAGACTGACCTTGGGGTTGAAGGTTAATGATGCCAATTAAGAATCTAGAGGTGGGCAAATCACAAACTGATCTTTTGTAAGAGTCATCATTCCATTGAGGGCCCAAGTGCAAGTGACACATACGTTTGAACTCTTGGCTTGGAAAGGAGCATATCAACCTTCCCATTTCATAAAATGAAATTTTCATCTACTTTTCCTTTTTTCTTCAGTTACGTGGTACCTCTCTAATTATGGAAATATCACAAAGATTGCCTCAGTAATCATCTTGTAGGTCCTTTCCTTCTGAAATTTACAATTCCAGTACTCCTGAATCCGATATCTAGAAATGATTGAATGTAGCTAGATCTCCTCTTACTATCTTCTGATTCATTTGGGGCTATGGGAGAAATATGCAGTTCATATGAAAAAATTCTAAGTTAAATTCAGAAGTGTTTTTTAAGAAAATAAAAAGTCCTAAGGGTTTTAATGGACTTCAGTCTCTGCCATGTCATATGTCAGCCATATGCAATCTTAGATTGCATCAACAGAAGTATGTGTGGAATTGAGTAGTTCTGCATCCTCCCTATGATCATCTTTCTATCCAGTCAAGGCAGATCATAGGATCCTAGTAGGGATGGAGAACCTGCAGCCTCAAGGTTACATGTGGCCCTCTAGATCCTCAAGTGTGGCTCTTTAACTGAATCCAAATTTCACAGAACAAATTCCCTTAATAAAAGGATTTATTATGTAAAACTTGCACTCAGGCAAAAGGCTGCACCCAAGAACCTAGAAAGTCACATGTGGCCTCTAGGCTGGCTGTTCCCCACCCCTGAACTGAGAACTGGAAAGGGCCTCAGAGTCCATCTATTCCTCTTGCTTAAAGCCTAGAGAGAAAAAGTGAATTTGCTCATCATCACATAGATAGTAAATGACAGTTAGGATTTGAGTTCAGATCCTCTATTTGAGAGCCAATGTGCTTTTCACTATCACTTGCTTCCTAGGTCCTCTTAATCTTCCTTGTACTCTTAAATGAAGAAAATGTTGTTTTGTCTTTGGCACTTGTAGTATCGATTCATATTGGGCCTTCACTGTCTTAATATTATTATGTCCTCTTCCCAACTCCACATATCAAGCACTTCCTCTTCCCCATTAAAAGAAGATAGGAGTGGGGAAGGGGAGGGCACAAGGGAAAGAGGACAGGTTCAGAGAAGGAGAAGGAGAATGCAATTACAACAGCTGTTTCCGAATATGTGAAGATTGTGCTTCTCTCCAGCTCCAAAGAGTAGACCAAAGACTAATGACTGGAAGTAAGAGAGACTCAGATTATGATTCAAGGTTAGGAAATGCTTTCTAATAAATTAACTTCACTAAGAATAGAATGAGATGCTTCTAGCAGGCAAGAACTCCTATCATTTAAAGCATGCAGACAAGAGCTGGAAATGTCAAGATCTTATAGAAAGTATTGTTACACGTTAGGAAGATGATCTGAATGTTTTTTAAAGTTTCTACCCAATCTAAGATTCTCTTCTCTTTGACCTATTCCAGGGGTTGAGAACTTTCATCCTGGAGGCCACATGTAGCCTTTTCCATCCTTAAATATGGACCAATCAAAGGGTCACACTTGAGGACCTAGAGGGCCACATGTGGCCTTCAAGTCACAAGTTCTCTACCCCTCACCTGCTCCAAACATGCAGTCTAACTGGGTCCCTCCTTCCTCATCCCTCTCCCAAGAAAGAATAGTTCTGCAGCTTTGTTTGAGGCCAATAACTCTCACAGCATAGAATTCATTCTCATAATCCACATCTATCATGGTTGAGTGGAGAAAGAAATGGTATTATAACTGCAAGAAAAAATTTAGAAAATATGTCCCTCATGCTGCTCATTTCTCTGGTTCTACACAAAAGAAATGAAATTTTGAAACTAAAGAGTTCAGTAAATTAATTAATTAATCCAAAAATATTGGCGACTCTCTACTGTGTAGAAGGCAATGCAGAAAGTGAAGAGTTCAGATGCATATTCCTTGCTCTCTTAAAATCAGTCTGAAGTGACTGACAAAAAAAGAAAGACTAGTAACAGGGACTGGACTTGTGATTTAAGAGATGTAGAGAATTCCTGGTAAAGGATACTATCTCTACCAGAGTAGGCTAACACATTCTATGGTTATAGAACTGCCTGCCCCACCGTAAGATTAAGCAACTTGCTTTCGATCACATAGCCAGTAGGAGTTAGAAGCAGAATTTAAAACCAGCTATTCATGGTTCTGAGATGATCTTTCTATCTACTATGTCTTTGAAGCCTTGACCCTTCAGGAGTCAAATGAAAGGTATAGAGTACATGGGAAGGAAACACTACTTAACAGCCAAGTTATGAGGAAAGGCTGTTAAGGAAGAGTTTGAACTTCTCTCCCTGCCTCCTTCCTTAGCAATCAGCTCAGCTTTGAAATATGGGGAGGATTCAAACACGTGAGGAGAACACAGCATTTCAGGTGGACACGCAAATGTGGAAGACGATTTTGTGAGATAAGTAGTATACATGGTATGTTCAAGGAGAAATGAGTGCATCTATAAATGGATCAGTCTGAGCTGCAGTTCAGAGAAATACTAGAAAAGAAATGTTGAGATTTAATTATAGAGGGATACTAATTAACTTGATCTTTTGAGAGCAAACTGAACCAACAACCCATGTTCAGATATTTTTTAGTCTCACCTTAGCATTCACAGCCATTGTGTGAGATACCTTGTTCACTTCTGCTTCCTTGGGGATATTGCAATCCCTAGCATCAGCTTATTAACTTTATCAAGATTCAAGGGCATTCAACAGATATTTTTACCACAATGCACACAAGAAGTCATTTCCTGGCATGTGCTTCAGACATGTTCCTGATGTGGGCATATTTTGTTTCACCAAGGTAGACATATGTCCACCTGGAAATCTTGAGCTACTTAAATTTTGGTAAATAAGTTGACCTTTTAAACCATAAGAGCTGCTTTGAAAGCCTCTAAAGACTGAGAATCTGTTAGACTGGAAGGAAGAGAGGCATACAAGTTCTGTCATTTAAGTGTGGAGAGAAACTCCTTTCTGCAGCTTTGGCCATTATGGAAGTGCCTAATGAGGGGAGCAGTCAATTCTGCTTGCATTCAGCAAGCATAGTTAGACCTATCACTGGTAGAAAATAGGATGTTAAAGAGGATAAGTAGAGAGCTCATTACTTGGCACCTGACTATCATGAAATTTGAGTTAGTGGTGGTATGGCCATGAAGGAGAGATCAACAGAGTGCAGGGATGACCGCCATGTTTGGTCTTGAGTCTCTCCCTATGGTAGACACATATCTCTCATACCTGTCTCCTTCTCTGTACTCCTCTTATCACTATCCTGGTTCAAGTCCTCATCTTCTCTCAACTGGATGATTGTACTACCCTCCTAACTGATCTGGCTGCTCCCAGAAGCTATCTCCCCTCTTGATTCCACCTTTAAGGCAGCTAGCAGAATAACCATTTGAAGGCACCAGCCTGACCATTGCTCAAAAATCTGCCCATTGTCTCTAAAATAAAATGCAAACTCAGTCTGTCATTTAGGACCTTGAGTAATCTAATTGAACTTACTCTTACTTGAGCACAAAATGCCACCTACCATCCTCGGGTATTTATGCCTGGAATGTACTCTATACTTCCATAACTAGTGTGGGAAAGAGTCCTGGATTTGAAGTCAAAGGACCTGTTTCCAATTCCAGCTCTACTATTTATTCTCCCTATTACCTCAGTCAAGTCACTTAACCTTAAGCCTTATTTTCCCCATCTCTAAAATGAGAGGCTTGGAATACCTGTCCTTCTTCTAGTTCTAAATGTATAGTCCTTCAAAAAATCTTCCCATTCTTCAATTTCCCACCTTTTCTATATGACCTTTCTTTATCCATCCAATTAAATGTCTTCTCTATCCCTCCAAATATCCCTGAAACACTTTGCCTTCATTATTCTCAAGCTCAGATTATTCTTATCTGTGCCCATGTTGTACTCTCCATCCTCCCTTCCCCCAGTAGAATATCCGATCCATGAATATAGGGATGGCATCATGTTCCATCTTTGTATGCCTGATGCCTAGCACAATGTTGCATACATAAATGCACTTTCCATAAAACCATCTATCTTTCCTCCTTGATATTAGTCTCCTCCCATTAGAGTTAATCATTCAGCTTAAAATATTGTCTTCTCTTATAGGAAGGGAAGGTCTGTAGTTCAGTCATCTTTCCTTAACACATTAGCACGAATTAATATTTCAGATTAGCTATCTATATAGGTAGGACAGGTCATTTTAGATGTGGGCAATTAGACATTACAAAGAAAGTCCTGGGCATTTAAGAAGGGGGCATGGCAGCTCTCTGCATGCCAGTATGTGTACAGGCTGGTGAGGACCAAACCCCACTTTGTTCAAATCACCACCACCACCACCACCATCATCATCATTAAAGGAAGATGGGAAAAGGACTTATCAAGCATTTGCTATGTGTGTGACACTGTGCTAAGTCCTTTTCCAAGATGAAACAGAGGTTAAGAGATTTTCCTACTTCCCTAGGCAGGTATGTGATACAATGTATAGGAACTGGGCCTGGAATCAGGAAGACCTGAGTGCAAATCCAGCCTCAAACACTTCCTAATTGCGTGCTCCTGGGTAAGTCACTTGACCCTGTTTGCTTCAGTTTCCTCATCTGTCAAATGATCTGGAAAATGAAAAGAAAATGGCTTTTTCTGCAAAGAAAACCCCAAATGGGGTCACAAAGAGTCAGACCTGCCTAAAAAATGATTGAAAAACAAAGGTATAGCTTGATGTTTATTGAAAGCTGTTGTTTAGTAATTTTCTTTCAATTCTGTCTGATTCCTCTTGACCCTATGTGAATTTTCCTTCTCCAGGTCATTTTACAGATGAAAAACTGAGGCAAATGGGGTTAAGTGACTTGCCCAGGGTCACAAAGCTAATATGTGTCTGAGGTCAGATTTGAACTCAGGAAGAGGAGTCTTCCTGACTCCAGGACCAGTGCTCTATCCAACGTGCCATTTAGCTGCCCTTTTTATTGTTAAAAACCCCATTGCTTCGGAGAGAAGTAGCTCTCTAAAGTAGCAGTACTAACATATTAGCATGTTTTGTTTTATCAGATTAGTTAGCTATGGTAAAGCTTTTATAGCAAAGGCAATGGGATGTGGGTCACCTGAGTTTTGAAGAGAGAAAGATCAAAGATTTAGGTGTTCTCTGGGGTCGGCAAGAGGGAATATGGAGCTGCATTCAAGATCTTGGACAGCAGGAGAGCACTGGGATTTCAAAATGGGTGAAGAGGCTAAAAGAAGGGAAGGCCCAGGAAAAAAGAATTAATTCATAAACATAACTTGTCCTTCTTTGTATCTTTGAGAAATTAGCATCAGAATTTAGCCAGCTAGGCCCAGCTTTATCTACACTGGTAGCCTAAAACTTCATAGGATAAGTAGAAAATATGTTCCTTGTCCTCTGGGACCTCACATATCTAACTGAGATGAAAATGACTCACCTAAATCAAGAAGAGGCCTTTAACATGGGAGTGAGAGTGGGCATTGGCGCAGATGGCAAAGACAATACTGGTATTACTTCTTACCCTGCTACTACCTGAGTGTTAACAGTTGGGAAGTAACAAGATGCATCCCTTAGGTCACACAATCACCAAAGAGCTGGATAAAGAGAGCACTTTAATAGTATTATAATCATTTTAAATAACGTTTTCCAAAAATTCCCCTCGCCTTTGTAGTATGAACAATCCAAAATTTCAATACTTTAATTATCCATAATTTCATCTGTTTTTGTACTTAATCCAACATTTTTTGTTAATCCAACAATTCCATTAAGATCCTTGTTGTCGTTCGGTCATTCAGCATACCAGGCTCTTCTACCTGACCATGGGGTACTTTGGCACACCTGCTATAGTGGTTTGCCATTTCCTTCTCCAGTGGTTCATCTTTTGTCAGAACTTTCCACCATGGTCTATCCTGGGTAACTCTGCAGGGCATAACTCACTGTTTCACTGAACAATGCCTTGTCTACCATGACAAGGCAGTGAGCTCCTAACCCTCAGACTTGCATCTCCAATGGCCTGTGGAACATCTTATACTGGATGTTCTAGAGACATATTAAAGTCAGGGTGTCCCAAAATGAGCTCATTATCTTCCTTCCAAAATCCTTCCCTCTTCATAACTTCCCTGTTACTGTCATGGGCACCACCATCCTCTTAGAAAACAAGGCTCAAGACCTCAGTGTCATTCTAAATTCCTTATACTCTTTTATCCCGATGCCTGCCTCTACTCCTGCCCCTGCCATATCCAATCTCTTGCCAAGTCAATTCTACTTTCATAATATCTTCCATATTTGTCATATTTGTCCTCTTCTCTGACATGGCCACCATCTTGGTGCAGTTCATACCTGTATTTTTGCAATAATTTGCTGGTTGGTCTCCCTACCTCAAGTCCCACCCAATCAAAATCAGTTTACATCTTCCACTTTATGCAGGTCTAACTTTCTCTCTCTGTCTGTCTCTCTCTCTGTGTATCTCTGTCTCTGTCTTTGTTTCTGTCTGTTTGCCTGTCTGTCTGTCTGTCTGTCTGTCTGTCTGTCTGTCTGTCTCTCTCTCTCTCTCTCTCTCTCTCACACACACACACACACACACACACACACACACACACTAAACTCCAGTGGCTTCCTCTGGTTTTTAAAGCCCCAGTTGTTCTGATACCCCCAGGATCAAAAAGAAAATCCTCTTTTTGGAGTTCAAAGCCCTTAATCACCTTACCCCATCTTATCTTTCCATTTTCTTAGACTTTATTCATCCCTCCCCTTGCCTATGTATTCTATAATCTAATGACACTGGTCTCCTCTCTGTTCTCTACTCCATCTTCTGACTTTGGGCATTTTTATTGACTGTCCCCCTGGCCTGAAATTTCCTCCCTCCTCACTTATACCTCCTGATTTCCCTGGCTTCCTTCAAATACCCACTAAAATCTCACCTTCTAGAAGAAACCTTTCCCGATCTCCCTTAATGCCCGCACTTTACCTCTGTTAAAAACTTCCAATCTATCCTTATAGCTTATTTGTGCACTGCTGTTCTTATATTCCTTGAGATCGGGGACTATCTTTCGCCTTTCTTTATGTGCCTGTAGTGATCATAGTGCCTGGTACATAATAAGTATTTAATAAATGTTGGTTGATTTGTCAAGGACTGGAGATACAAAGTCAGAAGTGAAACAGCCCGTGCTTTCAAGGAGCTTACATTGTAACAACAAAACAACATATAGATGCAGATACAGATGTAGATACATACTGAATGGGCAGCTAGGTGGCACAGTAGATAGAGTTATGGGCCTGGAGTCAGGGAGCTCTGAATTCGAATCCGACCTCAGACACTTACTAGCCATGTGACCCCAGGCCACTCACTTAATCCTGTTTGCTTCAGTTTTCTCTTCTGTAAAATGAACTGGAGAAAGAAATGGAAAGCCACTCCATTGTATTTGCCAAGAAAACCCCAAATAGGATTAGGAAGAGTTGGTTATAACTGAAATATCTGACCAATAACAGATATAGAATATATACAAAATAAATACCAGGTCACTTGGGAAAGGAGGGCACTAGCATTTCAAGAGGAGAAAGATCAAGGAAGACTTCAAGGAGAAGATGGAATTAGCTGAATTTTGAGGAAAGAACCTACAAAGTGGGGATTCTAAGAGATAGATAATCCTCCTCTACAATGATGAGGTCTTTCCTGACTCATATACTCTTCCCTCTTTTCAAAGTACTCAACACTATACACAATAAAAGGACCAGTTCAGTACGTCAGTAATGTCAGTCCAAAGATGTGAGCTCTTCATGCTTCCATGAAGCCTTTGCTCAACCTTAATGTAGGAGGAAAATTTACAATACAAATATGTAACACTGAAAATTTTTGTGTGTGTTTGATAAGCTTTCTATAGGTCAGCTGAAAAATATTCCTATTATTTCAGGGAAATAGCTGATAGAAGGAATTGGGATGTTTCCTCTACTTTTGCAGTGCTGATAAGAAAAGAAGGTTCCTCATGAACAATGTAATGACTCATTGCGAACCACTCTGGGGAGGGAGGGAGAAGGTTCAGCTTCTCATTCTTGGTCTACCTTCTACTTTCTCTCTAACATGACCAACCAACCTGGTTGTCCCTCTGCCCATTTGTGTTAGGATGTAGGAGGCAGCAAAAAAGTTTTCCATATCCAACAATGAGAAATTCTGGGTGTTAAAGATTCAAATAAATTGATTTTTTTCCTCTAGACTTAAAGAGAAATCATCATCAGAGAACATAAGCTCTGTAAATGTAAGAGTGGAAGAAGTCACAGAGCAAGTTTGGATACGGAGCTAGAAAGATGGGAAAAGCACTCCTTGGAGCACCAACCACTGTTAATATTAATATTTGTGGCAAAAACTTTGCAGATACTCCCTGGGTAGAGACAGAGGAAACTATGTTTTCTTCAGTATGCTGAAAACTATGATGGTGAAATTTTTCCTCCTCTTTCCTTTTATCTTTTCTCTTATTTTCCCAAGAAGACTGATTTACCATTCCAAGGTTCTCCTACTCTTCAAAGTTGTCACACCTTCTGTTACAATTAGTACTGACACCTAGATAAAGGATCAATCCTAACCAATACCTAAAATAATCAGTCCTGAATGTATTCTTCATTATTTAAAGAAGAAGGTGGAGGGAATGGGAGGGAGATGTGATATTGACCAGCCTAGTGTAAGAGAAAAATAAAGAGACAGAGAATGGACATTTTCTGTATGAATATTGGGGTGGAAACAGCATCCAATGACCCTGTTACTGTCTGGTACTTTTCCTTTATTAGCAAACGTTACAAGTCTTAGAATGGCATAGCCAACTCTGGCTGAGTTGACATACATATTTCTAGCTCATTTACTTATCAGATTCGGGGTCTCACCTGACTGCCACACAAAAGAGTCTCACAGAAACCACCTCTGTCTCAAAATGAGAATTCCAAGCCTCCATTCCTAGCTGAATGAGTGCTCCTGAATTATGTTTACTTCCTCATTTCATGTTGCCGGTACTATGTGCACTTCATAGTCACCACTCCCCTTTTTGAAGGAGCCTGGGAAATAGCACATGTCCATTTCCATTTTCCCAGATGCCATGGATCAAGGCATGAAATTTCTCAAATGTTCTTTGGAAACTCAAGACAATATTAGCAAAACTGAAGAGGGAGAGGAGCAGGGAATGAAGAGGAGGGACATCGTAAAGCTGAAAGGCTTCTTGTTCATTCATTATTATACTAAAACATTGAGTTGTGGGCCAAGTCATCTGTTGGCAAAGATATTTTGGAGGCTAACGGGACCCCAGTGTGGAATAAACTCAATTAGGAATCAGGGAAGCAGGATTTTTATCTTCTCTTAGCAACTTGCGACCTATATGAAATTTGGAAATCCACCAAAATCTAAGTTTAAGTTTCAGGGTTTAGACTCACAAAATAATTACTAAGGTTTCTTCCAGATCTAAATCTGTGTTCTAGGAACATATCATCTTATTATAGTTATGTCTAACCTACTATTACAAGTACGAGCTGCATGGGATCAAAGCCTCGGTCTTAGCCAATCTCTGTTTCTCCTCTATTCCAGAACCGTATCCAGAGTTTAGGTGCCTCTTTGTTGACATGTTTAGCACACAGGTCCTTGTATATGCTTTCTTGTTCTTTTTTCAGTCATGTCCAACTCTTTGTGACCCCTTTTGGGCTTTTCTTGGCAGAGATATTAATTAGCTTACTATTTTCTTCTCCAGTTCAACTGAGGCAAACAGGGTTAAGTGATTTGCCCAGGGTCATATAGCTAGTAAGTGTCTGAGGCTAGATTTGAACTCAGGTCTTCCTGACTCAAAATTCTACACTCTAATCATGTGCTACCTCAGTCAAATCTATAGTGATTTAAGTTTCTTATCTCTCAAAATGTGTAAATGGCATCTTCTGAGGAAAATCACCCTGGATTTGTAGTCAGACAATTTGGGTTCAAGTCCCTGTTCTGCTACTTTAATAGTTGTATGAACTTGGATGTCATTTAACCTCCCTAGACCTCAGTTTCTTGATGTATAAAATAAAGAAGCTAGACAAGCATATATGTAAGTTATTTTTTTTGGCTCTAACTTCATCAATCTTTTGATAAATTCATTAGAAATGGAAGGCTTAAGAAGAAAATCACCAAACTGAGAGGAAGGAGACCTTAGTCAAGGTCCCAGCTTTGCTACTAATTTCTATACAACCTTGATGAAATTATTTTTCTTCTCCAGACCTCAGTTTCCTTACCAAAAATAAAAAGTGGAATTGTGCCACATGACCTCTCTGGTCCCTTCCAGCTCCAACATTTTATGATTACAGTAGTGATTTTGACACTAACAGCATGACATCTTCTCCCAATCCTTAGAGTTCTAAATAAATCTGGGTGATCTCTGAAGTGCAAAGAAGAAAAACAAGCCAGTAACCACTGTGCTTTCCAAAGAATGTGTGCATCAAATACACATAGGAAAAATCCTTCTGTATCCTCAGTATCTGAAATGGAGGTGCCCAAAATAATTTTCAAAGAATCGTGTTTGTTTTTGAAGTGAGAAAATACTCTGTTTGTATGGACCTCAAATAAATTTAGGCCTAACACAAATAATGAGCTTCAACATCTGGTTGAGTAGAAAGCTGTGCCCTGAATAGGTTTGCCTGATAAAAAGTCAGCATCTGCAGCTGTCTGAAGCTGATCTAGAAGGTCACAGCATTGTGTTCTACCATAATAGCAATTTTTTCTCAACCCTTGCTATTCCTTTGAAAACATAATACACATTTTGGTTCGCAAATTGACTTTTCCTTCCCCGTCCTCTCCAATTTCCTTTTCTTTTTTTCTTGGTTGGTGGCATAGAGTCTAATTTTCTGGTGATAGTTACAATTTGTATCTTCTGTGTAGTCTCCAAACTGAGACTTAAGGGGCACCATGTCTCTGTCCTGGTTTTCATGAAGAAGCATGTGTCAGAGAGCAAAAATATCCAAGTTCAAGTTATTTTTTAAAAATAAGAAAGAAAACTTGGCAGATTTTCTCCTCTGAGCTTCCAAGTATTTTATTCCTAAGCTTAGAGTTTTCCCCCCTATGTATAAAAACAATAATTGGTTGCTTAAATGGTGTTATTACCATACCAGGGTAGCAGGACAATTGAGTTGTGGGGGCAGTTATTCAGCAGCTATTAGCACAAGCCCTAAGGAAGATAGCAGCGTCCCATCCTTTCTGAGGCTGCCTGTGAGTATCAGGTGAGAGTAGAGAGAACCCAGATCACAAGACTGGTGTTAAGTCTGCTCTGTTATACTTCAGTGACAAAGTCATCCTGCCTTCTCTCTCTCTCTCTCTCTCTCTCTCTCTCTCTCTCTCTCTCTCTCTCTCTCTCTCTCTCCCTCTCTCCCTCTCTCCCTCTCTCTTCCTATTTTCAGAGAACCTGGGTTGCACTAGATAATCTCTAAAGTCCCTACCAACTGCTAAATTATGTGATTTTTGTGATTCTGGTTTCACATCCCAGCTCTATGATGCCGAGGTGATTTGAGACAAATCATTTAACCTTGCTGCCTCCTCTAATTCTGAAGCTTGTGATTTAATAAATCTCCTAGGTTCAGATCACACCTCATTAATTAACTTTGTCACCCTGGGCTTGTCACTTTATTTCATCTATAAAATGAGGGGGTTTAATTTCTCAGTCCTTGGGAAAGTAGGGAGGAATCTGTGGGAATGGGGGAGAGAAAAGGGTATAGAACACTGGAGGAACAAGGGCAGGCACATGGAGAGATAGCACAGAAAGGAAGAGAAGACAGAGAGCACAGGAGAGCGGCACCAGTCCTCTACCTAGACCCTTTGACCTTCATCGTCGCAAGACACTTACCCAGAGCTCTGGGAACTGTAGATGATGGGGTGTCCCCAAACTCCCTGCAAGAATGATTCACCTCTCCACATGGGATTGAGTTCAGGGCCCACTTCCACAAGGAAACATCAGGTCTTTTTCAAAGTAAAGTGGCATTTATGTGTGTATGAGTATATATACAGATATATGTGTGTGTATATACATATACATGCATATATGCACACATATATATACATATACACATATATAATATACATATATATAAATATATATATATATATATACAAACCTACAATTCTGATGCAGTAAGAGTTGTGGATAAAATCTGTACACAGCAACAACCACAGTGTACGAGGAATTTTTCTAGTAGACTAAGTCCTTGCAATGTAAGGACTTAAAAAATTCCCAATGGACTCTTGAGGCAAAATGCCTTCCACATCCAGAGAAAGAACTATGGAATTCGATGACAGAATGAAGCAGATCATTTTCTTTTGTATTATGTTTTGGTTTGTTTTATGATTTATCCCATTCATTTTAATTCCATGCAACATGACTAAGGTACAAATATATTTAATAGGAATGTGTGTGTAGAACCTACATAAAATTGTGTGCCATCTCAGGGAGGGAGTGGGGAGGGAGAGGGAAAGGAGGGGGAAGGAGGGGAAACAATTTAAGATATATGGAAGTGATTGTAGAACACCAAAAACAAATAAAATAATTTTTAAAAAAAGGGTTCTGGGTAGAGGAGAACTGGTCCATACCAGTGCACCCCACCCCCACTCCCCACCTCTTCCATGGCTGCAGGTCTTGCCCCGTGGGAACCAGAGTGAAGGTTCAGCAGCTTCTGGAGACCAAGCACACCACCTCTATTTATGATCATAGCTCATATATTTCTTAACCATTTAATCTGTATAAAACTGTGCTACCAGTTTTTATTAGATTCCTGTCTTTTTTAAAATTTGTCATCAGGGAAGTTCTTTAGTGTTGTGCCCATATTCCTCACAAGTCCCTGTGGTTTTTATTTAGTGGTTTTGCACAACATGGTGATTTGTAGGAACATGTCAAGTTACAGAAGAACTGATTTATTCTTGGCTTGCTTTGAGTTTTGTTTCTCCTGGTTTGAAATCTCTTCTGAAGCAAGGATCTGTTCACACCTTCCCTTTTAATTGGACCGAATTGAAGCCCCTAGGTTTTCTGTTTGTAAGATTTTTAGATCTTTGTTATGAATCCAGTTAAAGCTTCAGGTCAAAATCTTTAAAGCCTCTCAACAAATGTCTTTCAAAGAGGAAAGTATTCTAACAATGTTTAGGCATAAACTACTTCCTTTTTTAAACCAACTAGGCAAATGCAGTACTGAAAACTAGGCCTCCTGGAATGATTACGTATTTAGCTGTGAGTCAGATTTCTAACTTAAAGAAAATAATCATTCTGGATTTACTAAAAATGTGTCCAGTGGCATTTATGAGGCCATGCACAATTTTCACAATCCAGTGTTCTGAAGGATTTCCAAGAGTTTCCATCATTTAGGTCTTTGACCTGAGTAATTGTATTGTGTTTTAGAATGAATAACGATTTGAAATTTTCGCATTCATAAAGACTAGCAAAGATGAATGCCTCAAACAGGATGATACTAACATGAAAATGACTAATTAAAGTAAGAAAGATAGGGCAGCTAGGTGGTACTGCCATCAGAAGGGCAGGTCTGGAGTCAGGAGGACCTGATTTCAGACACTTATTAGCTTGTGTGACCCTGGGCAAGTCACTTAACCCTGTTAGCCTCAGTTCCCTCATCTGTAAAATGAGCTGGAGAAGGAAATGGCAAACCCCTCCAGTATCTTTTCTGAGAAAACTCCAAATGGAGTCACAAAGAGTTGGACATGACTGAGGAACAGCAAATATAATCTTTGAGAAACCAGAGTCACCTCAATACCACAAGGAGACATCAGTGGGAGATGTCAGTGATTTCAGGTCTTCTCCACCAGAATTAGAGACTTGGGTAACTAACCAAGCAAGTCATCCAAAAATGCTGCAATCCTCCAAGTAATTCAGGAAATCCCTTGCCAGAAAAAACTCACCTTATAATAACAAAGGTGGGTGGTAGGAACCTATAATTTCATTAGTGTAAAAAAAACTCCCCCTAGTAATTCATACTGGCACCTGCTCTGCAACTTACAGTCTGAGAGATTGTCTAGAGAACAGAGAAATTAAAATTACACAGCCAGTATATGTCAGAAGAGAGAGTTAGAACCAGGTAGTCTTTGGTCTGTCCTCTCCACTATGTCACATTTCCTCTCAAAGGCATAGGTAATGCAGCAAATGTAACTCTATGGTTGGTGATATTAGACTGTCTCAACTCTGTTTCTTTCTACCTAGAGGGTCCCTGCCCCAATTAATGCAAGTGCCCTAGGAGATAGCATCTCCCTTTTGTGTATGTTATACTTTGAGGCTTCAAGCAACTTACAGTCCAATGGGTTACCCAAGCCTCTACTTAAGGAAATACACAAGAGATTGACAGACAAAAGGAAAGCTATCCAATTGACCAAACTACCCTGAGATACATTGCTTTGTTACTCTGACTTATTAACAACTGATTCTGACCTAACTATTTTTTTCTTACTCTCTCTTACAATACAAGGACTCTCTCTTACGGTAGGTAGAAACACCAGCTCATGAGTGAGACTGGTATCCTCAATATGGTTATTGCTTGTCACTATTGTCTTCCTGTGTCATGTATCAGTTGTCATTGGCTCCTTAATTATAGTTACAAATACAGAAAGTAGCCCTAGGAGAAGGCTTTGCCCATCTTCTTTCCCTCCCTACAAGTATAGCCTTGTCAATACACATGAAATGAATGAATTGATTGATTAAATCCCTTTGGGCCATCATGATGATTGAAAAAGATCCTACATGACCAAATTAGAAGAAAGTAAAAATGAATAGATCTTCCTACCACTAAAAGACAAGACCTGACTTTCCTGCAAGACTTCAAAAGGAGAAAAATCATAGTCTCAGTGTTGGAAGGGATTTCAGATGTCATGGTGTGCATGAAGAATCCTATTGATCACATAGCAGAGCATTCTGCCTTTTTAGGAGATCTCTGGTGAGAGGAAATTTGCTACTTTCTGAGACTGCCCATTCCATATTTAAAATAGGATATGAGCATTGTCCACCAGTGCACCTTAACTTCACTTGATTTTAAAATTGTGTTGACTCAGATCTCAGAGTAAGCTCAAGATCAGGGTCAGCCCGATGCCGACTAAAGACTGCCCAATATGAGGAAACCAGAGGTGGGAAGTCTATGCAAAAGAGATCTTGTTTCTGGAGTTATCTCTATTTTTTTCTCTGAATGTCAGGCCTTCTGTCCTCAAGGATCTGTATGTGCCATGTGATTTAAGAGCCAACCCAAATGATCTCTTCCCTCTCTCCTCCTCCAACCTCCATTTATTCTCTTGCCATACCATAGAATTATGGAATTTAGTGGAAAGGGACTTTAGAAATCTTTTCCACAACATCATTCACATCTGTCTCCTTCTCTGCACTCCTGCTACCACTATCCTGGTTCAAGTCCTCATCTTCTCTCAACTGGATGATTGTACTACTCTCCTAACTGATCTGACTGCTTCCAGAAGCTACCTCCTCTCTTGATTCCACCTTTAAAGCAGCTAGCAGAATAGCCATCTGAAGGCACCAGCCTGACCATTGCTCAAGAATCTGCCCATTGCCTCTAAAATAAAATGCAAAATTAGTCTGTCATTTAGGACCTTGAGTAAACTAATTGAACTTACTCTTCCTTGAGCACAAAATGCCACCTATCATCTTTGTGCATTTATGCTTAGAATATACTCCATACTTAAATAAGTAGTGTAGGGGAGAGTCCTGGATCTGAAGTCAAAGGACCTGTTTTCAATTCCAGCTTTACTATTTATTCTCCCTATTACCTTAGTCAAGTCACTTAGGCTTAAGCCTTATTTTCCTCATCTCTAAAATGAGAGGCTTGGAATACCTGGTCTCTTCTTGTTCTAAATGTGTAGCCCTTTAAAAATTCTTCCCATTCTTCAATTTCCCACCTTTTCTATAAGGCCTTCCTTTATCCTTCCAATTGAAGGTGTTCTCTATCCTTCCAAATGTCCCTGAAATACTTTGACCTCATCAATCTCCAACTCAGATTTTTCTTATCTGTGCCCATGTTGTACTCTCCATCCTCCCTTCCCCCAGTAGAATATACGATCCATGAAGATAGGGATGGCATCATGTTCCATCTTTGTATGCCTGATGCCTAGCACAATGTTGCATACATAAAGGCACTTTACATAAAACCATCCATCTTTCCTCCTTGATATTAACCTCCTCCCATTAGTGTTATTCATTCAGCTTAAAATATTGTCTTCTCTTATAGGAAAGGAAGATCTATGGTTTAGTCATCTTACCTTAATATGTTAGCCCAAATTAACCAATCAGATTAGCTAGCTACACATGTAGGACAGGTCATTTTAGATGGAGGCAATTAGACATTGCAAAGAAAGTCCCTGCCATCTGAAGAGGTGGTATGTCAATATCTCAGTATGTGTGTAGGTTGGTGAGGACCAAACCCCACTTAGTTTAAATCATCACCATCATCATCATCATTGAAGGAAGAGGAGAAAAGGATGTAATAAATGTCTACTATGTGTATGACACTGTGCTAAGTCCTTTCCAAAGTTATTTGAATCTCATAACAACCTTGGCAGGTAGGTGCTATTATTATCCCATTTTTACAATTGAATAAATTGAAGCAGAGGTTAAATGATTTGCCTATTTCCCTAGGCAGGTAGGTGATAGAATGAATAGGTGTTGTGCCTGGAATTACAAGATCTGAGTACAGATGTGTCCTCAGACACTTACTAGTTGTGGTAAATCACTCAAATTCTGTCCTTCCTCAGATGTATAATGGTGATAATAATATCACCTTCCTTCCTGCTTTGTTATGAGATTCAAATGTAATCATAGTTGAAAAGCACTTTGAATAGTGCTTTGCATATAGTAGATGTTTAATAAATACTTCCTTTCTTCCTTTTTCCTGTTCTCTGCCATAGATTGGGTTAACTTCTAAATTTCTCTAATCCTGAGTTAGGGGTAACTAGGTGTTAGAGTGGACAGAATACTGGACTTGGAATCAGGAAGCCTCATCCAATCTGGCCTCAGACACACTAGCTGACCCTATTTGCTTTAGTTGCCTTAGTTCCTCATCAACAAAATGAGCTGGAGAAGGAAATGGCAAACCCCTCCAATGTCTTTACCAAGAAAACTCCAGATGAAGTGAGGAAGAGTCAGGCATGACCAAACAACTGAACAATAAGTCTGAGATGCTCTGTAGCTTGACAATAGAAGCAATTTCAAAAGTCCTCCTGGACAGTGGAAAACTGGGGAGATAAATATATTACCTTATTTCCAACAAAGCAAATTTCTTGATGTAACTTTAACATCAGAAACAAGATGATGAGTTTCAGTCTTATTGAATGTTTTTTAGTGTGTCAGGATAGGGTGGGAAATATCTTGCAGGCCAGCCTCTCCCTGGAGGGAGGAGCTCTTTCTCTGGTTCACTTGGCATTGGTTGGCTGCTCAGTGTTTTTCAGTCTGTCCTGTGCATTCTGTTAATTTGGTATGATGTGCCTTAAGGCAATGAGAGCATTTTTTTGAAACTTAAAAAAAATACAAGAGGAAGGAAAAAATGCAGAAAGTGGTAGGCACACATTTTAATCCCACAAAAAGTAGCTATCATGGATATGATCTGTGCCAATTAACTCTCCTGGGGCTTTCGTTTGGGGACTTTCCATGGTAGAGTAGATTTTATAAAAATATGAGGATCAAAAAATTCAACCACCCCAATTACCCTTAGCAGAAAGTTGCGTAAATTCTGGGAGAGATTTTTTTTATACTGTTATATTTACTTCTGAAAATTTTCAAACTAGGAATACCATATTAGTGCAGAGGATATAAATAATGAATCCTCATAGAACATGGACAATTAAAAAATGAAATATAACTACAATATAATCCCAAATATTCCACTCTTTCAGTAGCTGTCACGAATACCTCCTAGGTGCCCCGTAGCACTACCAAGTTGTAATGTGAATTTCAAGGCTCAGGTCAGGTGTCACCTTTTCCATGAAGCCTTCCCTAATTCTTCCAGTTGTTAGTGCCATCTACCTCATTCCTCATTGTAGCCTGGATTATGCTCATTTGTCCCCTCATCTATGTATCTATCTATGTATCTATGTATCTATGTATCTATGTATCTATCTATCTATCTATCATCTATCTATCTGTCTATCTATCTATCTATCTATCTATCTATCTATCTATCTATCCATCTATCTATCCCCTCTCTCCCTGGTAGATAGAAGTTCCATGATGGAAAGAACTATTTAAGGTTCATCTTTGTAGACTGAAAACCTAAACATGTGACTTGCACATTGGCAGGATGGGTGGGGAGTTCTTCACCTGCAATTTTCATCAGTATAAGGAATACATCATGTAGAAATACTCCACAGACACCAACTTGCAGCAAGACAGCAGGTTATGATCTTAAATTCTCACCTGGGGCACTAAAAGAGTAAGTAACTTGCCCATCTATACATGGTTAGTGTCGGTAAGAGACAGAAATTGAAACAGACTTTCTGATCCCAAAACTAGTTCTCTATCCCCTTCTCATCTGCCTCAATCTTAGCAGAAACTTATTGATTGTTTGTTGAAATGAATCAAAAACCATATTTTAAGCCTGTTTGTAAAAACTATTTTGGACAGTTATCTGTTATGCAGCATAATTGTAGATTGGATATTCTGATTTGCAAAATATCCAGTGCAATAGAATCACTATCTGGGAGTGACCATAATTTAATAACCTGATATACCTCCAAGGAAGTCAAAGACATAGGAATAATTTCTGTATGTATGAAAATATTTATAATAGCAAAAAACTGAAAGGAGAGTAGGTCCCCATTGATTCAGGTATGAACAAATTTCAGCATATGAAAATAATTAAATATTTTTGTGTCATAAAAGACAATGAAGATTTCAGAGAAAATTAGCAAGACGATTAAAGTAATGTAGAGCAAAAATAAAGCAGAGCCAAGAAATCAGTTACACAGTGATGACAATAATATAAAGGAAATCCAAATGGAAGTACTTTAGAAACCACTCCTGACTCCGAGGGCCTGATGTTGAAATAGATGCCTCCTGTGTTTTGGCAGAGAGGTGGAGAGCTAGAGGTACAGAATGAGACATGCATTGTCAAGGTTGGCCAATGAATTTGCTTTACTTAATTATACTTCTTTGTTACAAAGTTGGGCTTGATGGGATGGGGAAATAGAGTGTCATTAAGATAAGAAAACAAAGTTAAAAAAACTTCAATAAATCATTAAATATTAATGGTCTACTTTTCACATATGCACTATGGAAATCAAGCTCAATATTTTATAGCTACATCTTTAAAACATTTGTAGATCACTAGTTTTAGAAGAATTTGAAGACGTAACATCAAAATCGGATTGAAGGTAATGACTTCTATTAGGATAGGGTACTCAAGGTACTCAAGAGTGTAAGTTGTGTTTCCTTGATGTCCTAGAAGTCCTGGAAAGATATTTCTGTGCCTCAGTACTATCATCATAAGCATCAATTATCAAGATCACTTTCAGTTTAAACGTGTCTTTGTTACTTCACCTACTTCACTTCCAACTTGGGTGCCCTTACCTTTTATTAGTCTTTCTCTCTTTCCTCAACCTCTCATACTGTCCTTTGATTGCCCACAGATCTCCATCTGGGCACCCCAAATAGGGTATCCTACCTATCCCCTATTCCATGCCTTTCTTCCTCTGTACTTTTAAAGGGACTCTGCCTCTTGACTCTCCCACAAATGTTCCACTCTTTCAGACATTATTATCCATTTCCATAGTGAAAACCAAGGCTGAGAAGTAGATGTGTATGTACCACTATTAAAGAAAGGTCAGTACTCTCTCCCCTAGAGCCATCTGGGTCCAGTAGCAAGATGTAGATCAAGATGAAGCAGAATCAAGATGGTAGAGTGAAATCAAGGACTCACCTAAGCTCTAAGACAAGCTCCTTCAGATAGCTCTAAAAAGAGAGTCTGAATAAATCTTAGAGTGGCAGAATACAATAGGAGACAGAATGTGGCAGATTTCCAACTCAGGACTAACAGGAAGTTTGATGGGAAGAATCTGTTGCGTGGGGCTGGAGGAGTGCACAACACACAGGCAGTACCAGCACAGACCCCACCATAACAAAGTCGAAGAAGAAGCCCTGGGTGATCTGAAGTAGCAGCAGTGTAGATTCTCAAACATAAAAGCTCAGGACAGGATTCCAGTGGAAGTCAGCTAGAAAGAATCACAGAACCCAGGTAACTGCAGCAGCAGTCACTCTTGAGACTATCAGCCTGCAGATTAAATGTCTGTAAGTCACCTACTGGAACTTCTGGGAGCAAAAATGGTGGACTGATTGGTAAATGTTATCCCCATCCCTATGTTGATCTTGAAAAGCTCAGAGAATATTTTCCTGGGAAAAATCCTGGACCAGTGGGATGAAATGATGGAGTAAACAGACTCTTGGGCCATGAGGGTAGCAAAACCACAAAGGGGGGGGGTCCTTTTTGCCATGACTGAAGGGTACCAGTGCAGGAGTGGAGCTCTCCCAGATAACCTCATCTCAGTGAACCAGGGGGACATCCTGAGACCTAGAGGAGTGGAGCCCATAAATGCCAATATCAGGACACAGGAATGCCTCAGCACAGCCAAGGGAGTCTGCATATGGAGTTCACCAACCACTGAGCTTGCCTATGCTCTAGCTCAGCAGAGGAGACCTCTTATGGCCAGCCCACCCCTCCTCCACAGTTAAGGCAGCTAGCTCCAGGGTAACTCCCGGGAAACTCAGAAAGAATTCACCTGGCCTCTGCTTTGGCACACCAGCCAACTCAGCACCAGGTAAGTTGCAGTATTTTGGCTTCTAGATGAAAGAACCAGAGGTCACAATACACAACGCTTCAAGTTCTAAGCACAAGAATGGGGGGAGAAAAGAGCCTCCTGTGCCTCAGAAGCAGAGATCCACTTTTAAAAGTCAGGGAAAGGGTGATCATCATGAGTAAGAAGCAAACCAGAAAAGAAAAGACCACAGAATCTTTTTATGGGGAAAAGTACCAAAATATGAATAATAGAGAGGTCAGTATTGAGACTGTACAATTATCTGAAACTTCAGAAGGGAGTACGAATTAGTCTTAAGACCAATGAGCATTCTTGGAAGAGCTCAAGAAGAATTTTAAAAGCCAAATTAGAGCAGTAGAAGAAAAACTGGCAAATGATTTTTAAAATATGAAAAAAGAATTCACAGAAGAGAACAGCTCATTATAAAGGAAAATTGGAAAAATGAAAAAGGAAGTACAAAACCTAACCAGAGAAAATAACTGCTTAAAAGGGACAATTGGGCAAATGTAAAAGGAGATGCAGAAGTTAACTGAAGAAAACAATCTATTAAAAATTAGAATTGGACAAGTAGAAGCTAATGACTCTATGAGAAATCAAGAATCAGTCAAATCCAAATTAAAGAATGAAAAAATGTAAAATATCTCCTTGTAAAAACAACTGACCTGGAAAATAGAGCCAGGAAAGAAAATCTAAGAATAATTGGTCTACAAGAAAGCCATGGTGAAAAAACAGCCTGGATGATATCTTCCAAGAAATCATCAAGGAAAACTGTTCAGAAGTTGGAGATCCAGAGGGCAAAATAGTCATTGAAAGAATCCACTATGTACTTCTGGAAAGGGATCCTAAACTGAAAATACTAGCAAGTATTGTTGCCAAATTCCAGAACTAGCAAGTGAAGGAGAAAATACTGCCAGCAGCCAGAAAGAAACAGTTCAAATATCAAAGAGCAACAGTCAGGATTACACAGGACCTTGCAGGTTCTACATTAAAAGAGCTGAGAGGTTGGAATATGATATTCTGTAAGGTAAAGGAACTGGTACTACAAACAAGGATCAATTACCCAGAAAAATTGAGCATAATATTTCAAGCAAGGAGATGGACATTCAATGAAATAAGGGATTTTCAGATCTTCCAGATGAAAAGGACAGAGACAATATAAATGAGATAGATGAATATTTTTAAAAATATAAATTTCCCAGATTAACTGAAAAGGATGTTGAATATTTAAATAGCCCCATCTCAGCAAAAGAAATTGAAAAACCATCAATGAATTCCCTAGAAAAACATCTCCAGGACAACATGGATTTACAAGTGAATTCTATCAAATGTTTAAAGAACAATTGATTTCAATACCATATAGACTATTTGGGAAAATTGATGAAGGTATCCTACCAAATTCTTTTTGTGGTACAAATATGATTCTGGTACTTAAACAAGGAAGAGCCAAAACAGAGAAAGAAAATTATCTACCAATTTCCCTAATGAATATAGATGCAAAAAAATTTTAAATAAGATATTAGCAAAAAGAATACAAAAATTTATCATGAGAATAATACATTATGATCAGGCAGGATTTATACCAACATGCAGGGCTGTTTCAATATTAGGAAAACTATCAGCATTATTGATCACATAAACAACAAAACTAACAGAAACCATATGAGTATCTTAATAGATGCAGAAAAAACTTTTGACAAAATGCAAATGGAGCCTTCCATAAAATAATAAGCAGTATCTACCTAAAATCCTCAGCAAACATTATATGTAATGGGGATAAGCTAGATGCATTTCCAATAGTATAAGGGGTGAAATAAGGATGTCTGTTATCACCACTATTATTCAATATGGTACTAGAAATGTTAGCTTTAGCAATAACAAAAGAAAAAGAAATTGAAGGAATTAGAATAGGCAACGAAGAAACTAATTTATCACTCTTTGCAGATGATATGATGATCTACTTAGAGAATCCCAGTGAATCAAGTAGAAAACTAATTGAAATAATAGACAACTTTGGCAAAGTTGCAGGTTACAAAATAGACCCACACAAATCTTCTGCATTTCTATATATTACTAATAAAGCCCAACAGCAAGAGCTAGAAAGAGAAATCCCATTCAAAGCTACAGTAGACAGTATAAAATATCTGGGAATCTACCTGCCAAAGCAAATCCAGGGACTAAATGACCACAATTACACAACATTTTACACAAATAAAGTCAGATCTAAATGAATGGAAAAGCATCAGTTGCTCATGGGTAGGCCAAGATAATACAATAAAAAAGACAATCCTACTTAAATAATTTATTCAGTGCCATACCAATCAAACTACCAGATAATTATTTTCTAGATCTAGAAAAAATAATATCAAAATTCATCTGGAAAAATAAAAGGTATAGAATATCAAAGGAACTAATGAAAAGAAATGCTAGGAAGGTGGCCTAGCCCTACTGGATCTCAAATTTTATTATAAAGCTGCAATCATCAAAACCACTTAGTATTGGCTAAGAAATAGAGGGGTAGACCAGTGGAATATGTTAGGTACTCAAGACACAGTAATCAATTAATATAGCAATCTACTGTTAGACAAATACAAGAACCCCAACTTCTGGGATAAGGACTTACTGTTTGACAAAAATTTCTGGGAAAACTGGGTAAAAGTGTGGCAGAAACTGGGCATAGACAAATGTTTGACACTATACACAAGAATAAAGTCCAAATGCATACATGATCTAGGTATAAAGATTGATACTATAAACAAATTAGGGGAGCAAGGAATAGTTTATTTGTCAGATTTATGGAGAACAGATAAATTTATGACCAAACAAGAGATAGAGAACATTATGAAGTGCATAACGGATAATTTTGATTACATTTAATTGAAAAGATTTTGCACACAAACAAACCCAGTGCAACCAAGATTAGAAGGGAAACAGAAAACTGGGAAAGAATTTTTGCAACTAGTGTCTGTCATAAAGGCCTCATGTCTAAAATATATAGAGAACTGAATCAAATGTGCAAGAATACTAGTCATTCTCCAATTGATCAATGGTCAAATGATATGAACAGGCAGTTTTCTGAGAAAGAAATTAAAACTATCTATAGTAATATGAAAAATGCTCTAAATATCTCTTGATTAGAGAGTTGCAAATCAAAAAAAAAACTCTGAGGTGCCACACCACACCTATCAATTTGGCTAACTTGACAAAACAGGAAGATGACAAATGTTGGAGAAGATGTGGGAGAGTTGGAACACTAATTCATTGTTGGTGGAGCTGTGAGCTGATCCAACAATTCTGAAGAGCAATTTAGAACTATGCCCAAAGGGCTAGAAAAATATGCATATCCTTTGACCCAGAAATACTGCTTCTACAACTGTATCCCTAAGAAATCATAAAAATGGGAAAGGGTCCCACATGTACAAAAATATTTATAGCAGCACTCTTTGTGGTAGCCAAAAACACGAAATCACGGGTATACCTATCAACTGGGGAATGGCTGAATACATTATGACATATGAATGTAATGGAATAGAATTGTGCTATAAGAAATGATGAACAGGAAGACTTCATAGAGGCCTGGAAAGACTTATATGATCTGATGCTCAGTGAAATGAGCAGAACCAGGAGAACTTTGTACACAGCAACAACCACAGTGTGCGAGGAATTTTTCTGGTAGACTTAGAACTTCACTGCAATGAAGTTTCCCAGTGGAAAATTCCCAGTGGTTTTTTAAGGCAAAATGCCTTCTACATCCAGAGAAAGAACTATGGAACTATGCTGAACATAGCAGATCATTTTCTTTAGTATTACTTTTTGGTTTGTTATATAATTTCTCTCATTCATTTTAATTCTTCTATGCAACATGACTATGGTGAAAATGTATTTAATAGGAATGTATGTATAGAACCTATATAAAATTGTATGCCATCTCAAGGAGGAAAGGGGGAGGAAAAAAAATCTAAGTTATGTGGTAGTGATTGTAGAACACTGAACACTGAAAATTAATTAATTTTTAAAATGTGCGTACCCTTTGACTCAGTAATATTGCTTCTAGGACTGTATCCCAAAGAGATCATAAAGATGAGAAAGGGTCAAAAATATTTATAGCAGCTCTCTTTGTTGTGACCCAGAACCAGAAATCAAGGGGATGCCCATCAATTGGGGAATGCTGAACAAGTTGTGGTATATGAATGCAATGGAATACCATTGTGCTATAAGAAATGATGAACAGGAAGACTTCAGAGAGGCCTAGAGGGACTTATATGATCTGATGCTGAATGAAAGAAGCAGAACCAAGACAACTTTGTACACAGCAATAACCACAGTGTGTGTGAGAAAATTTTCTGGTAGACAGTCCTTCATAGCAATGCAAGGACCTCAAAAATTCCCAGTGGCCTTGAGGCAAAACGCCTTCCACATCCAGAGAAAGAACTATGGAATCAGATCACAGAATAAAGCAGATCATTTTCTCTTCTGTTATGTTTTATTTTGTTTTATGGTTTCTCCCATGCATTTTAATTCTTCTATGCAACATGACTAAGATGAAAATGTATTTAATAGGAATGTATGTCCAGAATCTATATAAGATTGCATGCCATCTCAGGGAATGAGTGGGAAGAGAGAATGGGAAAATTTAAGATATAAAGAAGTGATTGTAGAAAACTGAAAACAAATAAAATAATTCTATAAAAAGAAAGGTCAGGAACTAAGAGTGGAAGACACCTTGGGAGACGTGGTGTCTGCCAATTGGTACTGAGTTGGATGGGTCAAAGAGCGTTGGAAGAGTAAACAAAAAATAACTGCATCCCCTTCCTTATTGTATGCCATTTGTGTTGCCCCACTCCAAATCATCACAGTCTATACAACTAAACTCGTTTTGCCTTCCACTTAGTTTTCTTCAGAATCTAGCCCTCCCTTGAAAAATGTAATCAGTAGCTCATTATAAATTAAAATCCTACTAACATACTGTTGGTGGATTTTTGAACTGGTCCAACCATTCTAGAAAGCAATTTGGCTATGAAGCTATGCATAACCTTTGATGCAACAATAACACTTCTAGGTCTGTATCCCAAAGAAATTTTTAAAAATGAAAAGGACCTATATGTACAAAAATATTTATAGCAGCTCTTTTTGTAGTAGCAAGGAATTGGAGATTGAGAGGATGCTAATCAATTGGACAATGGCTGAACAAGTTGTGGTATATGATTGTGATGGAATACTATTGTGCTATAAGAAATGATGAACAAGATATTTTTAGAAAAAACCTGGAAATATTAACACAAACTGATGCAAAGTTAAGTGAGAAGAAAAAGAACAACATTTACAGTAAGAGTAGCATTGCAGGATGATCAACTGTGAATGACTTGGCGATTCTCAGTAATACAAAGACTCAAGACAACTCTGAAGAACTTACGATAAAAAATGCTATTCACCTCCATAAAAAGAAGTGAATGAGAAAAGGTCTGAATGTCCAGAAAAAGAGTCTGAATGCAGATTGAAGTATACTATTTTTTACTTTATTTTTTCATGGTTTTTGGTCTGTGTTTTCTTTTGAAACTTGACTAATATGGAAGTGTGTTTTGCATGACTGCACATATCTACCCTATGTAGAATTGCCTGCCTCCTCAGTGAGGGCAGAGGAGAAGGAAAAAATTTGCAACTCAAAATAAAAAAGAATGCTAAAAACTGATTTTTACATGTAATTGAAAAAATAATAAAGTATTAATTGAATGCAAAAAATATAAATGTATAATTAAAAGTCACTTGCCCTCTAGATAATTCCCTTGCAGGACTACAGGAGGGAGGGAAAAAAGAGGAAGAAACTAATTTGGTGTGATCCACTTTGAAGCGACTTTTTGAGAAGTTTTGCACACAAGGCAAAAAATAGTGCCCCTTCTGGCTTAGTCTGGGGGACTCTGACTCTCCTTGTTCAGTTCATTTGTTGTTTCGGTGTTATTTCATTCCTGCTGGAAGTGATAATCAAAAGAGGAAAAAAGGATGCTTATAGAGAAATTTATTGCATGCCACTTCCCTTCCTCCACCCCAAATCATTACTATTCCTATAACAGAACTCACATTTACAACTGATTTTCTTCAGAATCTAGTCAAAGTTTATGGGCAAATATTTAGGCAAACGGAGGGATCAATACCACCCCACTTTTCTCATTGAGGCAGGATCTGCAAGATTCAGATGGGATCATTTGAATGGTAACAGGCCTAGGAGAGAAAAGAATGAAGATAAATCTACAAGTTATTTTTAAATGCTTTCTGTTAGCACATAGACATGTCTTGGCTGCTGTTTTTAATGAATTATCCACAGTCCCATCAGGAGTTTTGGACTCTATGTAAGTGGAATGTGCGAAATGTTTCACAGCTGTTCCTAATCTGGGTTTCAGCTGCCTGCCATATTTTGGTGCTAATGGGGAGGGATTTATCTCTTCACCTGTCATGTAAGTCAGTCTTATTGTGTGACTGATAATAAAACAATAGGGGTACTGAAAATGAAAACAATCATCATGATCATGAGTAATCCCTCCCCCCTTTAAAAAGAATATATATATATATATATATTATTTTTTACTGTTTGTCATTATTCATGGTACTGAATGTCTGAATGCAACTTACTAATAAAAGATGAATGGTCACTTTCAATTCTATGAAACTCAAAAATAGGCATGTGTCACTACTCTTTTTGATTGTGGCTTTTTGTTGGATCCAAAATCTATCATGTCTAGAAAGGCAACCTGATGCCTGGTAAGAATTCTGAGCTCAGATTCTATCTCCCACACTTGCTTACACTTACCCATGTGACAATGGGTAAGTCACTGAACCTCTCAAACCCTCAATTGTCTTATCTGTAAAATGGGGTTATTAATATCTGAATACTTACTTCACAGGGTTGACGTAAGGATAGAATGAGACAACACATATAAAGGGCTTTTCAAACTTTAAAGCATAATGTAAATGGCAGTTAATTCTGCCTATCAAGATAAGCATAGTATTTTATGATATAATATGGTTCATTTATAGCACAGCCTAGCGCAGTGTTCCCAAACTTGGATTTTCACTGTTCATGATGTTATTTGCATTGGATTCACTTGAAACATAAATATAGCCTAAGCTGTAGGGCTCATAAAAAACAGCTGTTCAGTCATCATTAATGAACAGAATAGAAATTTTCATTTTGTTAGGGTATTTTCCATGCCTAGTGTGGTACCTTGTACATAATAAGCAATAAATGTTTTTACATTAAATTTAAGTCATACAGCAGTTGTGTATTGTTTTATCCTATTGTGTCAAATTTATAAAAGAAGTCTCCTGTTTTATTAAATAAAAGCAGAGTTTTGAGTAGTCAGTAATACAAATACTACAAGTATACAAATATGGAACAACTAAGTCTTATGGATCTGAATATCTGACTAGCAATTATTTATTTAAAATTTTTCTGATACATCTTCTGGATTCAATCATTCAAATTGGCATGTCATTATCAAGCATATAACATTCACCTGACAACATGAAAAAATATGGGAAAAACTGGAGAAATATGATATATGGTTATAGTTCATAAATTTGGGCTTGGAAGGAAATAAGAAGTCATCTAATCTGACCCCTTCATTTTACAGATGATGAAATCAGAATTGAGAGGAGTAAAGTGACTTGCCAAAGGTTATACATGGAGTAAGTAGCAGTGAGGATTTCACAGCTCCAAACAGAGCACGTTATATACCACATGTATAATACCTTCAAAATTCTCAGAGAACTTATGGGTTCATTTTGAGACCCCAAATTAACACATATAGAGTAACTAGAAAATACGTAATTATGTGCTAAATAATGTGATCATGAAAATAAGTATAGCAGAAATAAGGTTACCTTGAGCTTTTATTGATGAATTTATATATATATATATAATTTATATAACCCCAAACCATGCTGGTTTGTAAATTATTGCATAATTATATCCTGTAATGTTCTCTGAAAGTATCATTTGTGTTAGTCTTAATATAGAGACAAAAAACATGATTAACTAAATATATGAATGGATATCATTACTGGGCATATACTCCAAGGAAATCAAAGATAGGAAGAAAGATTCAGCTTACACCAAAGTATTCATAGCAGCCTTTATTCTGGTAGCCAAATTATAAGGATGATTGAACAAATTGTCATCTATGAATATTGTTGCACTGAGTAAAGTGATGGAGGTGAGGAATTCTGAGAAACATGGGGAGACTAAGTAGAAACTCAAACAGAGTTCTGAATAAATGGGCAGAACTAGTAGATCAATATAAAAATGGGAAAAAACCCAATGAAAATAACACTAAAAGAAAGGCAAATTTTGAGTCATCAAAATGGCCAGTCTTTAATTCAGATGATAGTAAAACTCTCCCCTCTTCTTTCATTAGAGAAGGTGGGGTCATTAGGTAAGGAATGTTGCATACACAACCAATCAGTTATTCTATTTGATTGGTTTTGGTTGATTTTGGGGGAGTTTCCATAAGAAGAGCTCAGTGAGTTGGGGGAAATTATAGGTAGAAGTAATTGTGATGGAAAACAAAAGGCATCAACAAAAGCTACTTTAAAATAAAAGAAACATATTCAGAAAGGAAAATATGATATAGTGAGAACATGGAGTGACAGATGAACTGCCTAGATGCTACAAAAGATAAAAAGGAATAAAAGGCTTCCTGCACATTCACCTGATCCTCTCTGGAAGAGCAATCGGAAGACTCAAGCACGAATGGCACAGGCTATGAAAATATGGGTGGTTTGTGTTGTACGAGATGTTGAGAGTACCCACGTTGAGAGAGAGGGATCAGTCGGGGCTGCACCAGTCAGACACAGCTTCATGGAAGAGGTAGGTGGCCCTCAAATGGCCTTGGAGAGACATTCTCTAGTTCATCCTAATATCTCGTTTCTTCCTACGCATGTGTTTTTTGGATGAGACCTTTGTTTGGCCTTTAAAATTCTTCACAACTTGGCCCCTTTCTACCTTTCCAATTTTCTTTATTTTCTTATTTATTTATTTATTTATTTAACTTTTTACATCCATTTTCACAAAATTTGGGGTTCCAAATTTTCTCCCCTTTTATCCCCTCCCCCCACCCCAATATCCCAAGCAATCTAATTTTCCCTATCTCTAATCTGCCCTCTCTTCTGTCATCCCTCCCTTCTCTTGTCCCCATCTTCTTTTTTCTCCTGTAGGGCCAGATGACTTTCTATTCCTCATTAACTGTATGTCTTCTTTCCTAGTAGCAACAACAATACTAAACAATTGTTCCTAAAACTTTGAGTTCCAAATTCTTCCCATCCCTCCCTCCCCACCCATTCCCTTTGGGAAGGCAGGCAATTCAATATAGGCCATATCTGTGTAGTTTTGCAAATGACTTCCCTGATAGTCGTGTTGTGTAAGACTAACTGAATTACCCTCCATCATAATCTGCCCCTCATTGTTTCTCTTCTGTCTTTTGATCCTGTCCCTCCCCGAGTGTTGACTTCAAATTGCTCCCTCCTCCCTTTGCCCTCCCTTCCATCATCCCCCCCTTGCTTATCTCCTTCTTTCCTATACTGTATCCCCACTTTCCTATACTGTAAGATAGGTTTTCATACCAAAATGAGTGTGCATTTTATTCCTTCTTTTAGTCAAATGTGATGAGGGTAAACTTCTTGTTTTTTGTTTTTTTTTTTTCTCAGCTCTCCTCTTTTTCCCTCCACTAAAAAGTCTCCTACTTGCCTCTTAAATGACGTATAATTACCCCATTCTATTTCACCCTCTTTCCTCCCACTACATTTCTCTCTCACCATTTACCTTAATTTCTTTTAAGATATGGTCCCATCCTATTCAATTCAATCTGTGCTCTCTATCTCTGTATGTGTGTGCATGTGTGTATGTGTGTGTGTGCATGTGTGTACATGTGTGTGTATGGACCCACCAACTACCCAGGTACTGAAAAGTTTTAAGAATTACAAATATTGTCTTTCCATGTAGGAATGCAAACAGTTCACTTCTGGTAAGTCCCTTAAGACTTCTCTTTGCTGTTTACTTTTTCATGCTTCTTCTCATTCTTGTGTTTGAAAGTCAAATTTTCTTTTCAGCTCTGGTCTTTTCATCAAGAATGATTGAAAGTTCTCTGTTTCATTGAAAGACCATATTTTCCCCTGAAGTATTTTACTCAGTTTAGCTGGGTAGGTGATTCTTGGTTTAAGTCCTAGTTCCTTTGACTTCTGGAATATCCTATTCCACGCCCTTCGATCCCTTAACGTAGAAGCTGCTAGATCTTGAGTTATCCTGATTTTATTTCCACAATACTGGAATTGTTTCTTTCTAGCTGCTTGTAAGATTTTCTCCTTGACCTGGGAGTTCTGGAATTTGGCCACAATGTTCCTAGGAGTTTCTCTTTTTGGATCTCTTTCAGGTGGTGATCGATGGATTCTTTCAATACTTATTTTGCCCTCTGGTTCTAGAATGTCAGGGCAGTTTTCCTTGATAATTTCATGGAAGATGATATCTAGGCTCTTTTTTTGATCATGACTTTTAGGTAGTCCCATAATTTTTAAATTGTCTCTCCTGGATCTATTTTCCAAGTCAGTTGTTTTCCCCATGAGATATTTCACATTCTCTTCCATTTTTTCATTTTTAGTTTTGTTTGGTGATTTCTTGGTTTCTCAGAAAGTCATTAGGCTCCATCTGTTCCATTTTAATTTTGAGAGAACTATTATCTTCAGTGAGCTTTTGAACCTCTTTTTCCATTTGGCTCATTCTGCTTTTGAAAGCATTCTTCTCCTCATTGGCTTTTTGAACCTCTTGTGCCAATTGAGTGAGCCTATTTTTCAAGGTGTTATTTTCTTCAGCATTTTTTTGGGTCTCCTTCGCCAAGGTATTGACCCATTTTTCATACTTTTCTTGCATCTCTCTCATTTCTCTTCCCAGTTTTGCCTCCACCTGTCTAACTTGCTTTTCAAAATCCTTTTTGAGCTCTTCCAAGGCCTGAGCCCACCTGACATCCCCCTGGGATGTCTGGGGTAGTGAGGCCCCACCCTCCACATCTTTCCCTGATGGCAAGAATATGTCCTCGTCATCAGATCCGAAAGTTGGGATCATTTGCATCTGTTCGAAAAAACTCTCTGTAGTCTTATTTTTCTTTCCTTTTCTAGGCATTTTCCCAGCCAGTTACTTGACTTCTGAGATTCCTGTCCACCCCCGCCTAGATCCGCCCAGCTAGGGCTTGGGATCTGAGATTCAAATGGGCTTTCCGCATCGCGTGGCTGCTAATCAATGTGAGCTTTAGTTCTGGTGCTGGGGTGGGGGCAGGGCCGCCTCCCAGGCTCAGCTTCCTCAGGGGCTTTATGCAGAGACTCTCAGTAATGAAGATCCTGCCTGCTGCTAGGGGAGTCCTGGGCCGCCGCCGCAGCTGCCTCCACTGCTGCCCCCGCCTCTGCCTCTGCTGCTTCCTCCTGAGGGGGCCTGAGTCACGGAGACACCCCGCTTCCCTCTTCCAGCCCAGTCGTCTCTCTCACTGACCTGTAGCTTCTGTGGGCGGAGGGACATTCCCGGCCGCCGGAGCCTCCGTCCCTGAAGCCTGCTCGGATCAGCTTCTCTGGGGCCGTGGCCAGGGCAGTGCTGGGGTGGGGTCCACTTTCCGGAGCACGATGGACCCTGGGGACGGCTCTCCAGGGCTCTCTGGAACAGAAATCTCTTCCACTCTGTTTCCGCACCCCTTACAGTGATCCAGAACTTATGGGGATCTCTTTTTACATTAATTCTATGGGCTGTGGGTTCGGAGCTCGTAAACATGCATCTTTCTACTCCGCCATCTTGACTCCACCCCCCCAATTTTCTTATACTTTACTCTTCTCCTTGCATTCTCTGATTGAGTTGCTCTAGCTTCTTTGCTGTTTATCATACAACACACTCCACGCCACATCCCATATTCTTACCTTTGCACTGGCTGTCACCGATGCCTACAGTGCTGTCCCTTCCCCACCACTACCTCAGAATCTCTGGCTTCCTTCAACCCTTAGCTCAAGTGCAGACTTCTTCAGAAGTAATTTGCCAATCTTCCTAGACACTAAAACCTTCTCCTGTAAGGATAGCTCCCACCTTACTCTGTCTGTATCTTATCTCTACTTCTTTCTAGGTTATTTCCCTCATTAGAATATAAATTCCTTGAGGAACTGTTATTGCCTCTCTTTGTATTACCACTACTTAGCACAATGTTTGTTGAAGGATGGTCTTTTTTTATTTTGTTTTAGACTCAAACACCAGAACTTAAATACAGACTAGAGAAAAGAAAAGGAAACATGTCATAAACTTAAAAATTTAAATTTAAATTCAAAGTAAGAAAAGAAAGTATGTTACATACTCAGCAAAACATATGATATAATATATAGCAATAAATTTTCATTTCAAGAAAGTCTGTATGATAAATACTACACATTGTGTTGGGAGCTGTCCATTTTATCTTTGCTTTCATGTAAGTTTTCTTTTGTTCTCTGCTGTGCACTTTTTACATTGTTATTTTCCTTGCTTCCTCCCTCCAACACAGAAGGTTGCAATTAAGTGTGGATAGATATATACATACACATAATACATATATAGACATATACTTTCCCTAACAAATTCCATATCTGATCTTTGTTTATATGCTTGTGCATATCTCTTATTTCTCATCCCTTCTGACTCCTCTAGTTTACTTCTACCTGTTGCTACCTGCTGCCATACCCTCCTACTCCTTGGTCTATCCCACTTCCAAGGATCCTTCCCATATACTCCCATTTCCATAAATCTAGGGCTGTCTTATTGACAGTCCTATACTCTATTTACTGTATACCCATCCGACTAGGTAGTGCAATGGACAGAGAACTAAACCTGGAGTTTGGAAAACCTGAATTCAAATCCAGGCTCTGTGACTCTGAGCAAGTCACTCACTCCCCTCAGTCTCCTCAACTCTAAAATGGGGATAATATAGTACCTACCTCCTAGGGTTGTAAGGTTCAAATGAGAGATTTGTAAAGAACTTAGCACAGCATCTAGCCCATGGCAGGTGTTTAATAGATGCCTGTTTTATTCCCTCCCACCCTTTCCCATGCCTGTGTCAGAGTGTAGAGAGACAGGGATAATTTCAGGGCATAGCCTGCTACTAAAATACGACATAATATATATTTCAGAATGCTTGTCTATTTTCTACCAAGCTGTTTTTGAATGCAAGCTCTCCACTCTCCATTCCATCATGTATGCTTTCCTGGCCCATAGAATACCTGAATGGCATCTGAATTCTGAGAATTATGTACTGCATAACAGTGGATTTCTCTGTTGGGGGAGGCGGGGGGCAGGAGAGTCATCATAAGGAGCACACTGCTGGATGCCTGAAAACTAGAAGCAGCAGAACATGATTGGAATATATTGCCTTTTAGAACATCCTTCCTCATTTTGTCAGAATGTATCAAGCCCAACTGGAAGTTGAAGAAACGGCTAATCTGAGTTGCATTTAGAACAGATCACAGCCCATAGACTAATGACCAATTTGGGCAAGTCACGGAGGTCTGCCCCTCTTTTCCTCCCACTTTCCAGGATCATTTTCCTGGCTGCCATTCCAATTTGATGCTTCTAAGGAGTGAGTTGAGGGTGGAAAGGCTCCAGTGATATTAGCTGTGTGCTTCCCCGAGTAATTTCAAAAAGTGTCTGTGCTGTTTCTGGGGTTTTCACATTGTCTTTATTTTGCTGATGTTCTGAAAAGCATTTATTCTGCACATGAAGGCACATCTCCATTTGTTTCACAGAATGATCCCCATGAGAACCTTTTTGCTTGAGTAGGCTAGACCCTAAGTTTGGAGCATTCACCCACATACTCATAATAATTGGCATCTATATGGTGCTTTAAGATTAAAAGCTCTTTGAATATATCAACTCATTTCATCCTAATAATATCTAGGTGTTATAGCTATTATTATCTTCATTTTATAGATAACACAGCTGGAGTTGAGAAGTTGTGACTTGCCCCAAGTCCCACAGCCAATATATACATCTCAGGGAGGATTCAAACTCAGGTCTTTCTTTTTAAAATGTTTTAATTTATTTATTTTAACATTCACTTAAAAAAATTTTAAGGTCCGAACTCTCTTCCTTCCTCCAACCTCTCTTATCCACTGAGAAGAGGAGAAACATATTAATTATACATGTGAAATCATGCAAAACATCTTTCCATATTAGTCATGTTGGGAAAAAGAAGCAAGAAAAATAATATTTGTGAAAAAAATATCCTCCAAAATACATTCAGAGTTCATCAGTTATCTCTCTAGATTAGGATAACATTTTTCACTCTGAGTTCTTTGGAATTGTCTTGGATTATTGCACTGATTAAAATAGCTAACTCATTCACAGTTGATCATCATATCATATTACTGTCACTGTTCTACTATAACTACTCCCTTCATTTTACATCAGTTTATGACAAACTCAGGTCTCAGCTGTAAATTCAGTAAGTTAGAATACAAAATAAAGAATTATAGTTTTATAGTTGAAAGGTCATCTAGTCCATTTTTTTAAAGACTATTTTTATAAATGAGAAAACTAAGGCCCAGACATTCTAAGTTAACTTACTTATGGTCACACAGATAGTAATCAGAAATGCCAAGATTCAAACTCAGGTCCTCTAACTCCAAATCCAGCAGTCTTTCCATTGATCCATACTGCTCTCCAGCTCCCTTCTAGTTCTAACCCATTGATCTATGATCAATACATCATCAAGAATTTATTAGGCATTTACTGTGTGCCAGGTACTGTGCAAATTGCTGGCAATTCAAGGGAAAAAATAAAATCAATGCCGTCCCTTCTCTCTAGTAGCTTATAGGTTTTTTTTTTAATATATACGTGTATTTAATTTTAACAAGCATTTATTATCTCTCCCTCTTACTTCTCCTCCCAAATCTAAAAAAGAAAGAAAAAGAGGAAAGAAAGACATCATAACAAACATGCACTGTCCAGCAAAAAAAATTCCTAGGTTAGCCATGTCAAAAAATGTAGGTATCCTCATGCATCTCGAATCCATCATCTCTCTGACTCTGGTCTTTTGGAAATGTGGTTTGTCATTGTTTTAGTCAGAGTTATAAATTCTTTCAAAGTTGTTTTTATTTATAATGTTCTTCTCATTGTATAAATTGATTTTCTAATTCTACTCTACATCAGTTCATCAGGGTCTTTCCAGTTCCCTCTGAAACTATTTATTTCATCATTTTTATGGCACAGAAATATTCCATTACACTCATATAATTTAATTATTTCCCAATAAATGGGCACTCATAGTTTATTATTTGGGAGCAACTATGAAAATATCTGCTAAATATTTTTTTTCCTTTTCTTCCTTCTTTGATCACTTTAGGGTAGCAAGACTAGAATGGTCTTGCTAGGAAGAAGAGTTTAGACACTTTAAAGATCTTTAGACATCAATATAAATTGTTTTCCTGAAAGGCCACATTAATTCACAACTATAGCCAACTGTGTGTATTATTGTGTGTTTTCCACAGTCTCTCTAACCTTTGTCATTTTCCTTTTTTTTTTTTTTGCCATCCTAGCCAATCTGATTGATGTGAGGTAGAACATCAAAGTTGTAATTTGAATTTCTCTGCTTATTAGTGATTTGGAGCATTTTTTTTCATATAGTTGTTGATAGCTTGCATTTGTTCCTTTGAAAACTGCCTATTCATACCCTTTGACAATTTATCTGTTGGGAAATGGATTTTAGTCTTATAAATTTGAATCAGTTCTTTCTATATCTTGTATATATTTATCAAAGCAATCTACAGCAAAGCTGTTTTTTCAGCTGCTTGGTTCCCTTTTCATTTTAATTACATTAGTTTTGATTGTGCAGAAGCTTTTAAATTTTAGACAATCAAAATAGTCCATTTTATCTCCTGTGATCCTCTTTATCCTTGGTTTGGTCATGAATTCTTCCCCTAACCAAAAAAGTAATTTCTTTCTGGCAAATAGTTTACATTCTCATGAGGGAAATAACATGTAAATCAGAACACATAAGAGGAATACAGAATAGATGGAAGGAAACCTTAGAGGGGGTGGCATTAACAGCTATGGGGACCAGGAAGCATTCATTTATTGGTTCTCAAAAATGAACCAAATTTGCACTTAATACTATTTTATTTTTTTCCAGTTACATGTAGAGATAGTTTTCAATATTCATTTCCATAAGATTTTGAGTTCCAAATTTTCTCCCCCCATTCCTTCCTTACCTCCTCCCCAAGATGGTAAGAAATCTAATATAGGTTGTATATGTGCAATCATGTTCAACATATTTCCACATTATTCATGTTGTGAAAGAAGAGTCAGAACAAAAGGGAAAAACCATGAGAAAGAAAAAACAAAAAAAAAGTGAAAATAGTATGCTTTGATATGCATTCAGACTCCATAGTTCTTTCTCTGGTTGCGGATAGCATTTTCCATCATGAGGCTTGTGGAATTGTCTTAGATCATTGTATTGCTGAGAAGAGCCAAGTCTATCAAAGCTGGTCATCACACATTATTGCTGTGTTGCTATGCAAAATGTTTTCATGGTTCTGCTCACTTTACTCAGCGTCAATTCATTCAAGTCTTTCCAGGTTTTTCTGAAATCCACCTGCTCATGATTTCTTATGGAACAATAGTATTCCATTATATTCATATGTCACAACTTGTTCATCCATTCCCCAACTGATAGGCATCCCCTCAATTTTCAATTCTCAGCCACCACAAAAAGGGCTGCTATAAATATTTTTGTACATGTGGGTGCTTTTCCCTTTTTAATGATCTTTTTTGGATCCAGACCTAGTGGTAATATTGCTGGATCAAAGGGAATGAAGAGTTTTATAACCCTTTGAGCATAGTTCCAAATTTTTCTTCAGAATAGTTGGATCAGTTCACAATTCCACCATCAATGTATGTGTTCCAATTTTCTTATACATTCTCCAATATTTATCATTTTCATATTATGTCTTATTAGCCAATCTGAAAGGTGTGAGGTAGTACCTCAAAGTTGTTTTAATTTTCATTTCTCTAATCAAAAGTGATTTAAATAATTTTTCATATGACTATAGATAGCTTTAATTTCATCTGAAATTTGCCTTTTTTTATCCTTTAACCATTTATTAGTTGTGGAATGACTTGTATTTTTATAAAGTTGATTGAGTTCTCTATACATTTGAGAAATGAGGGCTTTATCAGAAAAACTGGATGTAAAAATTATTTCCCAGCTTTTAGCTTTCCTTTTAACCTTGGCTGCATTGGTTTTGTTTGTGCAAAAACTTATTAATTTAGTATAATCAAAATTATCCATTTTTTATTTCATAATATTCTCTATTTCATTTGGTCATAAATTCTTCTCTTCTCCATAGATCTGACAACTATTCCTTGCTCTCTTAACTTATTTGTGGTATCATCACCCTTTATGCCTAAATCATGTACCAGTTTCAAGTTTATATTGGTATGGGGTGTGAGATGTTGGTCTTTGCCTAGTTTCCACCATATTATTTTCCAGTTTTCTCAAAGAACCAACTGACTCATTTTCCAGCTGAGTTCACAAGACACAACTATATTAAAAGCTAAATAAGACTATAAGATAATGACATAAAGGCTATTCCAAGGCAGTAGAGAATAAAATTATTGATGCTGACAATAATTGTATAAGGAGTAGAATCCCTCCTTTCTACTGTGGTCCCATTCACATTGACCCTTCTCTTCATCTTACGTCTTTGACATCCCATCGCAGAGCACAGTGTTTTACAGGTAGGTAATGGGTCTTCAGTGAATGTTTATTTCTCATCATTATCATCATAATGGCATTTATCTAGCACTTTAAGCTTTACAAAATGCTTTTGTCACAAAAAACCGGGGACATAGCACAAGTATAATTAATTCCGTTTTTCAGATGACATAGAGTTAATAAAAACCCTAGAAAGGACTTGACTAGAAATCTAATTCCCTTTCCATTTAGTGCTAGTCTTAAATTCCCTGGCCAACCAACAATTCAATTTTTTTGCTTTTTTCACAGTGCCATGTTTTCCTTTTGATTCAGCTATGTTGCAGAAAATTTATTATCTTAGGTATTTCTTTCCAGAATAGTGTGTACTGACAACTTATTTCCACTTCAGTAAAACTAGGGAGAAATTTTTCTACATTCCAATTGCATTATGAACTGTAATCTTTCATCAATGTCATACATGGCCTTTTGCCAAGTACAGAAGAATATCAAGGTCCCAGACTCTGGTCTTGAGAGTGCACTGTCTTTCTGTAATAGTACTTTTGGTTGATAATACATACCTTTTAAATGAGCTATATACTAGAGAAACAGGAAGGCTGAGAATGACCATGAACTTGAAGCAATATGATTGAACTGAGTTTTGTATCCTGTGAGAGCTGCTGGGTAAGATGGGGATGATTTTCATTGCTTTCAACAGAAAGGATTTGAAAACAAGCATTTTCCCCCTTATACACTGTCAAAAGTGGCAATTGACATTTTCAAATCAGAACAATGTACCATACAAGCTTAAAACCTAAATAAAAAAACCTTTGGATGCAGCATGGCCCACCAGATAGAAAGCTGGCCTTGGAGTAATGAACACTTGAATTTATATTTTGGTGTATGCATATGAGTTATGTAAACATGAACAAATAACTTAACCTTTCAGCATCCCTAGACCACTATCTAAAAGTACAAGTTATGGAGGAATTGTTGATCTACATTGGGGGATGGAGTTTCCATGCCAAGAATGCCTACCACCAGTAAAAAGAGGTCTAATCAAAGTAAAAATAGAGGTGCCTCTAGCCTGTTTTCTTTTGTCTCTTCTACAAACCTTATCTTGAGATTCCCTACTTCAGTACTACCCCACATGATTCCTCATCTCAAAAACAAATCTTATCAGTCATTTGCACTTTATATTAGTATAAAACAGTCGAAAGGCCTTTCTCAGGCTTGTATTTCTCCTACATGTAATATCATTTTAAACTTACTCTCTAATTCTAGAACAAAAGTTTTCACTCAGAATAATCTTAAGCACAAGTGGGGAGGTGAGGTATTTGGAGGCAAATTGGTCATTTCCAATGACCAGACCAACCTTACCAAGATGTGAATCTCAAATGTGCCACTTACAACCTTAAAGAATACCCTTTAGCCTCTTGAGGTGTCAGTTTCCTTGTCTATTTAACTCTTACCCAGAGGACTAGAAAATATACCAGACTGAATCTTGATCATGAAATCAAAAGAAAACCACAGTGGATCATTTTCCAACCCTGGTCAACAAAAGGAAACAGATAGCAAAGTCTGTGGACACTGGGAATGGAATGCATCCAGGAACAGCTACATGGAGCATTCTGGCAGACCCACAGTAAGTCCTCCGACCTGGACCTGGGCAGGATGCAGAAACAGGTGCCAACTAGTAACTCAGTGGTTCACTACCCAGTTTTAGATTGCAGATACAGGGTGGACTGAAAAGGGTGCCTGCACCTAGGGCTAGCACTACAGGGTGAGGGGTGGTCATGCATTGTGGCAGTGTAATGAGCAAGGAGAAAGTTCAGAGGCAAGTGGTAGCTTTGTGGTTCTGATGCCAGGAGTGGAATGGGGATTCAGTTCCAGGCTCAGACTGCTCTGAAGTGCATATCACAATTAATGTGACAGGAGCCTGGAGTTCTGTCACTCTGAGCAGCAGAGTTTTCCATTTGATAATGGCTAATTCCAGCAGCAGTCTAATAGAACTCCACATGGGTCAGGCCCAGGGTTGTTTTTATCAGACCCAAACAGACCAGGAGATCAGGGATCAGATTTGGACTAAATCAGATCACTTTGCTGGAAGTTTGTAAGTCCCTAGTATGAACTGTCCCTGAGATCTTGGAATAATACAGAACTCAATACCCTAGGAACCTGACAAGACTCAAAAGGATATAAGCTGAGTCAAGATGTTCTCTCCAGAAACAGGCGGAGCCCAAGCCTACCATAAATTCTGAAAACAGAAAATAGACTGGAAAAATGAGCAAAAATTATTCTACTCTTAAGAGCTGCTCTGGTGACAAGGATGCTTACAACACAAACCCAAAAGAATAGAATGACTCCAAAATATCTACATGCAAAGCCCCAAAGAAAACTTGGACACAAGCTCAATTTGAACTCTGGGAACATATGAAATGAGATGTTTAAAAAGAATGAAAAATGATTTTTTAAAATTAAATGAGAGTGTGTGGGGGAGGAGCCAAGATGGCGGAGTAGAAAGACTCACATATGCTAGCTCCGAATCCACAGCCCATAAATTTCCTGTAAAAAGAACTCCCCACAAATTCAGGAGCAGAGCAAGTTGCGCACCAACACAGTGGAGGAGATTTCTATTCCAGAGAGCCCTGAAAAACCAACCTGAAAGGTCCATCATGCACCAGACACCAGAGCCCACCTCTGCACTGCCCTGGCCACATGGCCCCAGAAGAGCAGATCCGAGCAGGCTTCAGGGATGGAAACTCTGGCAGCCTTGAAGGTCCCTCCACCCACAGGCGCTCCAGGTCAGTGAGAGAGACGTCTAGGCTGGCCGAGAGGGGAGCGGGGTGTCTCTGTGACTCGGGACCCGTCGGGAGGCAGTGGCAGAGGCAGCGGTGGCCTGGGACTCCCAGAGCAGACAGGGGCTCAGCTCCATCACTGAAGGTCTCTGCATAAACCCACTGAGGGAACTGAGCCTGGGAGGTGGCCGTGCCCCCACCCCAGCACCAGAACTTAAGCTCACACTGAATAGCAGCCGCACCCACCGCGGAAAGCCTTCAAGCTGGGAAGCAGCATTTGAATATCAGACCCCAAGCACTAGCTGGGCAGATCTAGATGGGGGTGGAAAGGAATCTCAAAAGTCAAGTAACTGGCTGGGAAAATGCCCAGTAAAGGGAAGAAAAATAAGACCATAGAAAACTACTTTCTAGGGGAACAGATGTTCCTACCTTTCATTTCTGATGAGGAGGAACAATTCTTACCATCAGGGAAAGATGTGGAGGTCGGGGCCTCTGTATCCCAGATATCCAAGGTGGATGTCCAGTGGGTGCAGGCCATGGAAGAGCTCAAAAAGGATTTTGAAAATCAAGTTAGACAGGTGGAGGAAAAATTGGGAAGAGAAATGAGAGAGATGCAAGAAAAGCATGAAAAACGGGTCAATATCTTGGTAAAGGAGACCCAAAAAAATGCTGAAGAAAATAACACCTTGAAAAATAGGCTCACTCAATTGGCAAAAGAAGTTCAAAAAGCCAATGAGGAGAAGAATGCTTTCAAAAGCAGAATTAGCCAAATGGAAAAAGAGGCTCAAAAGCTCACTGAAGATAATAGTTCTCTCAAAATTAGAATGGAACAGATGGAGTCTAATGACTTTACGAGAAACCAAGAAATCACCAAACAAAACCAAAAGAATGAAAAAATGGAAGAGAATGTGAAATATTTCATGGGAAAAACAACTGACTTGGAAAATAGATCCAGGAGAGACAATTTAAAAATTATGGGACTACCTGAAACTCATGATCAAAAAAAGAGCCTAGATATCATCTTCCATGAAATTATCGAGGAAAACTGCCCTGAGATTCTACAACCAGAGGGCAAAATAAGTATTGAAAGACTCCATCGATCACCACCTGAAAGAGATCCAAAAAGAGAAACTCCTAGGAACATTGTGGCCAAATTCCAGAATTTCCAGGTCAAGGAGAAAATCTTACAAGCAGCTAGAAAGAAACAATTCCAATATTGTGGAAATACAATCAGGATAACTCAAGATCTAGCAGCTTCTACGTTAAGGGATCGAAGGGCATGGAATAGGATATTCCAGAAGTCAAAGGAACTAGGACTCAAACCAAGAATCACCTACCCAGCAAAACTGAGTATAATACTTCAGGGGAAAATATGGTCTTTCAATGAAACAGAGGACTTTCAATCATTCTTGATGAAAAGACCAGAGCTGAAAAGAAAATTTGACTTTCCAACACAAGAATGAGAAGAAGCATGAAAAAGTAAATAGCAAAGAGAAGTCTTAAGGGACTTACCAGAAGTGAACTGTTTACATTCCTACATGGAAAGACAATATTTGTAACTCTTAAAACTTTTCAGTATCTGGGTAGTTGGTGGGACAACACACACACATGTACATGCATGCATGCACACACACATACACACATGCACACACATCCAGAGACAGAGAGCACAGAGTGAATTGAATAGGATGGGACCATATCTTAAAAGAAATTAAGGTAAATGGTGAGAGAGAAATGTAGTGGGAGGAAAGAGGGTGAAATGGAATGGGGTAATTATATGTCATTTAAGAGGCAAGTAGGAGACTTTTTAGTGGAGGGAAAAAGAGGAGAGCTGAGAAAAAAAACACAAGAAGTTTACCCTCATCACATTTGACTAAAGGAAGGAATAAAATGCACACTCATTTTGGTATGAAAATCTGTCTTACAGTATAGGAAAGTGGGGGAGAAGGAGATAAGCAAGGGGAGGGATGATGGAAGGGAGGGCAAAGGGAGGAGGGAGCAATTTGAAGTCAACACTCGGGGAGGGACAGGATCAAAAGACAGAAGAGAAACAATGAGGGGCAGGTTAGGATGGAGGGTAATTCAGTTAGTCTTACACAACACGACTATCAGGGAAGTCATTTGCAAAACTACACAGATATGGCCTATATTGAATTGCCTGCCTTCCCAAAGGGAATGGGTGGGGAGGGAGGGATGGGAAGAATTTGGAACTCAAAGTTTTAGGAACAACTGTTTAGTATTGTTGTTGCTACTAGGAAAGAAGACATACAGTTAATGAGGAATAGAAAGTCATCTGGCCCTACAGGAGAAAAGAGAAGATGGGGACAAGAGAAGGGAGGGATGACAGAAGAGAGGGCAGATTGGAGATAGGGAAAATTAGATTGCTTGGGGTATTGTGGTGGGGGGAGGGGATAAAAGGGGAGAAAATTTAGAACCAAAAATTTTGTGAAAATGAATGTAAAAAGTTAAATAAATAAAAAAATAAAAAATAAAAAAAAACATAACAACTCATTTATAAATATCCAGGATTTGTTGAATTTAACAGAAAAAAAATCAAGAAATATTTAGAGTTGTTGCAACACACTACTCTGTAAATATGTGGAAATAGCTATTGAATAGTAGATGGAATGCTTGGGAGAAAATAAATGAACCCATCAAACAAGGAAAAAAAAAATTAAATGAGAGTGCTAGAAAAAAATGGATGAATATTGAAATCTATGATGAAAGAACTAGAAAGACAATTAACTACTTGACACAAGGGTGAGAAACTCTTATCCAAGAAATAAACTCCTGAAAAGTTAGAATGAACCTAATAGAATTAATGACTGCATGAGAAAGCAGGAAATGTTAAAACAAAATCAAAAGACTGAAAAAATACAAGAAAATCTAAGGAATCTGATAAAATAAATCAACTGACCTGAAAAAGAGATCAAGGAGAAATAACTTAAGAAAATCATGACCTGAAAATAATGATTAAAAAAAGGAACTTAGATATGTTTCAAGAAATCAATAAAGTGCTAGATCTCTTAGAACCAGAGAGCAAAGTGAAAACAGAATGAAACCACTGATTGCCTCCTGAAAGAAACCCCAAAATGAAAATCCACAGTAATATTATACCTAAGACTCAGAGCTTTCAAGCTAAAGAAAAAAAATGTTTCAGGCATCTAAAAAGAAAAAAATTCAAGTACCAAGAAGCCATAATTCAGATCATTCAAGATTTAGCAGCTATTTCTTTAAAGAAACATAGAACTTGGAATACCACATTTCAGAAAGTAAAGTAAATAGACTTACAAAAAAGATAACTTATCCTGGAAAACTTGAGTGCAATCCTCTGGGGAGGGAGGAGTGAAGGAGACCTTTAATGAAATAGAGAACTTCTAAGCATTCAAGACCAAATGACTAGAGCTATAGAAACTTTGAACTGCAAACTCAGGAGTCAAGAAATATTAAAAAGTGAACACAAATAAACAACCATAAGAGCCTAAACAAGGATAAATTGTTGACATTCTTATATGTGGAGTGGATACATGTATCTCCTCAAAATCCTATTCTTTCAGGGGTATGAAGGGAATCTCTTTAGATAGAAGGTCTGGGGTAGTTCTGTTATATTTTAATTCTCTTTTTTAAAAAGAAAATAAAAGGCGAAGAAAAGAATGCATCTTAAGTGAGGAGGGGAGAAAGGATAGAGAATATCATTTCACATAATCAGGGTGTGTAAGGATAAATCTATATAAACTAAGAGTTAGGAATGGGGGAATGAGTAACATTTGAATCTCACTTTCATCTAAACAGGTCAAAGGAGGGAAGAAAATACAGAGAGAGTTGAATATAGAAATACTTTTCATTCAATACAGTGAAAGTAGAGAAGAGGAGAAAAAGGAAGAGACTACAGGAGGGATTAGTCTTTAAATAAACTCTAACTACAGATATACGAAAATATTTATAGCAACTCTTTTTACAATGACAAAGAATTGGTGACTGAGATTACATCCATCATTTAGGAAATGGTTACATGAAAGTGACTTAACACTCCTGTGCTGTAAGAAACAACAAAAAGGGATGATTTCCTAAAAACTTGAGATGATTTTTATGTCCTGATTCATAGTGAATCAGGAGAATCATTTATGCAATAATAATACTATTGTAAAAACAAACAAATTTGAAATATGTAAGAACACTGATCAGTGCAATGATGAACCACAGTTCCAGAGTACCCATAATGAAATATTGCTATTCACCTCCTAAAAGCAAGGTGATGAAACTAATATATGGATTTAGACATGGACACAGTAAGAGTTTGTTTTACTTAACTTTACCTGTTTGTAACAGGAGTTTTGTTTTTCTTTTTAGGTGGAGGAGGAAGGAGAGATTGGAGGTAGAGAAGGCAGATTTTTATTGATTGAAAAAAGTTTAATTTAATAAATGAATTCAAATTTGACTAGATGGTCTTTAAAGCCCCTTCTGTCTCTCAATCTAAGACTCCAGACCCAACTACATAGATAACATGCTGAACTTAGAGTTGGAATTCTTTTTAAGGCACTACTAAGTGCTGTGTGACCCTGGACAAGTCATTTAATCTCTCTCTGTCCCAGTTTCCCTATCTGTAAAATGAGAAAAATAATAGCTCCTGCCTCCTTGAGTTGTTGTGAAGATAAAGGGAGATAATATATGTAAAGAGGTTTGTAAACCTTAAATGCTTTATAAATGTTAGCTAATATTAGCTATATTATCATATAATACTAATATGAGACGGGTGCACCTTACATATGCCCTGGATCATGCTAGGTGCTCTATCCAATCATACCTACCGTTTCTGGATGCCATTCACCCATCTCCCCCTTGCTTCTGAGACTATCCTTGTTGAGGAGGCATAGTTCAAAGCTTTAGTGAGAAGCAACCACAAAACAAAAGAATCAAATATAAAGTCAGCGTTTAATTTTTAAAGCCCTTCATAATTTCTTCCCTTCTTCCCTTTCAAATCTTCTTGCACCTTATTCCTGCAGCAATCTTCAATCCAATGACATGGGTCCCTTTCCCGTTCCTCATACACAACTCTGCACCCTACCCCCAACTCTAGACATTTTTCCTAACTCTCCCCCATGCCTGGAACTCCACCCCCTGCATTCTCTGGCTCTTCTTAAGTTTCAGCTAAGGTCCTATTTTCTGTTAGAAGCCTTTCTCATTTTTACTCTCTTGATTATTTCCAATTTATCCTATATCTTGTTTGTATACAATTGTTTGCATACTGTTTCCTCCTTTGGATTGCAAGTTTCTTGAGAGCAGAAATTGTTATTTACCTTTATTTGTATCCCCAGCACTTAATACAATGCCGGTACATGGTGAGTGACTAAAAAGTACTTGTCTACTTACTGACTCTCTCCACTCTACCAATGGCCAGTTTTATCTCTTTTAATGTCCTTGAAAACTGAATTAACCTTATCCTCCATCACTTTGCCTTTCTAAGGATGGCTAACCCCCTGTTCTCTGCCCCTAGCATCAAGGTCACAGGCTCATGTCTAGCCATTATCCATTAAGGAGAGAGTAATCATGGAGGAACTGCAGGTGGGGGTAGTGTAAACTGTCTTATCTGTGCCTTCCTGTTATCAGCCTTTTCTCTGACTAGGGAAAGGACTAGCCAGCATAAAGTTTATAATGCCTAAATAAATCACAACAATAATAGAGAAAAAATCTGGAGCATGTGAAAACATTCATCAAATGAACTGGCAAGTTCTTTCTGGAAACAAAAAGGGAGAAGACTTTATTCAGAGCATGGTCTGTCAAAGAGTCCATGGGATGCTAGCCATGAAGTCATAACTAGTGTGAGGTAACCCAGGACTTTGACACAAGAATCTAACATCTTGGAAGACAAATGTACTCTGCAGCCCAATTCCCCAACTGGCCATGACTCCCATTATCACATTGCCATGATTCCCCTCTCTCTCAAGAGAGTTACCTTACCATTCCCTCAATTGCATGCCATTACTGATGCCCCTAACAAATTATTTTCTTCCCTCTCTCAACATTCCCCATTCCCCTTTCATTTTTGCCCCAGGTAAAAAAAATTCCTAATTATGAGCCTGTTTGAATGAAATAAATGTCACAATGGATCTTTGTCATTTGAAATTACAAAATGCTCAGGGAAAATCTGCGTTTAATCAGAAAAGAGACATTTTGTCACTGTTCTTCCCCACAGCCCTGAATTTAAGAAAAAGAACAATTCCAATCCAGTATAGACAGACAAGTCATAAAACAATCACCCCCAATTTTTCAAGTCTGTTGGCATGGAAACAACAGCTACAGGGCATGTTAAGCTTATTTTTTTCTTTCCTTGAAAGAAGCCCCAGACAAGCTAGGTTCCCCAGAGCACCCTTTATAGTGATTACAATCACTCACATTTATATAGCATTCTAATATGCAAAACGCTCTCCTCACAACCAGCCTTTGGAGATTTCCTTTAAGATATATTTGTTTCCCTTTCTAAATATCTTTTCTAATGGTTAGCTATTTAAACTAAATGATGTTCTAAAAAGTAAAAAAAAATGAACCTTTCCAAAGGTAGATTCCCCTATTACCAGTTAGAATGAGAGAAATGGTTGCTGTCATCAACCAAAGCTTGCCCCTGTGGCTGGAGAAGCTGGAATTGCCTTCCCCCACCCAAAACAGTATAGAAGCATGATTATCTGCTGACAGTTGTGGCGTGAGTGCTAAAGGCTTGCAGATTTAATGAGAATTTAAGAGGGAGCTGCAGTCTCAGGGCCCTGGGTCCTGTGAAATTCAGGAAAGTGAAAACTGAGACAAACAGGCAAGTGAAATGATTTATTTTGATGTAAAGGACATAGCCCATTGTGGAGTTCACTTGTTTTTCGGAGAGCTGACCAGTTGCAAAGCAGAGGTTGGAAGCAACAGAGGGGTGGGATATTGTTCTTATACCTGTGAACACCCCTCCTTCCCATGCTCCCTTATTTCCCAGAGGCCAGCTCTCCAGAAGCCTTTATCTCAGCCCAGACTCATCACTGCTACTCATGAAGAACACCTGGGAGACAGCAATTTCATTTGGGCTCCTATGCCCTATAAGCAAGCAATTTCCTGCTTTCTCTTTAATCTCTATCATCTCTTTCTGTGTCAAACTTTTGACTTTTCACATAGAGCAGTGGGTAGGTGACAAATGCTCTAACACTGTCATGGTTCTCTTCCTGAAGAAAACAGTTGGCATATTTCTCACAAGTGTGACAGGCCAGGAAACAGAGGTTGTAGCCTGGTCTGATGTCGCTTCAGTTGCTCCCAATTTGGCAATCTTTAAAACTTGCTACCTAGGTGATCAGCTTCTTTCTTTCTTTTCTTTTCCACCTTGAGACAGGGCTTAAGATCCTGCATAATGCTAACCCTCCTCCAAGTCTTGCCAATTTTCAGTTTGTTATCCAAGAGCTTCTGTCAGCCAAATACTGTCTACTGTTTCATGTGATCAGAATAGAGCAGTAGAAATCAACTTTACAGGAGTCACTCATGGTCTCTGTTCTGACACTAGCTGGCTTTATAATCATGGACAAATCATGCAGTTCCTGGGTTGTTGTTTTATGAAATAAAGGGTATTGAATTAGATGATTAAGTTCCTTTTCTTTCTCTAATATTGTAGCTTTTACCCTGTCTAATTGCCTAGAGAAAAAATTATAGGATTTTCTAGAAAATAAAAAGGTGGGTAGAGAAACAAAGGACCTCAAATCATGGATCTCCTATGTACTTGTTATATGTGTAATGTGGGTAAATTACCTAACTTCTAAGAAGCTTAGTTTCCTCAACAATGAAACAAGGAAATTTAACTTGACCTAAATTTTTTTACAACCTGACTCGAACTTAACATTATAGCTTCATAATAGTCTGGAATGTATAGGATGTTCAGGGAGGGCTAGCACCTGTGGTGTGAGGGTCTGAAGGGGGCTGCTCATATACCTTTGGGTGTTCACCTCTCACCCAACTCTCATCTGTGGATCCAAGAAGCTGTACCATGCCCAGTGGCCACCTCCAGGAAAACCATCTTGACAAATGGTCTAACTCAGGTTGAGGGTAACTGAGAGGCTTCTAACCCATCAGTGAATTAGAGGGATATCTACCCCCAATGATGTGAAGACTTCCTCCAGCGGAATGGGCAAATGAGAACAATTTATTCCAGTGACAGTGAGAGCAGTTGAAGCAGGAGCTGTGCCTAGAGCTTGGTCAGACATTGACGAAGTCAAGGTTATCCACTGTATCCCAACCATCAGCAGTCATAACATTTGTCTTGCCCCTGGAGCTTATGACTGGAAGTTGGAGTGAGGCAGACAACTTTGCATGACTCTGCCTCACTTAAATCCAATTCATTCACAAGTCAAGGCAGCAACATTTGAGGTCATTGGTTCTCTTTGAAAAACAATGAACAACAGAATAGACCAAACCAATCTGATCCTCTCACTATTCTTCATACATAACACCCCATCTCCTATCTTCCTGAATTGGTTTTCATCAGTGACTACAATACTCTCACTCCTCAATCCCCATTTCTTAGAACCCATAGTTTCTTTCAAGGCTTCAGCTCAAACACTACCTTCTACATGAGATCTTTCCTGATTCCCCCCAGCTGCTGGTACTTTCCCTCCAAAACTAACTTGTATTTATTGTATGTTTATGATTGTGTCTACATGCGATTCCCCCCCGCCCAATGAACTTTTAAGTTTCTTAATAACAGGGAATGTTGGTGCTTGGCACAGTGTTTGACACATAGTTGATATTCTATGCCTGTTGATGGATTGACTTTATTGTAAGACCACTTATCCTCCTATTCCTCCCGGCTTTGGCCATTATCTGGTTCTTAACAACACTTTAGAATTTCATCAAGGATTGGGAGGATAAAAGATACGGCCCGAGTCATTTTCAGTTTCCAAAGCAGCACCTCAGAGCTGTGGTTAGGCAAATTATCAGGAGCTAACATTTGGTCATCAGGCTTGTTCCTAGTATTCCTACAACAGAGAACAGAGACAAAACAACCCTACAAGGTCTTAACTGTCCTCCAAGAGCAAGTACAGGACACTTCTCCATAATATGCTAAGATACATTTCTGGATGGAAATATGCCATTGAAGAAGTGATTAAGACTATGAAATACCATCATAAGCCTGTAGACCTTGAGTCGACATGAAAATATGAATATGAAATCATGTTAAGTAAAAACAAAACAAAACTGCATGTACCCTGATTGCAACAATGTAAGAAACATCCCTGTGTGTTAGTAAAAAATTAGAAAAGAATTTAGAGTGATTTGAAGAGTTAAGAGTTTAATACTCATTTTGTACATGGGAAGAGTAAGGATCTAGGCTTGTGATTTCATCAATATGGGGACCTCCTGATTGATGAAACTCCCTCTACCAATGTAAATCTGCAACTGTTCTACAAACCAACAAGCATTTATTACTCTGTGGCAGGCGTTGTGCTAAGCTCCGGTGATGCAAAGAAAGGCAAAAACAGTCCCTGACCTCAAGGAGCTCACAATCTATTGGAGAAAACAATATGCAAACAACCATGTCTTAAAAAGTTATCTGGGATGCCTAGAGGGGTAGTGACTTGCCCAGTGTCACAGAGATAGTTTATATCAAGAGGCAAGACTTAAATCAGATCTTCCAGATTCCCAGGCCTGGTTCTTACCCACCCGGCTAGGTCACCTCTTTATTCCAAAGTAATCCTTTTTATTTTTATAGAGTTCCCTAAATTCCTAGTAGTATTTTTAAAAGATGCAATCAACTTCAAAGGTTATTTCATACATCTAAGCAAATGCAGCACTGTCCTTAATTAATGGTTTCCATGAAAATATAAATATTAATGAATCCTGACAGCTATAACCAGTAGCATAACTTTTAATTCCCCATATTGTAAATTAATTGAAGAGGAAAAAAACTGATTTCTAGTAAAAAGGAGAGCCCCCCTTTTCTCCCTCACATACTATTCCCCCTTCAATATAGTGGTTATTTTTTATCTATTTTTGCTTATACCTCCAATCATATGTTGATGCCTCATTTACATCAGCTGCACAGTCTTATCTCATAGTTTCTCCAGGCTAAAACTATTTGGGGTACCTGTCCTGAATTCACATCCATAGTACCCTGTGCAGAAAAGGTCCTCCATAGAATTTTTAAAAATTAATTAACTAAGTAATCAGATAGCTAATTGAAGCAGTCATTGCTAATCTCACTCAGTAAGCAGGTACACTTTCTGTAGGTTGCAAATATTCATTAATCAACATAAATTCACTTCTGATTTTCCTAAATACATATTGTATAACATCTATATTCAAGTTGCCTGTAGTAGACCAGACATATAGACCACATATATATTACATGCTAAAGCTACACACACAGGATATACATAGTATACACTACTTTAAATGTACATGTCTGACCTCTCTCATTATTGCTGGGGCATCACTTTGGATTAAACACACCTGACTAGTCCTGACTTTTCTGCAATGACCACTGTACATTCTGTACTCTCATAAATTCAAGTCTACTAGTTTCCAGTCTTATCCTGGGCCAGTCTATGTCCCAGATTGATTATTTTTGTCTCTAGATCAATAAGTCAAGGTCTCTACCTGATTTCCATCCTCATGTAACATTCACAGTTGAAGTATTCAGGAGTAAAAGATGATCTCTGGATTCAGCCTTATCCTAATCTGGGGGCAGTAGTCCCTCCCCATGGAGCTGACGTAAGCCTTATAGGCTTTGTTAACCCTAAAATTTGTACCTACATACAGTCTCTACTTCCTCCGAAATGTGCTCTGGATCTTCTCCACATGGATATGTTACTTATAGACAATTGGCCATCTTCAGTTGATTGATAGATACTTGGATTTTCCTTGGATAACTCCCTGTGGTTCCTGCCCTTCTTTCATCCAGGGAATCAGATTGACTTCCCTGTGGGCAGATGGTAGCAGAAATGGATTGTCTTTTCAGAGTTCTGATGTTTTTCTAGAGTTATTGTATAGACTGTCAGATTGCCCAATCTTTTAATAACTTGACCAGAGGTGCCTCACCACCATTCACCAGTGACCTTGGGAAAATCATGTAACTTCTCTCAGGTTCAGTTTCTTCATCTGTAAAACAGCAATTACCTCTTGGTTTGTTTTAAGGACCAGTTGAGGTAATATATGTAAAACATATTGCCGACCTCAAAGTGTGACGTAAAGGTAATTGCTAGTAAAGACCATTATTATCTTACTCTGCTTTTCCTGAGCACCAAGACAAAATTCTGTCCCATGGCTGGAGATTGAGGGTGAAATTGACTCTAATGCCATTGCTTGTACCTCTCTGAAGTCTTCTGAGCTGAGGGTATAGCTAGTCAGTGGAATGCCTCCAACCAGTCTCTCTATCTTCTGAAACATGCGTGTGTACACACACATAGATGTGTGTATCCATACATATACACACAAACACATGTATGTATATACTTTATTTTAGCTTTGACTTTTTATTTTAAGTCCCTAATTCTCTCTTTCTATCAAGCCTCTTCCCTACCCATCAAGAAAGCAAGCAATATGATTTCAGTGATACATTCAAAGTCCTACAAAATGATTTCCTTATTAGCTATGTTGCCAAAAATAATAAAAAAAATAAAATGAGACAGGATGTTTCAATCTGCACTCAGAGTTCATCAGTTCTCTCTCTGGAGATGGATAGCATTTTTCATCACAGATCCTTTGGAATTGTCTTGGATTGCTGTATTGATATGTTGTCTTTCATGGTTGATTATCATTACAACATTGTTCTTACTGGTTGGTATAATGCTCTCCTAGTTCTTCTACTTCAGTGCATCATTTCATATAAGTTTTCCCAGGTTTTTCTGAAACCATCCTGCTCATCATTTCTTTAGCATAATAGTATTCCAACACAATCATATATATTTGGAGCCAAACATGGCCATTAACATTTTATACATTGCAATTTGATTACTGATATTCCACCAACTCACATCAACAAACTGTTGAACCTTTGTCCCATCAGTTGGCATCATCTTTGTTTCCAGTTCTTTCCTGCTACAAAAACATTGTAAATATCTGAGTGTATACGGGACCATTCTTTTTGTCATCAATCTCCATGGCACAAATGCCTAGCAGAAGAATGCCTTGGTCAGGGTATGAACAGTTGACTCACTTTCTTCACATAATTCCCAATTTTCCCTGTTTTTCCACACTTCCTCCTACATTTAACTATTCCTAACTTTTGTCATCTTAACCAAATTGCTGCAAGTGAAGTGTTGTTTTCAGAATTGTTTTGACTTGCATTTCTATTATTAATGCTTTAAAGCATTCTTTCATGTAGTTGTTCTTTTGAAATCTGTTTGCTCATATTCTTTGACCACATCTCTATGAGAAAATGACTTTTAGTCATATATTTCTGTTAGTTACCTGTACATCTTGTAATCAGAATCTTATTAGAGATATTTAATACAAAGATTTCCCCAATCGTTTCCCTTCTTATCCTAGTTACATTATTTTTTTTACATACAAGTTTTTCAATTCTGTATTATCAGAATTATATATTTTATCTTTTATGGTTACCTCTATTCCTTACTTAGTTAAGGATTGTCTCCCTAGTCAAATCTATGAAATGTACCTGATCTGGTTTTCTCCTACTTTTCTTAATGGAATAATCTTTAACGTTTAAGTCATGTGGACATGTTTTAGTTTGTTTCATTTCTACCAGACTGCTTTTCTGGTTTGTTTTTTTAATTCCTCTAAAATACATACCTTTTTAATAATAATGACTTTAATAAAATAGCATTTTACTATTTATGAAACACTTTACATACATTGTTCATTTATCCTAACAAAATGTCCCATGAGATAGGAAGTACAACTATTATTACTTCCATTTTACAGATGAGGAAAATGAAACTCATCAAGGTTAAATTATCCAGATTCACACAGCTAGTAAATATCAGATCCAGCATACAAATCTTGATCCTTTGACTCAAATTGCATTCATTCCTTTAATAAGCATTTAAGTGTTTACTGTGTGCAGTGAATTATGCTAAGCACTAGGAAAGCCACCAACTTAAAGTATGGACCCTGCTATCAAGGACCTTACAATCTACAAGGGTGTATAGAAAGAAATAAAATACCAGTTGAGTTGCTTTATGTTATGTGGGATAAGAGATATACAAAGCACCACAAAGGACCAGTGGCCAGAGCAGAAATTTATTTACAAGGTATTTATGAATCCAAGTTTTACAAATGATGCTTTTTCATTTAAAAAAATAGACCTGCAGATGCCATGAAGCTATCATGAAGACTGAGTTTCCCACGCATGAAGATCAAGATGGTGGACAGTCGTTGCTTGGAAGCAAGCCAAGAAGGAGGTAGAGTACTTCATACCTTTTGCCAGATGTTTGGTGGAAAGTCAAGAGTTAAGCATTAAAACACCTGAGTTAATTCTCTTGCTTCAGGCTACCTCTATTGCCCTCCATGGAAAAAGAACAGCTGACAGTGCTGTGGGAAACAGTCTCAACTATGTGAAACCTAAAGAATTTTCCCGCTTTATAAAATGTCATACTATTTTTCCCATTTCATATCTAAGATGTATTTTAAACGCCAGGATAAACCAGCCTCTCAGAAGAGGTCAGGCTTATCTGTATGATGCCAGGTCAGTTAGTAAAGCTTTCAGAAACAGGGTATATGAGGCAAACCTTTTGGGAAAAGTCTTTTGGGGATTGGTGGTATCTCATATGATGTCATGATGAAGAAGGGCTGTGAAGGTTATATTTACTGTTCCCTACACATGCTCATTCCCTGCTCATTTCATGCTCTACTTTTTTTCCTTTTCCCTTCCCTGGAATGCCCTTTGGACTCCCTTGTTTATCTAAATCTCTTTATCCTTCCAATTGCTGTTCTGTCTCCTTGAAGTTTTCTCTGAGCACTCCAGTCTACATGGTTCTTTTCAATAAGAATAGATATCTGGAGCTTGAGGGGGTCTCAAAGTACAAATTGATCCAACCCCTTCCTTGGACAGATGAGGAAACTAAGGGCTGGGGAGGTTAAATGATTTACCTATAGTCACATAATCACAGAATAAATATCAGAGCTGAAATCTGAACTCAAGCTCCCTGACTTGAGGGTCAGTGTTCTTTCCAATATAACACATTAGTAGTCTCTAATTATTTCATGTGTGTCAGTCCTTTGTACACAGTTAGAATATAAATTCCTTGATGTCAGAAGTTTTTACTTAGACGTATTTTGCATCCCCTCAAGTGTCTAGGAAATTGCTAGGGACAAATTATTACAAAGGGAGAAAATCTCACATTTGGGAAAGTACCTCAGAGGTCACTCAACTGACCAAGAATATCCTTTACAACATTCTAGAAAAGGGATCATCTAGTCTCTGTTGAAGATTTTCAGTGATGAACTCACTGTTCCCCAAATGGATCATTCCACTTTGGGACTGTCATAATAATTAAGTTTATATTTATATTGAACTGAAATATCCTTCTTAAAAACCTCTTGCTCCTAATTCTCTTCATTCTGACTATTGCTCTGTGTGGGACCTTGAGACAGTCACTTGGAAAAGTCCCAGTCACTTGCCTGAAATCCGTACCTTCCAGCTCCATGATCCTATGATCCTATATGACCTCTAAGTTCTCTTTTCCTCTTAAGGTAAAATATGCACAGTTCCTTCAGTATGGCGTGATCTCTGGTCCTCTCACTGTTCTGCTTGTTATTCTCTAGATTTGTTCCAGTTTATCAGTGTCAGCCCCATAACAAGGCATCTAGGGAACACATTTCAGCCCTTGCACTGGCTGTTCCTCATGTTTGAAACACATTCCCTCCTTATCTTGACTTCTTAGAAGTTCTAGTTTTCCTTAAAGTTTAGCTCAACAATCCACCTTTACCAATGATTTGTCCCACCTTATTTATTTTGTACGTACTTATGTGTGTACATGTTATCTCTTCCTAGAAAACAGAAGCTCCTTGAGAGAAGGAGCATTTTCATTTCTTTGTGTGTCTCTAGGAGTGGGTCCATAGTAACTGTTTAATAAGGGCTTGTTGGTATTGATCCTGGTAGTTCACTAAAATCCCCATTTTTTAGTTTATAACAGGCTACAAATTTAATGAATATGACCGTATCTATATCTTCAAGTCATTGTGTACAAAAAAGCATTATAGGTACATCATGGGAGCATTCCACTAAAGATACAATTAATAATTACAATTTTAGTGATGATAATTAGGATAATACCTAGAATTTGCATAATGCTTTCAAGTTTGCAAAGTGATTTATAAGTGATATTTCATTTGATCTAACAACTGTGGGAGATAGGTGCTATTAAGATCTTCTTGTTACAGATTAGGAAACTAAGGCAGACAGAGTTTAAATAGCTTGTCCAGGGGTGCAAAGTTAATAAGTGCATGAAACCAGATTTTAAGTTGGGCTTTCCTGGCTCCAGGTCCACTTCTCTATTCACTTCAGTAACTAGCTGCCTCACTACAATTTGACATGTCTATGCAGTATTCAGAAACTTCCAAATTTGCTATATTGTCTTCTGACTAGCCTAAACATGACTGATCTGAGAGGTTTGTCTTCTGATATCATCTCTTTTATCATTTGAATATTGTTCATGAAGTTTTCTTGGCAAAGATATTATAATGGTTTTCCATTCCCTTTTCCAGCGAATCACCTTTTGTCAGAACTCTTGACTATGACCTGTCCATTTTGGGTAACCTTGAATGGCATACTTCATGGTTTCATTGAGCTATGCAAGCCCTCCAGCTTAAGACAGTGATCCGGGACCCTGAGTTCAGAAAGCATCCAATATGCTACTATGGAAGAGTAGAGGACAGTTACAAGTAGTTTCAGTACTAAGGAAGCATCTGGGCCAAAGCCAAAAGGAGGCTAAGCTGCAGACACACCCAGTTATGAAAGTCTGATGCTGTAAAGACCAGTATTGCACAAATACCTGGCATGTGAGCTCTATGAACCAAGGTAAGCTGGATGTGGTCAGACAGGACACAGAAAGACTAACTATTGTCTTGGGTGTCAGTAAACTTAATTGAACAGGAAAGGGTGGATTTAACTTAGTGATCATTACATATACTGTTGTGGGCAAGAATTCTGTAGAAGAAATGGAGTAGCCCCCATAGTCAATAAAAGAGTGAGAAAAACAGTACTGGAATATAATCTCAAAAATTACAGAACATGTTTGAATTCAAGGCAAACCATTCAACATCACGGTAATACAAGTCTACGTTCCAACCACTGATACTGAAGAGGTCAAAGCTGATCACCTCTATGAAGATCTACAACATCTTCTAGAAATAACATCAAAAAAAGATGTCACATTCATTTTAGCGGATTGAAATGCTAAAGTAGGAAATTAAAAGATATTTGGAATAATAGGCAAGTTTGGCCTTGGAGTACAAAATGAAGCAGGGGAGACTCTAATAAGAATTATGTCAAAATAGCTCACTACTCATAGCAAACACCCCTTTTCATCAACCCAAAAGGTGACTATACATGGACATCACCAGATGCTCAATATCAAAGTCATATTGACTATATACCATGCAACCAAAGGTGGAGAAGCTCAATACAGTCATTTAAAACAAGACCTGGAGATGACTGTGGCTCAGATTCTTATTGCAAAATTCAGACTCAAGTAGAAGAAAGTCAGGAAAACCATCAGATCATATAGGTATGACTTAAATTACATTCCTTATGAATATGAAGTGGAGGTGATACGTAGATTTAAGGGATTAGATCTAGTGGGTAGAGTGCCTGAAGATTTATGGACAGAGGTTCACAATGTTGTGCAAGAGGCAGCAACGAAAAACATTCCAAAGAAACAAAAGAACAAAAAAGCAAAATGATAGTCTGATGAGGCTTTGCAAACATCTGAGGAAAGAAGGAAAGCAAAAGATAGAGGAGAAAGGGAAACATAAACCCAACTGAATGCGTAATTCCAAAGAAAAGCAAGAAGAGATAAGAAGGTTTTCTGAAAGGAGCAATGAAAAGAAACAGAAGACAATAGAAAGGGAAAAACAAGAGATCTCTTCATGAAAATTAGAGATAACAAGGAAATATTTCATACAAAAATGGGCATGGTAAAAGACAAAAATGGTAGGGACTTAATAGAAGCTGAAGAGATTAATACAAATGTTAAGAATACTCAAAATGGCTATACAAAAAAAATCTGAACATCACTGAAGGTGTGGTTACTGATCTTGAGCCAGATATCCTGGAGAATGAAATCAAATGGCCCTTAGGAAACATTGCTAACAATAAGACTAGAGGAGGTGATAGAATTCTATTTGAATTATTTAAAGTTCTAAAAAAAATGATGCTGTTAAAGTATTAAATATGCAAGCAAATTTGGAAAACTCAACAGTGGTCACTGAATTGCAAAAGGTCAGTTTATGTCCCAATCCTAAAGAAAAGCGATGCCAAGGAATATTTAAATTACCAAATAATTGTGCCCATTTCGCATTCTAGCAATGCTATGCTTAAGATTCTTTGAGATAGGCTTCAGCAATACATAAGCCTAGAATTACCAAAAGAGTAGGTTTGTTTGAAAACAGGCAGAAAAACTAGAGGCCAAATTGACAACTTTCACTGCATTATGAGAAACCAAAGGAGTTCCAGAAAAACATCTACTTCTGCTTCATTGACTATACACTAAAGTCTAAAACTGTGTGGATCACAACAAAATGTGACAAGTTCTCAAAAAGAGGGGAGTACCAGGTCATATTATTTGTGTCCTGAAATACCTGTATGCAGATCAAGAAATAGCAGTCAGAATCAAACATGGAGCCACCAATTGGTTTGAGATTGGAAAAGAAATGTAACAAGGTTGCATATTGTCACCTTATTTAACATATGCAGAGTACATCATGCAGAATGCCAGGCTGGAAAATCTACCATTAAGGTTGCCAGGAGAAATACCAACAATCTCAGATAAGCAGATGATACCAGTCTCATGGCAGAAAGTGAAGAATTAAAAAGTTTCTGGATAAGGATGAGAAGAGTAAAAGCTGACTTGATGCTTAATGTAAAAAAAAAAAATTAAGATCTTAGAAATTGGTCCCATCACCTTCTGGAAGATAGAGGGAGAAGAACTGTAAGCAGCATCAGGTTTTATATTCTTGGGCTCAAAGATCACTGCAGATGACAATCATAGCCATGAAATTAAAAGACTCTTGCTCTTTGCGAGGAGAGCTATGACAAATCTGGACATATACCTTGTTGACAAAGGTCTGTATAGTCAAAGCTGTGGTTTTTCCATAGGAATGCATGGCTGTGAGAGTTGAACTATAAGGAAAGCAGGGTACCACAGAATTGATGCTCTCAGATTGTGGTGCTGGAGAAGAATTTTGAGAATCTGTGGGAGAACAAATCAGTAAATACTTAAAGAAATTAATTCAGGCTATTTAATGGAAGGTCAAACATTGAAGCTGAAGCTTAAATACTTTTCCCACATGATTAGAAGACAGGATTCATTGGAAAAGATTCTGATGTTGAGAAAGATTGAATACAAAAGGAAAATGGGATGGCAGAGGATGAGATGGTTAGATATTGTCATGGAAAGAATGAACATGAACTTGGACAATTTTTGAGGCAGAGTGGAGCATCAAAAGCCCTGATAGACTATGATCCATGGGGTCACAAAGAGACAAATACAATTGAACGATTGAACGACAACAAATACATAACTCTATCTTATCTGTAAATATAACATGATTTTGACAGATGTCTTACTGAACAAAACTTATGTAAAATGTGTTCACAGCATGTTTCTGATTTACTATCTTGTCAAAAGGAGAAATGAGGTTAGCTTGTCATGACCTCTTTATCATGAAGTGATATTAAGTCTTATTTTCCCTTGCTCTCAAACTGTCCTTTTATAATAGCATTTTTTTTCCAGAAATTGAAGTCACAAGCTTGGAGTTTGAAAGATATACTTTCTCTCTTTTTTTCTGAAACACAGGACAAGATTTCACTGTCTCTAGTTCTATAGTACCTCTCCTGTTTGCCATGACTCTAGAGTTACAACTGGCAGTATTTTCACTTGAGGCAAATGTCAGGGAATGGGTTGACGTAATTCAACTTGGGTGTCTGGGGTGAGGGAGGAAGCAAATCTCCAGCAGAGGCTAAGCGTTCAGCTCCTGGGAGAAGGAAGTATCCTCTTAAGACATCTGAAATATCTAGCTTGATATTATCAAGGCCATCAGTAATGGAGCTGCATGTAAGAAAAGGATAAATTGGTGGCAGGGTAAATCAGGGGAAAAGCACATCTCTGCTGCCAGGTCGGGACAGGCAAGGGGAAAAGGGCACCCAGGAAGGTACAATTATTGCCCTTTAAATTTCCTATCTTGTCTTTTCCTCAGTTACAATTCTGTCAAAGACTGGACAGATTCTTTCAAAACCCAGGTATAAGATTCATCCAGGCTTAGTGACAACTAAGAGGACAACTTAGTGCTCCATCATCACAGTAAATTCTAGATTATTGTCTTATTATGGATGTTGGAGGTGGACCTGAGCCTCTGTACTCCTTTCCACCTTGAAAAAAGGATGAACACAGAGACCAGTATAGGACCCATTTAGATAATAAAATTCTTGAGAGTAGGAGCTATCTTTTACCTCACTTTGAATCCTCAGCACTTAACACAGTGCCTGCCATATAGTAGATGTTTAATAAATACTTGCTGACAAACAGATGCCTATGGTTGACCTTACCTGATTTTCTGGTAGACTAACCAAATACTATCCCCAGTAGTAGATTGTTTAATCTCTCATTGGTCTCTCGAAGCCCTTGATGTAGAAAATCAATTAATGAGAGCTCGAATTCCTTTTGTGTATCAAAGATTATGCTAGGTGTGGGATTGGGGAGGACATAAAGAAAGAGAGAAAATGTGACTCTTGAACCTAAAGTCTACTATTTAGTTGGAGCATGTATAATCATCATGTAGAATCTTTAAGTTGGAAATGTAGTTGGCAATAATACAGACCCATTATTTCATAAGAAATCAAGCAGAACCAAAATTTCTTCTGGTAAGGCTAAATGCCAGTGGCCATTTCCACTTGATGAACTACATAAATCCTCTGTAGCTTTCATCTCTTGCCTCTTACCATTTTGTTCTTCTGAGATAAACTAACAAGTGTTGATAGTCCTGTTAGTTTTTATGATAATACTTTTTCCCTGACTAAAATGATCTATTTCAAGTGCATTCGTGCCAGTGACTGATTGTGCAAGAAACATTTGTATTTTTCTATGCTGTTCTTTTTCTCTTCAATCATCACCCTGACCTCTCTTTCCCCTCTCCTTGGCAGTGCTAAATTTCTCTTTTTTGAAGGAATTTAATGAAGAGACAAAGTTTCCAAAGCATCCTTTCTCTAAAACTTCTTGTTCATTTCGCATTGTTTTCTCCAGCCCTACCTGGGAATTATTTAGATCCATCTTTTATTTTAAAGATTTCTTCTTTTCTTATGAGCTACTCTGCATCTAAATATAAATCCATTCCACCTAATCTTCAAATTGCTGCATGCTATTTTCATCTTCTAAGCTCAACTAAGTGAGTCTGCTAAATATTTCCAAAAAGAAGTGGCACAAGTTCATTAAGAACAGACCATCACACATTTACCTTCTTTCTTGTCTTTTTTTTTTTTTACAAAGTCACCAGACTGGTAGATCAGGGAAATATTGTAGATATAGTCTACCTAGATTTCAGGAAAAAGATTAAATCACATCTTACATGCTATTCATTCAAAAGATGGAGAGATATGGGCAAGAGTAGAGAGCAACAAAATATATTAAGGTTTGATTGAGTAGTCCTTAATGGAGGTATGTATGCTTGAAAGGTTGTCTCTTGTGGAAATGTCCCAGGAATCTGTTGTTGGCCTGAGAGCTTTCTAGATGACTTGGATATAGGCACAGCAAGTATTCTTGTGAAATCTAAAGATAATATAAAGCTGAAAGGGAGTAACTAACAAACTGGATGACATGAGTCAGGATTTAAAAGCTCTTGCCAGGCTACCCTATTGAGCTGACTTAATAAGATGAAATTTAATATGAAAAAAATGAAAAATCTTACCCTGGGGCTCAAAAAAGAAAACTATTTCCACAAGTACACAATGACTAAAGCATGGGGAGAGAACAGATCATCTGAATCAGATCTGAGTATTTTAGTGAACTGCAAGCTTTTCAACAGTGTGACATGGCAGATGTAAAAATAAATAGTTTTTAGGATTAGGAAGGTCATTGTATTCCTATAATTCTGTCCTGGACAGACCACATTAGGAGTCTTGTGCTGAGTTTGAGGTACCACATTTTAAGGACATTGACAAGCCAGAGAGCATCTTGAGGAAGGCAAACAGAATGGTGATGGGGCATTTGAGAATAGAATGAAAAAACTGGGCTTTTAGCCTAAAGAAGTGAAGAGTTAAGGGAAGACTAATATGTTCATTTTGATCTTTAAAGGTCTAAAGAAGGATTAGAATTGTTCTCCTTAGTCCCATAGGGCAGAACTAAAAAAAAAACAGTAAGTAGAAATAGCAAAGAGGCAGATTTAGAATAAATTTATAGAAAAATTTCCTACCAGTTAAAGGCATTTAAAAAAAAAAAAAAACACTAGAACAAGCTGCCTTGGGATGCAGTGGACTTGAAGTTCTCAAACAAAATTGCTATTTGGGTATATTGTAAATGGAATATTTAAAATGTATGGATTAAACTAGATGGTCTCTTATTCCCTTCCAACACTGAGTGTGTAATTAATTTTATGTTAATGTCACGACTCCCCTGTTTATGAAGTGGATAAAGTCCTGAGTCAGGAGTCAGGAAAACCTGAGCTTAAACGTTACCTTAAACACTAACTTGCCATGTGGTTCTGGACCAGATACTTAGCCTCTATTTGCCTCAGTTTCCTTAACTGAGGATAATAATTACCCACATCACAGTAATTTGTGAGGATCAAATGAAATATTCACAAAAAGTGTGACACTCTGGCTAGCACATGGTAGGCACTACATAAATGTTTACTCCCTTTCTCTTTTGCTCCCTTATAGGACAGAAGAGGAATAATGATCCTACAAAGGAAACAGATGACTGATTAGATAGATGTAACAAAAACCAGGAGTAGCAACAGAAAAGACAAAAAAGGAGAAAGTACTTAGAATAGTGATCAACAATTTCTAAAACTTTAAGCAGGTCAAGGAGGATCAAGACTGAGAAAAATCACTAGGATTTAGCCATTGAGAGATCATTTAGATAGTCTCTGAGAGAAGGTTCAATAAAGCAAAGGGATCAAAGCAGAAATGAATGGGTGGAGAGGAAGAGAACATAAATGGCTTTCTAAGAATTTGACAGTGAGTGTCAGGAAAGCTAACAAACAAAAGGCCAAATAAGACCTGAGCACACTTTTAGGCAATTGGTATTGAGTCATTCCATAGGGAGAGATTGAGGAGAAGAGAAAGACAAGGAAGAGAATGACGATGAATATGGAATTGTCTTCTGTGACCAGAGACAAGGAAGAGAAGAATAGATGCTTCTAAGAGGTTTAGAGGAATGAGCTGAAGAAGCTCACACCAGGTAATCTCATTTTCTTCAAGGAAATACTGTAAAAGGTCAAAGTACCTGTTCTGAATGGTTGGCATTCTGATTACAGAGAAGATTTGAATGAATCACTCTAGGGAATTGGAAGAAGGCACGTAAAAGAGGATTGTCCAACATTAGCATCAAAGTTTCAACTGAAGGTTTTTCTATTCCCTAAATTTGTAGAAGGGGAAATTACCTCATTTTATGCCCTTTTAAGGGACATTTGTATGGTAGGAAGTTGGCAGTTTAGGTCTTAGGGTTGGAAAGGAGTGGTGGTAACAAAGATTCTTCTAGGACAGTGATAGCAAAGAATGAAAGTAGAAGACCATGAAGTAAAACTTGGGCTTGGTAACAAGTAAAGGCTTAGCGGACTCATTTGAAGATGACCATAACAAGCTCCATATTAACAAATTACCAACCCCATCTCAGAAAAAGAAATTGAACAAGCCATCAATGAACTCTCTAGGAAAAAATCTCCAGGGCCAGGTGGATTTACAAGTGAATTCTATCAAACATTTAAAGAACAGCTAATTCCAATACTATATAGACTATTGGGGAAGAAGGGGTCCTCCAAAATTCTTTTTATGATACAAGTATGGTTTTGATACCTAAACCAGGACGGGCCAAAACAGAGAAAGAAAAATATAGATCAATTTCTCTAATGAATATAGATTCAAAAATTTTAAATAAGGTTTTAGCAAAAAGAATACAGCAACTTATCACAAGAATAATACATTATGATCAGGTAGGATTCACACAAGAATGCAGGGCTGGTTCAATATGAGGAAAACTATTAGCATTACTGATCATATCAACAACAAACCTAACAAAAAGCATGATTATCTCAATAGATACAGAAAAAGTTTTTGACAAAATACAACACCCATTCCTATTAAAAACACTGGAGAACATAGGAATAAAGGGAACTTTCCATAAAATAATAAGCAATATCTAGCTAAAACCTTCAGCAGGCATTATATGCAATGGAGATAAGCTAGATGCATTTCCAATAAGATCAGGAGTGAAACAAGGATATCCATTATCACCACTATTATTCAATATGGTACTAGAAATGTTAGCGGTAGCAATTAGAGAATATAAAGAAATTGAAGGAATTAGAATAGCCAAAGAAGAAACTAAGTTATCATTCTTCGCAGATGATATACTTAGAGAATGCCAGGTGGGCGGAGCCAAGATGGCGGAGTAGAAAGACACACCCCACACAGCCCATAAAACACCTGTAGAGAGGGACTCTCAACAAATTTTAGAGCAGCAGAAGTGGAGAATGCCAGAGATTCAAGTAAAAAACTATTTGAAATAGCAAACAACTTTGGCAAAGTTGCAGGTAACAAAATAGACCCACACAAATCTGCATTTCTATATATTACTAACAAAGCCCAACAGCATGAGATAGAAAGAAAAATCCCATTTAAAGCTAGGGTAGACACTATGAAATATTTGGAAATCTACCTGCCAAAATAAATCCAGGGACTATATGAACCCAATTACAAGACACTTTTTGCACAAATAAAGTCAGATCTAAGTAAGTGGAAAAACATTAGTTGCTTGTGGGTAGGCCAAGCCAGCTAATATAATAAAAATGACAATTCTACCTAAATTAGCTTACTTATTTAGTGCCATACCAATCAAACTGTCAGATATTTATATCCTAGATCTAGAAAAAATAATATCAAAATTCATCTGGCAGAACAAAAGGTTCAGAATACCAAGAAAACTAATGAAAAGAAATGCTAGGGAAGGTGGCCTAGCTCCACCACATCTCAAATTGTATTATAAAGTAGCAATTATCAAAACGACTTGGTGCTGTCTAAGAAACAGAAGGGAAGACAAGTGGAATAGATTAGGTACTCAAGACACTGTAGTCAATGAATATACCAATCTACTGTGTGATAAATCCAAGGACCCCAGTTTCTGGGATAAGAACTCATTATTCTACAAAAAATTGCTGGGAAAACTGGATAACAGTATGGTGGAAACTAGGCATAGATCAATGCCTGACACCAGACACAAAAATAAAGTCCAAATAGGTACATGATCTAGGTATAAAGATTGATACCATAAACAAATTAGGGAAGCAAGGAATAGTCTATTTATCAGATTTATGGAGAAGGGAAGAATTTTTGACTAAAGAAGAGATAGAAAGCATTATGAAGTGCAAAATGGATAATTTTGATTACATTAAACTGAAAAGTTTTTGTACAACCAAACCCAATGCAACTAAGATTAGGAGAAAAGCAGAAAACTGGGAAAGAATTTTTGCAACTAGTGTCTGTGATAAAGGCCTCATTTCTAAAATATATACAGAACTTAATCAAATGTACAAGAATACAAGTCATTCCCCAATTGATCAATGGCCAAAGGATATGAACAGACAGTTTTCAGAGGAAGAAATTAAAGATATCTATAGTCATATGAAAAAATGCTCTAAATCACTATTGATTAGAGAGATGCAAATCAAAAGAACTCTAAGATACCACATCACACCTATCAGATTTGCTAACATGACAAAACAGGAAGATGATAAATGTTGGAGAAGATGTGGGAGAGTTGGAACACATTTGTTGCTGGTGAAGCTGTGAGCTGATCCAACTATTCTGGAAAGCAATTTGCAACTATGGCCAAAGGGCTACAAATATGTGCATATCCTTTGACCCAGTAATACCACTTCTAGGACTGTATCCCCAAGAGATCTTAAAAATGGGAAAGGGTCCCACATGTATAAAAGTATTTATAGCAGCACTCTTTGTGGTGGCCAAAAACTGGAAATCAAGGGAATGCCCATCAATTGGGGAATGGCCGAATAAATTATGGTATATGAATGTAATGGAATACTATTGTGCTATAAGAATTGAGGAACAGGAAGACTTCAGAGAGGCCTAGAAAGACTTATATGATCTGATGCTGAGTGAAAAGGAGCAGAACTAGGAGAAATTTGTACATAGCAACAACCACAGCGTGTGAGGATTTTTTTTTTTTGGTAGTCTTAGAACTACATTGCAATGCAAGGACTTAAAAATTCCCAATGGTCTTTTAAGGCAAAATGCCTTCCACATCCAGTGAAAGAACTATGGAATTCAGTCACAGAATGTAGCAGATCATTTTCTTTAGTATTACATTTTGGTTTGTTATATGATTTCTCTCATTCATTTTAATTCTTCTATATAACATGACCATGGTGAAAATGTATTTAATAGGAATGTATTTGTAGAATTTATATAAAATTGTATGCCATCTTGGGGAGGGAGGCAGAAGTGGGAGAGGGAGGGGGAGGGAGGGAAAGAAAAAATCTAGGTTGTATGGTAGTGATTGTGGAACACTGAAAACAAATAAAATATTTTTTAAAAATTTAAAAAAACAAATTACAACTAAAGAAAATAATGTTGAAATTAGTAGATTTCTTTTAATTCGCTGCATGAAGTTACTTATACTTCCATGTGAATATTTATTCTGTACTGCCATCTTGTGGCAAAGAAATCACTTTCTTTTCTTTCTTTTTCCTTCTTTCAGTCTGTATTCCTCCCTCCCTTTCTCGTTTCTTTTCTTTCTTCCTTTCTTTCTTCCTTTCTTTCTTCCTTTCTTTCTTTCTTCATTTCTTCCTTCCTTTCTTTCTTCCTTCCTTCCTTCCTTCCTTCCTTCCTTCCTTTCTTCCTTCCTTCCTTCCCTCCTTTTCTTTCTTTCTTTCTTTCTTTCTTTCTTTCTTTCTTTCTTTCTTTCTTTCTTTCTCTCTCTCTCTCTCTCTCTCTCTCTCTTTCTTCTTTCCTCCCTCCCTCCCTCCCTCCCTCCCTTCCTTCCTTCCTTCCTTCCTTCCTTCCTTCCTTCCTTCCTTCCTTCCCTTCCTTGCCAATCAGGGTTTCAAGTCCAAGCAGCCAGAAATTGAGAGGGTTTAGCTCATCTGAAACTTAGACTACAAAACTTAGAAGTGCCCTTAGTTCCTGAAGCCAAGGCAGGAATGCTTAGTGGACTCAGAGTAAGGAGATATATGCTTTATTGCTGTTGATATAACAAGTTGTGAGAACCTTGGACAAATTACTCAACCCCTCTGGCCCTTATTTTTCCTTCTGTATATGAGCAGCATGGCTTAGGTGATCTCCAAGACCCTTTTCCAGCTCAAATATTTAAGATCCAATCTTTGGGTGGGGAATGGTGGCAAAGAAAGATAGTATGGGGTAATAGAGAGAAGACCATTCTAGGATTCCAGAGGCCTGGATTCTAATCATTTCATTAAGTTAGCATGGATTTATTAAGTGCCTACTCTGTGCCCAGCACTGTGCTAAATTTTGGAGACACCATTAAATTGCTGTGATTATATAACTTCTCAGTTTAGTCCCCCTGTAAAAGGGTCAGACTAAACAATTGCTGAAGTCTCCTGTAGCTAAAACAAAAATATATTGCGTCCTATCATATGCATCTGGGTGTCCTATCATAAGCACCTGTTGTATAAACATCAAAATTCAACCAAATACAAAAACAATATATCTTCTATAATATTTTAAGTAAAATTTTATTTCATTACCACTTATTAGTTATTCATAGCACAATGGGTCTCCATATGCACAAGTTAAGTGGTACTTAAAAGATTTTAAATGATCCTGATTCTAAGAATGGATGTGAAACAATGTCATGTTTAACAGAAGGTTATCATCCCGGATTCATCACAAACTTGATAGGTAATGTTGGAACCTTCTCTGGCTCTCAGGTTCTTCATATAAAAAATAAAGAGTGATCTTAGATGGTTTCTAAGGCCTCTCCTAGGCCTAAAATTCCATGGATCTAATTTTTAACTAAGACAAAGGAACAGTTAAAAAAGAGTTGTAGGGGGAGAGATATTCCCAAGGGGATGAAAGAGAGAAGAAGAGGGAGGCTGGGGACACTGAAGATGAGTCATAAAGCACCATTATATGGTTGAGCAAAGATATGAAATAAGCAGTTCAAGTGGCAGCATAAATTCAACACATCTTGCTCTTCCATGCTCCAACGCTCCCCAAAACGGTAGAAAGAAACAAAACTGAGAGCCGCCATTTCTGCTCTTTCCCTTGAACAATGATTTAAACTGGACTTCTCAGTATCTGTCGATGATGTTTGGTTCTTTCTATTACCAGTCTTTTTAATTTGTCAATTCATCTGGTCCCTACTTTAAGTAAGAACTTCCCTGGACACGACAAGCCCTTTTAGGTCAGCAGCCTTAAATCATCAAATGGACATTATATTATGTCAGTTTCCTAGAGAGAAGTTCCTCACTCAGTCAACTTCTCCCACTCATCTCCAACCCAGATAGAGGCACAATGAAGCTAGAGAGAGGCCAGATGAAGTTCTCTCTGACCTCTTCTGTCCTTCTTCACTCTGTGCCTTACCTATTCCAGCCTAATGTAAACTGTCTTCCACTAAATTAAAGGGGTTTGTAAAAACAACAGCCTTGTTTCAGGGGGCTTTTGAATCCCTGAAAAATATCTCCGAAAAACAAACAGTAAAGAAACTACTTTCCTTTCTTTGAGTGGTTTTAGATTTTTCTGAGGATTAAAATATGCCCCTGGTCAGATTCCATGTTTTAAAGCTCTTCATTCAACATAGGAAGGCTCTCTCACTCTGATACTGCAATTCCCATACTAAACTGAAGAGGGAAACTAAATCAAAAATGTTTCCTTTAAAGGAGTAATCATGGAAGGGTTTAGCTCTGTATAAGATGGAGCACAGGAACAGCCAGGTTCAAATTCTATTTTTGACACTTACTAGCTGTGTGATGATGGACAAGTCATTTAAACTAAGCTTTCTAAACCTGTAAAATGGGAACAATAGCACCTAGCTCACAGTGTTAATTGTGTTTCAAATAAAATGTACATAAAAGCACTCTAAAAACTTCATAGTGCCATACTAGTGCCAGTTATTATTAATAGGTGCTCTTTGCTACCGATCATTTTCATTTATTTAACCAACATGTATTAAGAACTCAGAATATTAAAGGCACTGGCCCAGATGGTAAGAATGCTAAGAATAAAAAAATGGTTCCTACTAGAGGAGATAAGACAAATGCACAAAGAACCATAATGCAAATTTTAATGTGATTTGTGTGTTGGAAAGATGCATGCAACATGGTTTGAGAAATCTGAAGAGGAAAAAGCTATTCCATTACATCCTAAGCTAGGCCTGTACGGACATGCTAATAGCCATTACCCTTGGATGGATGGGCCTTAAAGCTATGGCTGAGCTATTCACAACTTTTTGAAGCAACTAAAACAAAGTTATAAAATTTGGATGTTCAAAAGCATGATCCATCTTATTCAGCCATGAACACAGCCAAGTATACCTTGTCTGAAGACTTTGGGAGCTAGCTATTATCTTAAATCATTTGGATATGGTAATCCATCACATCCACACAGTAGTAGTGGTACTATGGTCTAGTACGATGGGTGTGAATATGAGCACCTGAGTTCACATCCCATTTCTGCTGTTTACAAATAATATAACTCTGGCATTGATTCATCATCTGAGTCTCATTTTCTTCATCTGTTAAAAGACAAGGGTAGACTTAGATAACCTCTAAGGTCACTTTAACCTCTAAATCCTAGCATCCATTTACTCCCAAGAACCTAATGTCATATTTTACCAGGAGAAAAAAATTGAAGCAGTTCCTTGAGAACTCCCTCTTCTCCCCTTCTCAGCCCTTCACATCACTCTAATACTTTCTGCACCATCTCTACCTTCACCCCTGTCTCATGTTAAGAGTTGATCTTTCTTTTTTTTTTCTGAATCAAGAAGCATTTATATTTTTTTATTTTTTTATTTTAATTTATTTAACTTTTTACATTCATTTTCACAAAATTTTGGGTTCCAAATTTTCTCCCCATTTATCCCCCACCCCAATACACCAAGCATTCTAATTTTCCCTATCAGCAATCTGCCCTCTCTTCTATCATCCCTCTCTTCCCTTGTCCCCATCTTCTCTTTTGTCCTGTAGGTCCAGATGACTTTCTATTCCCCATTCACTGTATTTCTTATTTCCTAGGAGCAAGAACAATACTAAACAGTTGCTCCTAAAACTTTGAGTTCCAACTATTCCCCATCCCTCCCTCCCCACACATTCCCTTTGGGAAGGCAGGCAATTCAATATAGGCCATATCTGTGTAATTTTGCAAATGACTTCCCTGATAGTCGTGTTGTGTAAGACTAACTGAATTACCCTCCATCCTACCCTGCCCCTCATTGTTTCTCTTCTGTCTTTTGATCCTGTCCCTCCCCAAGAGTGCTGACTTCAAATTGTTCCCTCCTCCCATTGTCCTCCCTTCCATCATCCCCCCCACCCTGCTATTTCCTTCTCCCTCACTTTCCTGTATTGTAAGATAGGTTTTCATACCAAAATGAGCGTGCATTTTATTCCTTCCTTTAGTTGAATGTGATGAGGATAAGCTTCATGTTTTTTTCTCAGCTCTCCTCTTTTTCCCTCCACTAAAAAGTCTCCTGCTTGCCGCTTGAATGAGAGATAATTTACCCCATTCCATTTCACCCTCTCTCCTCCCACTACATTTCTCTCTCACTGTTTACCTTAATTTCTTTTAAGATATGGTCCCATCCTATTCAATTCACTCTGTGCTCTCTGTCTCTGTATGTGCATGCACATGTGTACATGTGCGTGTATGTGTGCGTGTGTATGTGTGTGTGTGTGGGCCCACCAACTACCCAGATACTGAAACGTTTTAAGAGTTACAAATATTATCTTTCCATGTAGGAATGTAAATAGGTCACCATTGGTAAGTCCCTTATGACTTCTCTTTGCTGTTTACTTTTTCATGCTTCTTCTCATTCTTCTGTTCGAAAATCAAATTTTCTTTTCAGCTCTGGTCTTTTCATCAAGAATGCTTGAAAGTCCTCTATTTCATTGAAAGACCATATTTTCCCCTGAAGTATTATACTCAGTTTTGATGGGTAGGTGATTCTTGGTTTGAGTCCTAGTTCCTTTGACTTCTGGAATATCCTATTCCACGCCTTTGGATTCCTTAATGTAGAAGCTGCTAGATCTTGTGTTATTCTGATTTTATTTCCACAATACTGGAATTGTTTCTTTCTAGCTGCTTGCAAGATTTTCTCCTTGACCTGGGAATTCTGGAATTTGGCCACAATATTCCTAGAAGTTTCTCTTTTTGGATCTCTTTCAGGCGGTGATTGGTGGATTTCTTGAATATTTATTTTGCCCTCTGGTTCTAGAATCTCAGGGAACTTTTCCTTGATAATTTCATGAAAGATGATGTCTAGGCTCTTGTTTTGATCATGGCTTTCAGGTAGTCCCATAATTTTTAAATTGTCTCTCCTGGATCTATTTTCCAGGTCAGTTGTTATTCCCATGAGATATTTCACATTATCTTCCATTTTTTCATTCTTTTGGTTTTGTTTGGTGATTTCTTGGTTTCTCAGAAAGTCATTAGCCTCCATCTGTTCCACTCTAATTTTGAGAGAACTATTTTCTTCAGTGAGCTTTTGAACCTCTTTTTCCATTTGGCTAATTCTGCTTTTGAAAGCATTCTTCTCCCCATTGGCTTTTTGAACTTCTTTTTCCAATTGAGTGAGCCTATTTTTCAAGGTGTTATTTTCTTCAGCATTTTTTTTTGTCTCCTTTACAAGGTATTGACAAGGTATTTCATGCTTTTCTTGCATCTCTGTCATTTCTCTTCCCAGTTTTTCCTCCACCTGTCTAACTTGATTTTCAAAATCCTTTCTGAGCTCTTCCATGGCCTGAGCCCATTGGATAACTATTTCAGATGTTTGGGGTACAGAGGCCTTGACTTCTATGCCTTTCCTGATGGTAAGCATTGTTCCTCATCATCAGAAATGAAAGGAGGAAGAAACATCTGTTCCCCAAGAAAGTAGCCTTCTATGGTCTTATTTTTCTTCCCTTTTCTGGGCATTTTCCCAGCCAGTTACTTGACTTCTGAGATTCCTTTCCACCCCCGCCTAGATCTGCCCAGCTAGTGTTTGGGGTCTGAGATTCAAATGCTGCTCCCCAGCCACAGGGCTTTCAGCTGGGGGCTCCACTGCTATTCAGTGTGAGCTAAAGTGCTGGTGCTCGGGTGGGGGCAGGGCTGCCTCCCAGGCTCAGTCCCCTCAGGGAGTTTATGCAGAGACCTTCAGTAATGGAGCGGAGCTCCTGCTGCCTGCTCCGGGAGCTCCTGGCCACTGCTGCATCTGCTGCTGCCTCCCGAGGGGGCCTGAGTTATGGAGACACCCTGCTCCCCTCTCGACCAGCCCAGAAGTCTCTCTCACTGACCTATAGCACCTGTGGGTGGAGGGACTTTCGCCGCTGCTGGAGGTTCCATCCCTGAAGCCTGCTTGGATCTGCTTCTCTCGGGTCGTGTGGGCAGGGCTGGGCTCCGCTGTCCGGTGTGTGATGGACCTTTGGTGCCAGTTTTTCAGGGCTCTCTGGAAAGGAAATCTCCTCCACTGCATTGCTGCACAGCTTGCACTGCTCCAGAATTTGTGGGCAGTTCTTTTTACAGAAAATTTGTGGACTGTGGATTCGGAGCTAGCGTATGTGAGTCTTTCTACTCCGCCATCTTGGCTTCTCCCCCTTCACTTATTTTCAATTTCTCATACTCTACTAGTTGTTTTCCTACTGCTTACAAACATGCCCATTTCTCTCCAATTGCCAAAAAAAATCTTCACTTGATCCTCCATCCCTAACATCACATCGCTGTCTTTTGTGGCTAACCTCCTTGAAAAAGTCTCTACTCCTCTCCTCTCACTTTATTCTTAATGATCTATAGTCTGGCTTCTGAACTGATCATTCGGATGAAACTGCTCCTTCCAACGTTATTATCAACCAGTTAATTGTCTCATCTAATGGCCTCTTCTCAGTCACTCTTCTTCCTTCTTGACATTTCTGCTGCCTTTGACATTGACTCTTCTCGATGTTCTTCTGTCTCCAGGTTTTCATGACTCTACTCTATCCTAGTTCTCCTCCTTCCTATGTGACCACTGTTTCTCAGTCTCCTTTGCTGAATCTTCATCCAAATCATACCCATTACCCATAGGTAGTTCACAAGACTGTTCTAGGCTCTATTCTCTTCTCCTTCCATACTGTTTACTTAGTGATCTCATCAGCTCCTATGGATTCACATAACATTTAATTATTTTCAAATCCACTTATCCAACCCTAACCTCTATGCTGACCTCCAGTCTCAAATATCCAGCTGCCTATTGGACATCTAAAATTAGATGTCCTATAGGCATCTTAAACTCAGCATGTCCATAACACACCTAAATTATTTACCCCTAAATAACTCCCTCCCTTCCAAACTTCCCTATTACTGCTAGTGTACCACCATCCTCATGATCACCCAAACTAGAAACCTAAATGTCATCCTCAACTCCTCATTTTCTGTTATGCCCCACCCGCAATATTCAATCTGTTGCCAAGGCCTGTTGAATTTACACCGAAAATATCTTTCATATACCCTTTTTCTCCTCTGACACTGCCACTACCCTGGGTCCAGTCCTCATTACCTCTCTTCTGGTCTATTGCAATCATCTGCTGGTTGATCATCCCACAAGTTCCTTCCCACTCCAATCCTTCCTCTACTTAAGTAGAAAAATGATCTTCCTAAAGCACAGGTTTGATCACAATAGCCTTCCACTCAATTAACTCCAGTGGCTCCCTATCACCTCCAAGATCAAAAAAACCCAAACTACTCTACTAGGTGTTCAAAGCCCTTCATAACCCACAACCCTCCACCCCAGTCTTCTTATACTTTATACTGCTCTATGCCCACCACATAACTGTGCAATCCTGTTACACTGATCTCCTTGCTGTTCCTCAAGCAAGATACTCCATCTTCCAACTCTGGGAATTTTCAGTGATTGTCCCCGTGCCTGGAATGTCCTCCTTCCTCATTTCTGTCTCTTGGATTCCCTCGCTTCCTTTGAGTCCCAACTAAAATCTCACCTTCTCCAAGATGCCTTTCCCAGTCCTCCTTCTTCTGGTGTCTTCCCTTGGCTGATTATTTCCATTTTATCCTATATACAGCTTGTTTTTACATAATTGATTGCATGCTGTCTCCCCTTGTTTACATAGTTGTTTGCATGTAGACTCAACTCCTCAAAAGCAGGGACTATCTTTTACCTTTCTTTTTATCCCCAAATAACTTAACGCATAGTAGGGCTTAACATGTAGGTGCTAAGCAAATGTTTACTAACTGAAATGATATGAGCAGCTTAAGCACTTAACCCACCCATGAATTTTTGATGTTCTTAAATTATTTTTCTTCCCCATTATTCTTTTAAGACTACATAAAGGTGGATGAAGCCTGTTGATCTTATGGCCATGCTTCACTGTACTGATGGGAACTAGGGGGAATGTAGTCTTTTTCCTACTTGGTACTGAATATTATTCACTCACAGTGGACTCACTTAAATCTATTCCCAGAAAGAGAATTTAGAGATTACTTAGTCTAACACCACAATTTATAGACAATAGGACCCAGAAAGATTAAATGACTAACCCTCCTTCAGCCACTCAGTGGTAAGGCAAGGACTCTAGTCAGTCCATAAACATTTAATAAGCACCTACTAAGTGCTGGGTAATGTGCAAAGCACCAGGGACACAAAGAAAGGCAAAAGATAATCCATTCTCTTTTTACCACATCACATTGTTTCATGTCAGGATGCCTTTGTTAAATGTGTGTTTCCAAGGAGCTTTCAGGTGCATTTTCCATAGAAGGAAGACATACAGTCAATGTTGCTCCCTCTAAAGCAAATTGTTTTCCTCTTACAAATATCATGTACTAGGTCTAGTAAACAACCCATTCTCTCTTTTCATTTTCTTATCCCTCTTTTGGTTTGTTTCTTTGTTTTATTTTTTCATTTCTGGCGTCAAAAGAAAACCATGAAAAGCTCATGGCCTCTTGAGAGCTATATTAAAGAATCACCATGGACAGTCTCTCCCAGTAATCTAACCCTCAACAAAAGGCATCTGTCTTTCAAACTGGAGTGTTGAAATTCCTTTCCATGCTAAGTTCCCATGCACACACTAGATGAGGTTTTAAGGATATGTATCTCACAAGGGACTGCCTGTTGATTTTAAATGTTAGCTGAGAGCCATTAGCACGTATGCAGACTATAAATGGGGAATGTACTTTTCAGAAAGGAGGTCATCATATCCAATGTTCAACACTTGCCTCTTCATACAGTTTCCAACTCATTGTCTTCCTGATTCCTTCCTTCATCCTTCTTATCAATATGTACAGTTAAAGATTTGACTTTCTAAAAATGTAGTCATCTAAAGCTATAATTCTAAATGAGATTTTTGCTATGAAATGGCAACTATTCAGCATGATGCCCCTCCATTAATTGACAATAATGAACTCTGACTTGGAATCCACAGTGATTTTATTCCCGACATGACAAACTGCCATGTACCATTACCCAAAACTTTTAAGATCTGACAACTTCAATTTCATCTACCAAACCGAGGCAACATATCAAGGGGATGTTGGTAGGGCCAGCTGATGATAATCTGGTAAAGAGTTCCTGAACTCTCTGTAGCCTCATATCAAAAATGTTTGAATGGCAAGTGTATATTGCATGGTAGTTTCCAGATCTGACTGTGGTTATTTTTTCCTTCAGTTTAATAGATTCATCTGCGCACTTGACTAAAACAACCTAGAGCACTCAATTAATTGTCATGAAGAGGGGAAAGTACTGCTTTACAGGATGATGGTAGAGTGAATTTTTTTAAAGTAAAACTTGTAAAATTTTTAGTAGACAGGATCATTAGATATAAGAAGAGCAGAGAGTTCACCAATAATCTCCATTAGGATAAAATACTACTTGGAGTTTCCAAGGTTCTAGAAAGGCTATCTAGTGAGTCTTATGTGTTTTTGTTGTTGTTGGGGTTATTGAGGGTTTGTTGGGTGCTTTTTTTTTCATTGCTGTCAGGAAGTAAGTGGTACAGGATGATTTAGTTCTCTAGGATTTATGTCCCTGAAACATACCACTGATTTGGGGGTTCCAGCAAATGTAGATCACAGATATGCACCTCTAGAACTCAAACTAATAGTGATGCACTTAAAGATAAAGACCATATGCACACTACTTTACAAGAAGAATAGAAGGCTTGGGAAGTAGAGTTTACTCTTAAAGGATTATACGACTAATAAATTTTGACTTTCCAGATGCTAATAAAATGTTAAAAGCATTGTTGGGGCTACCAATAAGTAATATTTCTTCTCAGCCCAGTTCAGAATCAAAAGATGAAAGTTATATTTTAATACCTCAAAGAACCATGAATGTGCAGACATCTTTTTTCATATTCACAAAAGGCATCATCTATGGTGTCTGAGCTCTCACATTGAAGTTAGTGTATTTTTATAAAGCTCTTTGTCTTTGAATTGGATTTATGAAGTGCTGTCTGGAAGCTTGAGAAAGAAGATTCTCTTATCACAGAGAGGTCAGGGTTGAGAAGAGTAATAATGAACTCATTTGCATTGAAATGAACTTGTTACTGGCTCAGTCCTTCAGAAAGCCTCCAGGGTGGAATGTCAGCCAATATCTTAGGCCCTGAGTTTCTTATATAAGCTCCATAAGTCATATGAAGGGATTTCTGGATGGTAAGAGTCAATGATGTGTGGACAGTTATGGAACAATTTCAGAAAGTATAGAATGAAATTTTCACTCTTGCAGCAGCGAAATAAAGAATTCCACAATTTTGTCCATGAAGCAAAATGGAAAGAGCACTGACTGTGGAACCAGGTGGGTTTAAATGCCACCTCTTGCATGAATTACCTGTGTGATTTTGGATAAGTCATTTAACTTCCTTAGATCTCAGCTTCTTATCTGAAAAAATGAAGATGTTGAACTACATGGCCCCTAAGGTCCCTTTCGGGTCAACATTTATAATCCTCTAAACTCGAGGATGAAGTATTGTTGTTGTTCTGTGGTGTCCAATACTTTATGACCCCAACTGAGGTTTTCTTGGCAAAGATGCTGAAGTAGTTTGCCATTTCCTTGTCCAGCTCATTTTTATAGACTGAGACAAACAGGGTTACGTGACTTGCCCAAAATCACACAACTAATAAATGTCTGAGGCTGGCTTTGAACTCAGGAAGCTAATTACTCCTGAATCCAGGCCACTTTCTGAATCCAGGCTACTCTATCCACTGCACCACCCAGCCTCCTTAGGTTGAAGTAGAGAACTAAAAATCAGACTGGGTTTAATGTTGACTTTGTTGGTGACAGAACTCTAGTCAAAAAGCGGCTTCTGGCTTCCTCCTTTCCCAAGTTTAACCAGATGGTATTCTTAACTCTGGGGTATACTTAGTCATAATTAGAGCTAAGGAAATCTCTTGATATCCTGGGAAGCATAGCATGAAGAGAAGTTGTTTTCTAGATCCAGATTCTGCCTATTTTTTTGCCTAACAACCCATGAAACAAAGAAAAATTCTCATCATGATCCTAAATAATCTTTTCTGTATCTTACAGAACTAACTTCTGTCTAGTTCTCTTAAAGATTATTGTGTGTTTTTTGACACTTTGAGTTTTTTTCCAATCTGAAATGCATTTTCTTCCTTTAATTTTCTATTTTTAAAATGATCCTAGTGTTTATCCTACAACCTCCAGTTCTCAAAGTATAACAAGAAAAGTCAGATCCCAAGACAATATTTAGGAATAATTCAAATGGTGTTTATCATTCAGGGCCAGAATTCTGTTGTATTCAATTATGCTGAAAATAAGTGAGATATTGGTCAAAGTTTAGAAATCTTTTCTTGTGTTAAACAAAGATTTTTGTTTCAATGGGATTTGGCCTTTGACTTCAGAATGTTTTTCCCTTTACAAATTCAGCTAATTTGATGTTGAATAGATTTTAAAGATATGTGAGAAATTCTAGGAAAATCAGTTAAAATGTTGGATGGTCTAAAGTATTCAAATATTGGAAATCTCAGTGTTTGAGAAGAGGGATACAATTCACTATATTCCCATTTCAATCAGATACACTTAAGTTAATTATTGGGAAATCAACCCACACCTATGTTGTTGAGTCTTGCCTGTTTTCCTCCCTAATCCTCATAAATCTAGGGTAATGCCAAAATAACCAAACAAAAACTAAACAAAGCAATCGTGAACCTAGAGTCAGAATCTGCCACTTACTGGTTTAAATGAATATGAGCTAGTCATTCCTCTGAGTTTTATTTTCTTCATCTTTAAAGAAGGCATGATGATATTTCATTTATTTGAAATGATTGTCATTAGGGAAAATACTTTATAAACTGTAAAGTGATATATATATATATGTATATATATATATATATATATATATATATATATATATATATATATATATATATATATATATATATATATATATATATATATGAGCTATTATCTGCCCCTTTCTCAACATCCCTCCGGTGAGAGCCTCATCAATCTGTCACTTGGGATACTGCAACCTACTTCTCACCAGTTTCCATCACCTATGCAATAAGACAACCAAGGGGTGCAGTGGAGTGGGCCTGGGGTCAGGAAGACAAGTTCAAATGTGGTCTCAGAAAATTCCCAACCATGTGACCCTAGGCAAGTCACTTAATGTTTGTTTGCCTCAGTTATTGTCAGCTGCGTATAACTGCACCTACCCCACAGGGTTGTTGTAAGGATCAAATGAGATAATACTTTTAAAGTACTTAGCACAGTACTTGGCACATAACCTGGCACATATATGTATATAACAGTGTTATACAAATGCTCATTCCTTCTCTCCCTTCCAATAAATTACTATGTCCTGTAATCAATCTTTAACCATGCTGCAGAAGTTGAACTCTTTCTTTGGTTGCATCTGTCCTTCTTTTGAGCGCTTAAGATCATAAATTTAGAGTTGCACGGGACCTTGGTAATCATCTATTTCAGTGGTGTGAAACTCAAATTGAAACAGATCCCTGCAGGCAGGATAGTAACAGAGAAAATCACAAATTAACATTATCATTGTGTTGTATTTTTATTCATTTTGTTAAACATTTCCCCAGTTACATTTCAAATCTGTTTCCTGAACTTGGGAGTTTTGACAAGAGGGTAGCAAGTCAGACACTTCTGATGTAATCCAACTGTCCCCCCTCAAATTACAGAGGAAGAAAGTGAGGTTCAGATATGTGAAATGATTTGCTTGAGGGTCACAAAGGTGATAAACAGCAAAGCCAGGATTCCAACACGGGTCTCTGACTATAAATCCAGGCCTCTTTATGCTATATCATACTACCTCTCCTCACTGAATCATCTTACATTCTTAAAATGTGCTGGTGGAACTATTTTACCCCTTTCTGCCAATTTGCAAAGTACCACTTTTCTATAGGTTCCTATCCTCTGAAGCACATGTAATTTGATCAGAGTGGGCACTCCTTCCAACAGATTGCCATCTGACCATGCATTCTCATCTTGTACCATTCTTAACCATATCCTTCCATAAATCTTCTACAAAGGATCTCTCTAATAGTACACTAAAAGGCTTCTAAAGTCTTTGAATTTTACATGGATACTTATGCAATTAGGTTACACTCATTGCATGACAGACACCCTCCTTTTTCAGTCATATATATAATATATGTGTTTGTGTGTACATGTATATATGTATATATACATGTATTCTTGATAGCGCTTTCAAGGCCACTTCTTACATTGCCTGTCCTCATTGGTAATGTTCTAGAGTCTTGTGACAGCTAGCAGGCATCTTTTCGCTGCCTTTTGGATCACCTGACATTTTGATTCTTCTGGAATGATGGTATCCCATTATCCTATGATAGCATCACTGAAATAATACTGGTGTGAAGATGGTCTTTTGTAGCAGGGAATAGTCTAAAGTCACTGAAAGGGCTAGGTAGTTCACAAATGTAATCCAAGTTGATCCCTTTCCATTCAACAAAGCATCCAGGTCATTATTCGTGCCTCTCCAAGATATATATAGTGGATTAATTCAGTTGGTTGGTCATTCAACTACATGTCATAATCTGAACAATATGCATTCTTTGCCCACTTAGTATTTCATATGCTGGTTTCCAGTCCTGTCTCTTTTGAGTGATTATGGTTCTCCTCAAGAAGGCTCTGTCATGTTTGGGAGCTCAACATCTTTAGCACTGCATATTCTAGACCTGAATAAATACATACTAAAGAAATCCATGATGGGGGTGGTATGATTTTAAAAACAAATAAGAGCCAGTTTGTGAGATCCTTGCAAAAAGAAGATCCCTAAATAACAGAAAATAACATTAATTCGATGCAGTATTCACATATTCAAATGGATTCATGGTGATCTCATCAGTTTGGGAGTTTCCTACAAATATGTCAATCCCCAAACATCCATGTCTGCCAATCCCATATGACTCTTGCACGTGGTTCTCCATAGGTTTGCCACAGGAACAATTCTTTGTACTGCAGACCTTCCTCACTTTCTCCTGACATTTATAATGTCAAGGTACCAGCAGAGCCCTTTAGTAGTCTGTTTTATCATGCTTCATCTTTCCCATGTGACCAGTCCATCTTCTTTTCCTATTATATATTTCCCTGATGTCCTATTTTACTTTTGTTTTTCTTTGAAGTTTTCATCTCCACCCATCATGTGTTTCTCTGTTGTTCTCTGTTTGAATGGCTACCAAAAAATGGTAATTGAGAAGATTGCCACTACCTACATGACTAGTTTCTTATCTCTGTAAAATATTTATGGAGGTATTGATACATCTGCTGATGGAATCCTCAATGAAAATACGAGAGAGGAACAGATCAGCTTCCGCAGATATGATTTTCTGCAACAGAACACATCTTCACAATAACACAAATGACCAAAAGGTTTAGAGATACAATAGAGTATGGCCAAAGGGCATCATCCACCAAGATGTTACCCCTCATATGTTAGGATCATACAAGAGTCCTTTAAGGCTATAAATACAGAGATAATTCTGTTCATTATGTATAGCTATATGTGTGCTTATCCAGAGTATCAAAAAACAGGGCTTGTGCTCACCAAAGGTATTGCTCACTGTTTTAGATGATGTCCCACAATAATGGCTTTAATAATAACATAATAATAATACATAATAACAATTATGTAATACTTTAAGGTTTTCAAAACACTTGGCTTAAATTATTTTATTTGCTCCTCAACCTGTGAGGCAGATGCTGTTTTCTCTCTTGAGATGAGGAAACTAAAGCTTTATGCTGTGGTCACATAATTAATTATAGACAAGATACCAACACCAGCCTACCCAATTCCAAATCTGTTACTTTGTCAGAGTTCAAATGGTTGAGGTATGTTGAGGTTTGCAAAGTAATTTTGTCTTCAAATACATCTTTATAACAGTGTAAATATATTCTCCTCATAGTCTTTCACCTTCATTTCTTAAAGCAAGTTGGTCTACCGGAAAGAACAAAAATGATTATGTTCTGAAGCACACGCACCATTTAGAACTATAACAATGACAATGGCAATTGCCAGGACCACAAGAACTGTATTTTGCATAATTATTTACTTGGATCTCCATAAATTATTCTTACACAAGGCTACAACTAACTGGACTTTGTCCATTTCCTTGTCTGGGAAATGAAGGGGCAATTAGGCAGAGATAGAAGCTTCTAGAAGAGTGAATGGTATGACTACACAAGAAGAGTCTCCAGCTCAGCCCAAAATGTTATTAATTGCCAACAGAGGTACTGAAAAACTGTTTTTATAAAATGCCACTTGACTGATGAGTTTTTAAAATATAGAGCCACCTGGAGGATTGTGGCCCATCCAACATGGTCCATACTGGATTGGACTAACTCTCTGGTGCATCATAGGCTCGTGGACAAGTCACTTAAGCTCTCGTCTGTAAAATGAGGGGGTTGGACCTCTTTATGATTCTGTGATTCCCTGTGGTCCATATGACCAGAGATCCTGTTAAATTCAATATCTTGCACACAGCTGGCCAAGAGAAATATGGTGTAAAAGATGGTTATTATAGCCAAGGTAATTGGTGATTGAATTAGTAGTGTAAACTTGCCCAATGCAGTATATCTAAGTTGAATCCATACCACTCTTCACATTCAATATGGCCGCTCACTCTACCTCACCCTGCTACAGGCTTCTTGCCGTCTGTCCTGCTGCCACACCTTCCTGACCCTCCACCATTCCTACCTCTTTCTCTGGGGATCAGTAATGAAATCAATACTACCACTGCTTCTAGAAAGTACATGACAAGTAATTGTGGAATATCATGATAATCCACTGGTATTAAGACCTTTCAAACCAATGCTTTTGGCACCCCAGGTAAATCTCCAAAGCTACACATAAAGTGTATGGTAGATACTACCTTGACAAGGAATATTCTTCCCCAAGACCTCTCTACATTGAGGAAATCAAAAGTCCAGTTTAAAAAAAAAATAAAATAAAAAGTAAAAAACCAAAAATGAAATTAAAAGTTTGGAGAGAATTATCTCTATGATCCTTTCTACCTCTATGATTTCACACCTGCCAGTGGCAAAAAAAAAAAAATTGATCTAATGTCACTGAGGCAAGCCAAAATTAAATCAGAAAGCAGCCAAGGAATTAGGACTATAGTCAATCTTTTTAGGATATTTGAGCTTATGTGATCTTAAGCTAACAATCAAAATGGTGGGAAAGAGATCTATGGTACAATTACTAAACTATTGTGAACAATTTCATTACAGAACAATAAGGAATAATTGGATAACATGAAAACTTTCCAATAAAAGTACAATCAAGTCTCTTATGAAATAAACCACACTCTGTCTCACTGTTAATTAAGGAGGTATAAGAGGTCAGGTAACCCAATTTTTAATATAGATCAACCAGGTCAAAACACATACACACGTATTATTTTGAGATATATTCATGTATATATATACATACATATATATGTCTACATAATATATACACACATGCTGTTTTAAGTTATGTATATTACATGCAATATATAACTTAAAAGTTATGTTATATGTGATATTATAAGGTAATATTATGTATAATATATAACTTGAAACAACATGTAGATTTTTTTGGCACCTGGACACCTTCAAGAAGTGTAATTTCATACAAAATATCCTTAGAGAGTTTTCTATCTCTGAGATTTACAGTTAAATCCTTCCATCCAGATGAGCAAGTAGGATCTGTTTTAATTGTTTTATTTTTGTTCACACTTTTGGAAACTATTTACTAACCATAATGAATTCTTATAAACCACTCAGACTCGCCATTATACTCTCAAGCACACCGAGCAGTAATGGAAGGGAAGATTGAGCGTGTTTCTGTTCATGTCGCACTTTATAAAGATGGATTTCAGGCTAAAACTCCCATTTGCTTACTCCTTTTTCTCTGTTGGATGTCCTGAATAGCCAGATGTTCCACTACCCCTAATATTCTATCCACAAAGGCAAAACTTGATGTTTCTTCTATATGACCCTTTCCTTTCATATATTGAACATTAAAAGAGGAGAACTAATCCCTAAACCATTTCCGCATAGCTATTCTTAATCTTTTCCTCCCAATAATGGATTACACAGCTCCAGATCATTTTCCTTCCGATATGACCCTGTTATGAGACTTTGGATCTGATTTTCTAATCCCACTCTTATCCAAATGATAAATCTGAGTTTAACACTTATGCTAAGTGATCTCTCCATTTCTGACAGGGTCTGGATGCTACAAAACAAACTTCACTCATTTTGATTTAACTCACAAATACTGTCCTAGTTACAAAAATCTGTTCTTCCCTTTCCTGGGAAACATTTTCACTGTATCTTATTACTCCCACCCCACCCATGAAAACAAATACAGTCCTGAAAGAAGTCACAGCTAACTTACCTAATGACAAACAGGCAATGGGTCTAATGAGGATCAGGCAGTGAGCCTAAGAGAAATTTCCCATACTCCACCCATTTGGTTAAGTTTTCACAGGAAACCTCTTCTCTAGGGGAGCTATTAGTGCATTCACTACAGACCTGTTTCATGGAGGAGCTGGAAAAGATAGGAAATGGTTAGGAGGGAGAGAAAGTAGAATTTTGAATTGGGGTTGATTATTTGAGTCTGGAAACAGTCTGTAATTTTGTAACAACTCCAATTTTGTAATTTGCAAACAGTCTCTAATTTTTACAACAACTTCCAACTATGTTGCCTTACTTTTTCTTTAGCGGGGCGGGGGGGTTGTGGTTCAGAATCAATAATGTAATATGTGGCTAAAAATAATATATATCTACATTTTCCAAAGTAGAAACCCCCTCCATCAGTAGACCCAGTGCAAATTGCAAATTCTCTTTAATTTCAGTCTTTACTTTAGACACAACAAGATCAAGAAGTCTGCACATAGCAAGAGCTTCACATTATTTGACTATTTTAAATATGACATCGCTTCTCTTGAGATGTGTGTATATTACATAATTCTGAGCAAAGTTCACAGTTTGACTTGAAGTCATAAAGAGTCCTTCCTACAAGAGTGAGGTCAGCCCTATAATTTTAGAAGAAAAGAGATATATAATGTTTGCTGTTACTTATCTCATACCCAAGGTACTATTGGGCTGAAAGTGAACATGATGAGCAACAAAGCTGTGAAACAAATTATTTGTTTTCTCCTACTCTTAGAAGCCCAGTTATGTCTGATTTAATAATTATATTTTCTTAACAAATTAGGATAAACCCCTACATTTTAATATGGAATAATTTCGTACTACGTTTCAATGCATAAAATTTACTCAACATGCATTCATTGAACTCCTACTATGTGGACATCATAAAAATACCTTACTTAAAAAAAATCTTATAGCTTTCTCATGCATTTTCTTATTTGATTATCATTAACTGCCCTGTGTAGTAGACAGGTGCCGTTATCTCTGTTCAGCAGAGTAACATAGAGGAATTAAGAGACTTCTTCAATGCTACATTGATAATTGACAGAATCTGAAACCCAGATTTCCTGCCTCCTAATTTGGTTTTCTTTCCTGTTCATTATTACAATGTCCTTTCTGGACTCTGTGGGGATTCAGAGTGCTGGCCCTTAATAAGCTTGTACTCTAGTTGCTACAAGTAAGATATGTTCACATCAAACCAGAGATAATATAGGGAAGAATATATAATACCATGGATCAGACTACACAAAGGCTGCTTAAAGAATCAAAAGTATAAGAAAGATATAAGAAAAGTATATGAAAGATAAAGATGAGGTGAAGGAAGCAATAAGTGTAATTCATTAAGCATTGACTATATGCCAGAAATTCTACTAAGTATGTTTACCAATATTACCTGATTTGTTAACAGAAGTAAAGGCGGTTGAGATTTTGTTTGAATCTCCTAAAAATTATGATTCCTAAATCAACAGTGGCTTCTCACTTTTTTATTCTCAAGAACAGTGTTTTTTCCTCAACAGAAGTTTAGGTATGACCATAATATGGAAGGTGGTATATTGGATAGAGCACCAGGCCTGAAGTTAGGCAGATCTGGGTTCAAACTCAGCTTCAAATACTTACTAACTGTGTGACCCTAGGCAAGTCACTTAACCCCTATTGGTCTCAGTTCTTCATCTATCGTAATGGGGACATCCTCTACTCTTTATCAAAAAAAAACCCATGGACAACATTCATGGGGTCACATAGAGCCAGACACAGCTGCATGACTGGTCAATGGCTAGAAATAGACCGCTTCTAAAAATGCCTTGGCATTTGACTAATTAGTTATTCACTGTGTCAAGTATAATGATACCTATTCAATTATCACAAAGTTATTTTAAAGCATTCTAGTTTTTTGTTTGTTTGAGAAAACAGCCTCAGAAATGCTTAACTCCTCCAGGTCACCACACATTATGAAAAAAGTAGATCACCCTGGAAATTTTGATAAAGTGATCAAACTAGGCTAAATTGTCATTGTTGGCACGTACAAAATACAAGATAAAATACATCCTGACATTATTATTAGGAAGTGGATGATGCCAGTCAAGGTATGAAAATCAAAGAAAAGAACTCTGAACCAAGGACCAAAAAATGAAGATTCTAGTCACTGGCTCTGTACCTCTGCCACCAATTGCCTAAATGATCCTAGGCAAATCATTTCACCTGGAAGGGCCTCAATTTCTTCTTTTGTGAAGAGCACCCCAATGGCCTTTAAGCTCCAAAATATAGTATAATGGGGGTTTTTAGTATTCTGAAAACAAAATTTTCTTCTCTAAGAAACTACCTCGAAATCTGGGAGACCTAGGGTGTATACTGGAACCATGGCTGAAGTAAAAACAGTGAAAATTAATAACAAAAGAAGTAAATTATAAAAGTGGAAAGATGAAGCTTCTCCATAAGCTGAAGGCTTTTCACTCAATAAACACACCATCTCCACATACGTAATTACTGGTTAATAATCGGAGCTCCCAATGACCCATCAATATGGTTTTTTAAACAATAAATAGTACAATAAACTCAGGAAATTTAAAATTCAAATAAAGCCTCTACCTAAATTTATAGACCTTGTAAATAGGGTTTTTTTGTCAGGTTGAATAATCTCAGGCTATACTACTGAGAAAGTAACGCAAAATGGTGGTTTCTTTGGATACTACAGATTCAAAAAATATCTTATAACTTGCAACTGTGATATAGAAAGAAATCTGGATGTCAAGAAAACAAGCTCTCGTTTAGATTCTGATACATACTAGTGGGCAAGTCACTTAATACTTAATTCATCTTAGTGTTATAAGCAACCATCTAAGACTGCACGGGCCCTGTCCGGAAGGCTCTCCTTCCACAATGCTGTCTGGTAAATCCCTAGTTTCCTTCAAAGTTTCCTTCAAAGTATGCCACATCCTGCATAAGGCATTTCTTTGTATCTCTAGCTGTCAGTGCATCCCTCACAAATTACCTTTGTGTGTGTGTGTATGTGTGTGTGTATGTGTGTGTGTGTACATATTGTCTCCCATAATAGAATATAAGCTATTCAAGGGTAGTGAGTGTTTCACTTTTGTCTTTGCATCTTTAGCACCTAACAGAGTACCTGGGACATAGTAGAGACTTAGTAAATGGTGATTGGTTGGTAAGTTGCAGAGTAGTTATAGCTCTGCATCTTTTCTTTAGTGTCTCACACCCTTGCCTTCTCACCCATCATGCCTTGTCAAGCCTCAGCTTTCCTTTACTCCCATCGCCTTTGCTCTTACTTATGTGCTAGTGAATGAAGCTGGAGAAACTCACAAAACCATGCTGATTGGATCCACTACAAATTTATGTTTCATAAAGTGGCAATTTACAATTCCCTAATTGCCTCATTATCCCACTCACCATGACAGTTTTTCCCGACCTTTTCATTCCTCCTGAAACCTCCCATAGTTCCCACTCTCTCAGTAGAGAACGTTGCTTCATATTTAACTTTTAAAAAAATGTGAGATCATACCAAGAACTCCCTCTTCTCTCCCCGTCATGTCACATTACACAGTTGACTTCTACCACTAACTCTTCATTCACGTCTTTTTCACTTGGAGAAGTGGCTCTTCTTGCTGAGACAAACATGAGCAAATGATCTCATTCCATCTCATCTTTTCCATCACACTGACCCCTCTATCATTCCTATTCTCCCATTAATCTCCCTGTTTACTGGTTGCTTTTCTACTGCCTCCAAACATGCCCAGGGCTTCTATCCTCAAAAAAACAAACCCTCCTTGGATCCATCCATCCTTGTTAGCTAGCCTGCCATTATGACAAGAGCTCCTTGAGATGTACTAATTTGTTGTTGCTGCTTTTCTTTTGCTTTTATTGTTTGGTTTGGTTTGGTTTTTGCCTTTCAATGTATCTCCAGAGTTTATCACAGTGCCTGACACATAGAGTAGATGCTTAATGCATACCTGTTGACTGACTGCATTGGTTGAAGGTGCTTATCATCAATTAATTTTCAGATCCAGTACAAAAATAAAATGACTTACATTATGACAAATGCCAAAAACTACTCTGGTGGTATATAGCAGACTTGGGCAAGGAAAACAGAAAGGAATGAGGGGCAGAGTGGGAAACACTGTAGCACCACAGAATTGAGAGATTAGCATACAATACTTCTCAAAGTTGGTTTGACCTCACTTCCTAATTTTCTCATCATTGCCTGTACTAACCAAAGAACTACATGCCATAGCCAGTTTGGATTATTGATTACAAAAGGAATCATTGACCTCAGAGAAGAAGACAAACTTTGGGAGGTTTAAAAACTGCACTTTGCTAGAGCAATTCTTTATGTTCCAAATATTATTGAATCTGAACGTTGCTATTCGTTCCCTAATTCTTCTATAATGAAATTGGATATCAATCTACCCCACCTTTTCGATAATCTGAGTGGAAGGCTGAAGTGCTTTGTTTTGTTCTAAATTACATCCAATTAAAATCAACACAAGTAATTATTTGAAGCAAAGAGGCTTAAACTCAACTGACCACCATGCACATTACGAATAAGGCAAGTAACACACACACACACACACACACACACACAGATAAAATTGAACTGGAAAGCAAGTGTTTCTAATGTACAAAAAATGATTCACTCTTAGCATCTGAATTTTTAAAGTACCCCCTATCCTTGCCCTGAAGATGTTTTATGACAGTTTCTTCTATAAACTTATAAACTCCATTTATAGTTCTGCTGGGAAACCCTGAATGTTTTGATTACAAATTTAGAATGTTCATCCCATGGGGTCCCACTAAATCCCAGGCTAACTAGATCAATTCGGAATTGCCTTTTACATGCACTGCCTGCTCCAGGAAGTAATTCAAGACATATGCTGTTAAGCTGTGGAAGAATGAAAAGACTTACTTTAATTTTTTTGGTAAAACTAGGATGTTTTTGACTGCAGTGCCTTGCATATTGGGTGACATTGAATTCCCATTTCTACTCTATCTAGTCAGAAAAGTCTGACAGCCTTAAAACACAAGCCAATCAACGCGCCAATAAAAGCATAGGCCATTTTTCTTGCATTATTCATCAACTCCTTCTGAAAATAGAATCGAAAGTCTTCTCGTTCCTCATCTCACTTGTCATTGTGTCTTACACTTATATTGGTTCAATTTAAAAGACAGTCCAGTTTTGGAAAAGAGTATATGTCGTCTCATAAACTAAAAGGTCTAAAGATTCGTTATAATCAACCAATCATCAATAAGCAATTATTAAGTGCCTCCTATTTGCCAGGCACTGCTTTAGAGTCTGGAAATACAAACACAAAGTGAGGTAGTCTTTTCCTTTCATGATTAAAGATGGGGGCCTTTGAGGTTTTGATCTTTGCATATCTACTGCCTACTAGAGTGACTTGTAAATTATGAGGTGGTGATTTCAGTGGCATGACAAATTCCTGCTATGGAAATGCCTTCCACCATTACAGAGCTAATAACTTGACAATAATGTGTACTTTTAGGGACTCATTTGGAGTGCTGACTACACATCACTGTATGTCAAAAGCCAGCCTTGAATTCATGTCTTCCTGTCTCTAAGGTCAACATCCTGTTCTCTACAGTTTATTGCTTCTGAAAGCATCATTTATGTGTGTGCTCATCCTTTGTTGCTGAAGAAGACCATGCCATCAGAGAAATAATGACATGACTTGCACTTGACGTTGTTTTGAGTGAGGGAGGGCTGTGCAGGTCACCAGTCTCACTTCTTCTCCAGAGCTGTCTGAATCTAGTGACCAGATATTCATCAGGATGACTGGAGATGACCCAGAATGAGGCAATTGGGGTTAAGTGACTTGCCCAGGGTCACACAGCTAGTGACTGTCAAGTGTCTGAGGTGAGATTTTGAACTCAGGTACTCCTGACTCCTGCAGTGGTGCTCTATCCACTGTACCACCCAGCATACTGCCTATATATAGTTTACTCTAAAGTTTATTCCTCTGAAAGTAGCATACTGTCAATCATAGGGGCTATTGTTTTCTTTATTGCAAGATTGACAAGCTATATGGGTGACTCACCCACAAAGTAATCTGTACCCATTCCAGGATCAATTAAGGATGAAACAATAGTTTCTGCCAAATCTCTTACCTCACACCTAGTGGCAACTCAAGGAACTTCACCAACCCCAGAAGTCCACACTTTGTAGAACTGTCACCATGGAAATTTGCCCAGTCTGCTGCGGATAGGTAAATGTAACCCTGTTTGTTTAGACTATTCATCAACTTGAGTGATTCTTTTAATGAACTCATTCAACCTCTTCAAGCAGATGCTAGCTGACCATTTATCAGGTCTGTTACTGTAGAAATGCTTCAGTGGTGTGTTGGAGCATCTGGGGAGAGCCAATTGTCACATGTTCAATGTGAGAGTTCACATACCAAAAATTGTTAAGTGCTAGAAATCAGGGTTGGTTTATTGATTCCTGGACTTAAGAAAGTGATGGAGAAAATGTTAATAATAATACAGATTAAGCTTTAAAATGTGTTGTGCCTACCTCTCTTTTAAGAGAGCTGATTGTTAAATATTGACCACCACATTCCTACAGATAAGTCTACATTTAGTACAAACTAAGAGCATCCTTGGCATGCTTTAAATAAGATTAAGGGACTGGTGTGACTAGCTCAGATAAATCAATATTGTTCTGTTCAGAACTTAGTTTGGTGCAATCTATTCCCGTCATTTCTTCAGATTCACTTTAAAAAAAATTTCAGGTATTTGGTTCGCTGTACATCTTGTGCTCTTATGTCCCAGAGTTTAGCTCAGTGCTCTCTCTGCATAGTGTTGAAACTTAAATATTTGATATATTGTTCTTATAAATATTATTTTCCAGAATAAGTGAAGGGAAACTTATGAATTTGAAGCTTTTGTCGATTGGATTATGTGACTAGTAAGGTCCTTTTCATTGCTCAAATACTATTAGAGAGGAAAGAGATAGATAGATAGATAGATAGATAGATAGATAGATAGATAGATAGATATAGATAAATATATGTGTGTGTGTGTAAAATGGTAAATAATATTAGGGTTAAACAACAGTATAGAAAGACAAGATATATCATATCACAGGGTAGTCAGTGTATACTTAACTGAAAAGTTGAGAGATTTTATATAAAATGCTTTGCAAACTTTAACATGCTATAAAAATGTTCATTATTAGTATATCATTATTTTGAATTTGTCCCATAGAGACAAATATAAATATATTTTCAATATATTTCAAATATAAATACTTCAAATACTTCAAATATAAATAATCTAGAGACGAGTTATCATCTTCCTGTTATTCTCTTATAGTTCATGTTCTGAAAACTACTGCATAGGTAGATGAAATAAGTGTTTTTTGTATTTGAATAAAAACATTAATGTTGGGTTGCTGGGGAATGCAGCCCAAAGTGAGTGGTAAACTCCACGTAAGGCTGAACACCACTATAACCCAATAATCCAACAATACCATAAGGGAAAGTTGAAAAAAACCATGAAGAGAGAGGTCATCTCCATCAAGCTTGCTGAAAAGCCCTTTGTACAACTCCAATAATAGACAGAATAATAGGGAAAGTGTGTACCTCATTCTGTTCCCAAATTATTTTTATTTCCAAAGTTACATATCTATATTTTGAAGCCTTTTGGTTCCATTAAGTTTGAAGATTGTATTTGATAGAACAGCTTCTATTTAAAACGTCTTTAAGTTTTTAAGGATTTTTGTTTTGTCCTGACAATTGTGGGCAACATTTTAATATGTTATAATGTTCTAATTCCTATACTGTTATGGGTTGAGTTCACAAGGAAATTTTGGAGTCCGTATTTATCCCATGGAAATTTTCCATCTCTTAGTCCCTAAAAGATAGAAAGCTTCTGGTATATGATTCTAACTGCCAGAGTGTGTCTTGCTGGGTATTTGGTAGGTGCTAAATGTTTTCAACCTACAATGATGTGTTGTATAATTTCTCCTATTTCTTTATGTAATCTGCAATGATCACTTGATCCAGGCTTCTTAAAGATAATCCTTTAATTGCTGAAGAGATGACTGGTCCTGGATTGCCTTCAAAACCCATTGGTTCTACAAATAAATCTGTGTGATTCACCCATTTGTGTGATGCTCCATTGTCAAGATATTTTTGGCTAGATTCAACGTGGACGTCTGCCATGACGGGCCTCTTGATTCTTCCCTTGGATGTTAAGCATTTTATTCTTATTGTTGTTCTGTCATCTCTGACTCTTCACGAATCCATTTGAGGTTTTCTTGGCAGAGATACTAGAATACATTGACATTTCCTTCTCCAGCGCATTTTACAGATGAGAAAACTGAGGCAAACAGAATTAAGTGACTGACTTGGCCAGTGTCACACAGCTAATAAGTGTCTGAGGATGGTTTTGAACTCAGGAAGATGAGTCTTCCTGATTCCCAGTCAAGTGTTCTGTGCACTCTGCCACCTAGCTGCCTAAGCATTTTTCGGCTCTGTCTAAAGGTAGATGGACTTTGATTACATTCAACAGTGTGAACTATTATTAACCTTTATTTTTACTAAGTGAAGGGCTGTTTGCTTATTCCAAAGTTATTCTGCAGATTTTTTACCTATTCAACATGTATTCTGACGATATCTATCAATCCTCTTTCTTATTTTTGGCAAGGAAGTGTTAAGTTTTCATTAGCTACCTTAGGATGTTGGGATTTGTATTTCAGCAAAATTTTATGGATTCTTAGAATTTTTCTCCCTATCTATTCATGGATCCTTTTATGGTTGCACAAATATGTATTTTGGGTATTACATACATGTTAATTGCTTTAAATATGTTCTCATCGAGCTTTGATTTCAGGATGCCAATAAATCTCTTAACACATTATTAACATATATTATTAACATATTGAGCATAGCTTTCTCCTTGATAGTTTTATGTTCAATGTGAATGCTTCATTAGTAAAAATTGCCTTTGTCCCTTGACTTATTCTATAATTCTATTCACAATTAATGTTTTGTTGTTCTCATATTTTTCAATTGAATTCAAAGAGAAACAGTCTTGAGACAAGTCAATATTTTGCTATTTTTGTTTTATAATCCATTTTCTACAGATTGTTGCATAGATGGATAAAACAATTGCTTTATATAGTTGGGTCAAAGTATAAGGATTTCAGATCATCCTGTCTTAGTGCCCTGAAAGCATCCTCAGGACAACTGAAACAACAGATAAGACAGCAAGGATTATATGGACCTCTTCCTATTCCCTCACAATCTTGATCTCCTCACAATCTTGATCTCCTTAATCAGGTTGCTGTTATCTGACTTTTCATTCCATATAGCTTGGAGATTGAGTGCTTGGTATGATGACCTCTATTAAAAATGATCTTAAGCTTTTTTACGAATCCATGCTATGTCAGAAAGGGCAATTGTGGGCAAGTTTACAATATAATAATGCTCCAGTTTCCGTACAATTTTTGTTGAATTATAAAAGATACTTTGAAGATGACCTTTACAAATGTAAAAATAAATGTTTATATAACTGTACATTTATGTAGATTTTTGTTGTCTCTCAGTCTATGAAAAATAATAAGCCTGCAGTGTGTACTTCTAACCACCAGATCATGTCATGCTAGATAACCTATTAAATTTTTGCAGTCCACAATGATAGGTTGCAGAGCACTGTTGAGCAACAACTCCGCTGTTTCTTTGCATAATCTATATTGATTACTAAGCCTGGGTTCCTTAGGGATAACCCTTTCATTGTTCCTAGTGACAGTTAGTTGTTCCTGAACTATCATAATAAAGCCTTCCTTTTCCACAAACAAATCAGCATGATTTAGCCATTTGTTCAAGACCTGTCAACTTACTGTTACCTGGACTCATGTAAGGCACTGACATTCTAGTTGGACAGGTAGATGATGCAGTGGATAGAATGTCCAGCCTGAAGTCAGGAAGACTGGAGTTCAAATCTGACCCCAGGCACTTCCTACCTGTGTAACTCTGGGAAAATCACTTAACTCTGTTTGCCTCAATTTCCTCATCTGTAAAATGAGCTGGAGAAGGAAATGACAAAGCACTCCAGGATCTTTGCCAAGAAAACCCCGAAAAGGGGTCACAAAGAGTTGGAAATGACTAAAAGTAAGTCAACAATAACAAACGCATCACAGCTGCTTTCAGGGCAGGTCTTTGAGGCTGCTGTTTCATGCTGAGACTGTCTAGAACCTACTAGCACATATGCCACATTAACCAAGCTGTCTACAAAAAGAAACAATACCCCAGCTACTGAGACCCACACAGGTCTAGACACCAGGTTCCTTCCTAGCAGGAAACTGCCCTAGACCATAATTTCAAGCCCTGAGCTTCTCATATAGACCCAGAAGCAGGAATTCAGACATCAGGACTGACTTAGAGCTAAGAGTTGCCATCTTCTGACAGTGCATCATCCCCTGATATTATAGGATAAGGTAGAGAAACTGACTGAATGTAAGTCTAGTCATGTGTCTGAGGTTATAATCCAGTATTTACTGATTCAGAGGCCCAACTCAATCTCCTTTCTTCCCTGGCATTTGTAAAAAAAAAAAGAACTGATGCTAATTTACTTGGTAAAATTGCCCTTTTTTCCAAAAACAAACAACTTTGAAAGACTCAAGAATGTCCATCTACAAAATAACCTGCCATTATTCCAGAGCACCCATGATAAAAACATGCTATTCAATACCTCATAAAGAGGTTAGGGGCTCAGGGAGCATACTGAAACATGTTTTGTAGATATAGTCAAGACAGGAGTTTGCTTCATTTAAATGTGAAAATTTGATATGCGGGTTTTTGTTTTCAGTAGCGACCTGGTTGGGAAAGGAAGATGGCTGATTTTTGTTGGCTGAAAAAAATATTTTTTAAAAAAGAAAAAAATTAAAGAAAGCAAGAACCATGTAGTAATAAAATATAATTTTAAAAATACCTAAAAATGGAAATGATCTATCTGTTCAAAAATATTTTAGCAGCTCTTTTTTGTGGTGATAAAGAATTGAAACGGGAGAATTCCTTTCCATCAACTGAGGAACAGCTGAACAAGTTGTGGTATATGATTGGGATGGAACACTAATGTGCTCCAAAAACTGATGAGCAAGGTGCTTTCAGAAACACCTAGAAAGTCTTACATGAATTGATACAACGTGAAATGAGCAGAACCAGAACATTACACAGCAACAGCAATATTGTATAATGATCAACCGTGAATGACAGCTTTTCTCAGCAATACAGTGACTGAAGGCAATTCTAAAGGACTCAAGATGAAAAATACTGTTTACCTCCAAAGAAAGAACTGATGGAGTCTGAGTGCAGATCAAAGCATCTTTTTCTTACACTTTATTTTTCTTGGGGTTTTTCCCTGTCTGTGTTTTCTTTTACATGACTAATATGGAAACATGTTTTCCATGACTGTACATATGTATATATAACCTATATCAAATTGCTTGCTTTCTCAATGATGGAGGAGGAGAGGAAGAGGGAAATAATTTGGAACTCAAAATTTTTAAAAAATGAATGTTAAAATGGTTTTTACATGTAATTGGGAAAAAATAAAATATTTTTTTAAAAATTAACTAATACTGTCCATGATCATCACAAGACCCTGGAAGATAGACTATACAAGTAACTAGTATACTCATCTGATGATGATACTACTTTGGGGCATGAACTTAGTAGGTCTAATACCCCTTGGGGCATCCATGCTGCACTGGATGCAAAACCTGACCTGGTTTTCAACTTCCAGATACTTGGGGTTTGTTCTAACTTCTGAAATTTCCTAGGTCAGAGATTTTACTTGCTGTGCTTAAAACAGAAGAAAACAAGTAAAAAAACCAAAGGACATCCCCTTTCTTGGAGGCCATTTGGCCTCAGAACAGGAAGACCCTGCATCCCTTCCACTCCAAGCTTGGTTCACTGAGCACCATCATATCACCAGAATTCAGATGAAGACAGTGAGGCCAAGAACAGCCACAAGGAGGCAGAATTGCCAAGGCAGTAAAACCTTTTTGAATGCCACCATAGCCAATCAGAAAACTGCCCCTTCACCGTGTAACCTACATGTAACCTATCAGAACCAGTTACAGAATTTCTACCTATTCTTCAGTCTTTCCATAGCTCTTTCCTTCTGTGTCATCACTGTTCCGGCATTAGTTCCCTACCATCTCCCCCTGTGAGGAGATGCCAGCTCGATGGTCTAGGAATGCACCGGACAGCTCCCCCTACCTTACACAAAAATGACCCATTCCTACAGGTTTGTGAAAAATACAAAAAGGCCACCTCTCTATCCACTGGACCATACTGCCTCTCATAATAACAATAATTTTTAAACACCTAATAATTGGGGTTAATGTAGTGCTTAAAGATTTATAAAACACTAGCAACAACTTTGTGAAGTATATTAGATATGTAATGACATGCATGTTGTTTATTAATAATAAGCTACTGCCACCCCCACACAAATTTATTGTTTTTATTGACTCTACAGTATTGATGCATATTACATTAATGGTACAACAATAAAAACAAGCATATGGATTAAAAAAAAAGGTATATTTTCAGGAAGACAAATGGAGGCTCCACCACAGAGATACCCTGCAGCCTCTCCCCTGGGACTGGACAAGAGCTGCCACAAAAGAGAGAATCTCAGCACATGAGAAATCTGATCTCTTTCTAAGGCATGGAGACCATGTCTGAAAAACCGCTGCCCTTAGTGCTGCTCAAGATGCTTCCCGTGCTCAAGGGTCCTAGCTGCAATGGCAGTGCTCACTGTGCTCTTCCATAGACCTCCGAAGTAGAGCACTATGGTAACTAGGATCATGATAGGGATACATTGATCATGGAAGAGGGGACACAGATGCTCACCAACTAATCCTCCCAGGTGTGGTCACCACCCTTCCCTAACAAGAGCAGTATTTTGAAGAGTTGTTTGCATCAAAAAATATCTCCCCCACTTCATTGTTCCCTGTTTTTTCATCATTAGAGAATATCCCTTTGAATTTTTAAAGTTTTATCCCATTAATATGCAGCTGTAAGGGCAGTTAAAGCCCCAAAGCTATGAAACTAGCCATATATACAAAATAAGAACAGGAATTTGGAAGAAAGGATTGACAGGTAATATCTTTACATATCCTCCTCTACTTCATTCACATAGGAAGTCAAAAGAAGGACTGAGCTGAGGGGACCTTCAGATTCAGCCAGCATCTTTTTGAAGGACAGCCTATAAAATGATGCTGAATGGGTGCAGTTATGTAATTGGACATGACTCTGGGGATTAATAAGAAAATTCTAACCTTGAATCAGACAGAAGCCATAGACAGCAATACAGTTCTTGGTAAACAAGAAGTGGAGATTACCACAGGAAGTCCATAGCAGCTGTTGAACAGACTAGTTGCTCATGTACCAAGGAATCATCTTTTTGAGAAGAAACAGATTTTATAGGCTCTTATAATTGATTGATTTTCCTTATGTGAAAAAAGTCATTAAGGGATTTTCTGTAGTCTGATGACTGAATATATGAAACCCCTGTCTTTATAAAACATTCTTTTATGAATTATTCCTCTTAGGAAGAAAAGACGGCATGTTGGCTGAGTATTCTAGCTATACATAGAAGGTATAAGAAGAGAAATATTCCATAACTTTATGGTCAATGTCCCATGCCTAACAGCACCTAGCAGTGACCAAGGAATTAGTTGAGCACCATCAATCAATATTCATATAAGAGCAGCAGGGAACAATGTCTAGTAGATATCTTTATTCAATTAACATTTAAAAACAAAAGCATGCAACTCTTCCCACATCACAATTGTTCAAATCAGAAATGTCTTCCTAAGTAAATAAATAATAGTAAGAATACATGATAAATAATATAAACATTATATATATATATATATCTGTGTATACAAGTATATTTATACATATATACATTTATAAAGTCAATATTTGGCTTGATATAAAAACAATAAGAGCAATATTTACAATGACCCTGTAAAAGGAATACTCTTCTCATTTCAAAGAGATCAAAATAATTATGCCCTTCCCTCCTTTCTCTTGCACACATCCTCTGCGCTACCCTTCATGCTCCTGCCAAATGCCACGTTTTCTGATCAGGCTTTGGCTTTCCCCCATAAGGAAATGGCCAGGAAGTGTCAAGTGACTCCCGAGGCCATTGCTATTGTGGAACCTAAGCTAGATAAAAAGCTGGAGGGAAGCCACGGAGTCCAGCACTAACTGGTTGAATCGAGTGAACATTGTGCTACTAATGACCTGCAGGAGCTGGGTGTTTGTGCTCCTATTCATTTTTGTGAAAATGCTGATTATGCATTTTGATATAAAGTCCCAAGGAAGGCCTCACATCCCTATGAGACTCAATGCTACCAAGGATCAGAAGGAAGAGATTGGTATCCAGTGATCTAAGGTGCAAGATATTGAGTATGAATACCAGCTTCTTGAAAAAGATGATGCCAGTTTATTACATATGGAGATACCAGGAAATAAAATTGCTACAACTACTTGTACAGGATGAAAGTGCTGGGTGTCATCTGTGCATCTAAGGGTCCCATTCAAGTCAGAAAACAGTCTCCTCCTAATTTAATGGGTCAAAATTTCCACTCCCATAGGCTGGAGCTTTGAAACACAAGTCTCCCCATCAAAGGCCTCCACAAAACCCTCACTGATATCCTGCTGTGTTGTCATAAGAAAATTCAATATGAAATTAGCATCTGGTCAAGGTCAATATCTAAACTATCAAGAATTAATAAAGTAACTAGTTGATGCTATCAAAGCTTAAGGTGGAAACATAGCGGCAACACCAGTCTGCAGCTAAGGATGTGAAACATTCTCATCAACAACTAGCCACATCACCTATAGGCACTTCAACCAGAAGAATAAAAGAAGTACTTCTGAGAGATGAAGAGTTTTAAGGATAACTGTAACTTACAGAGAGCATCCTCAGACTGAATTTGGGGATCACCATAGGCGTCATCATGCCAGTAGTAGCATCCAGTCTCAGTACTCAAGGATTTATTCAGGGTGTAACATATAGCAGCACTGGACACAGCAATGATAAAGCTATAACTAAAATTCTTGAAATGTGCACCAGGAGGATCCCTCCTTAGCTCATCCCTCTGGTCTGTCACAGAACTTAGGCACCATGAGGCTCTCTGTCCCTTTCCACTGGTACTTTTCTAGAGTTGAATCTACATGTTCTTTCTCAGCCTTTGTCACATCTTCCTTATCCCAACTTGCTTTGGATCATTATTATTTCCTAAATGTTTTAGCAGGAAGGGAAACAGTTGTGATGATAAAAACAAAAACCATATCTTTATACATAACTGGATGAGAACTGTCTAACCCTTGGATGTATCATTTAAATTTGTGAAGTGAGAAGGGCAGACAGGAGATAGGATGTTTTACTTAAACCAGGCCTTGTTTGGAGTTGCATTTAGTGGGACTTCTTTGCCCTTCTCTTCCCCATATTACACAGCAAGACTGACAAGTGGCTGCTGGAAATTCTTGTGATACTGCCACTAATGCCATGTTTCCCTCAGTGAGTAACTTACTAGTCTAACTCTATAAACTAATTATTAAATAAAACAAAGATCTATTTTAAAAAAAAAAACAACTATCTTCCCCCAGTGATATGCTAAATGTGGGTATGCTTGCTATACCTGATTACATCTTTCCTACACACCTAAAAAGCACACAAGACCATCAGGGAGCCAACCTAGCAGAAACGGAACTGGTATCAGCATCAAAATAACCTCACCTGAGGACATCAGTGACCCTGCAGCATCAGCACAGTGAATTATCCATCCAGGCATATGCCTTGACAATAAATGTTTCCTGTGTTCATGCCTCTTCATGTATGTATCTGGTCACACATGTTCTCTCTGTGTGTATTTATCTGTGTTCGTGCCTAACTACATATGTGCTTTTCCACATATGCATCTTGGGTTTGTGACAAGGTGCCCTATCTTATGAAGTATCTACTTACAATTATACAAACATAGGGAACCTACATAGTTCAAAAATCAATGAGTGAGGCAGCTAGATGGCACAGTGAATACAGCACTGGCCCTGGAGTCAAACACTTTAAACTTACTAGCTGTGTGACCTTGGGCAAGTCACCTAACTCCAATTGCCTCACCTTCCCTCTCCAAAAGAAAGAATGAGTAATAGCTGACATTTATAGTTATATATAATCTCCTTTGGATCTGACAACAGTAACACAAATATCAGTATGCCTACTTTATGGATCAAGAAGCAGAGACTTAGAGAAACTAAAGCATTTGCCCAGGCTTATTTGGTAAGTGTCAGAGCAAAGCCTCGGGATGCAAGTCTAACTCATTATGCTGCCTATCAATCATAGAAGCTCACATATGCAAGGTGCCTTACACTTTAAAAAGTAAAGTTTTCCCAACCACCTTGTGAGTTATTATCATCCCCATTTTACAGATTAAGGGACTGAGGGTCAAAGAGTTTGAGTGGCTTTTTTGCAGTCACACTAGTGACTAATAAAAGTCAGAGCAGAGACTTAAATCCAGTTCTTCTGACCCCAAATCCAGTACTCTTGCCACTATTTTGTGCTATAGTATAGAAAGGCATTCTAGTTTCTGAGGACTTTCCCTAATGCCTGTGATAAGGGGTGAAAATCTGGAGATAAGATGAACACAAGCACTAAGGTGACTTTGAATTCCTGTCCCTATTCTTATGAAGATGCCAAAAGATTTCATATGATATTTCTTGTGACTTATTATGGTAGAATCACTGGGAATAGAACTAATAACTCCGTTTTCAATTTTTGATTTCATTTCAATGATATCTCAGCATCCTCATATTAAAAGACCCCATTGGTCATTGGGTGCTTTTCTGAACTAAAGACATATAGCAAGGGTAAGCCTACTGCTGTCATCATTTTGTTTTTCACCTAAAGAACATTTCTCTTTAAGAACATGTGTTATTTTCCATGAGATTATTCTCTTGACTCATAAAAAGCAAGAACAATTTTTTAATGTTTTTAGTTGTTATTTCACTTAAATGCAGCAGGCATGTATCTTAATTCTGATGCATTGAGTATGCTCTGGTAGCCTCATTCCAACTGACACACACACACACACACACACACACACACACACCATGATGCTTTCTTATAAAGTACATATAAACAACCACCTGTTCTTCCATCTCCCTTCTAAGCAGTCATAAATTCATAGATTGCTAGAGCTAGAACAACATCAGGGATCCTCTAGTCTACCTCTCTCATTTTCCAGGTAAGGAAATGGAGTTAACATGCGTTTTCCAAAGCCACAAGCTGTCTAATACCAGAGCTGGGGCTTGAACCCAGGCTTCTTGGCTCCAATTTTAGGGTTGTTTCCAATACATGAGCTACAGGTGGCTCCCAACAGTTCACAAATATGTCATGGAGTGTTTTAGGGTTACATTCTTAACTTCTTAAAGAGTTTTATCTGAGACTCCACTAATCACTTTCAGCTGAGATCCGTTTCCTCTAAGTCAAGTTAACTGGCAAAGGACAAAATCTCTGATGATGAAGTTTGAGAATATATTCCATATGCAGACTGAGAGCCAAAGCATCACATTCACACGTTCCCCTTTACTCATTCTGGTTAACAATGTTTATAAAAAACAAAATCAGCAAATATTTAAGCGTCAACCCTGTGTAGAGAGCGCTGAGCTATGCAGTCAAGGAAAACAGGATAGAATACACGGCAAATATATCTGAAGTAAAGAGAATGGGATCTGAACACAGGGCTGGAATACGATCATCCGAAACTAAGTACTGGTACGACTATGTTCATTTACCTGAGTTAGTCATACCAATCCATTAACCTAATCAAAGAAATGCTGGAGATGTTCATGGTATCATAAATTTAGACTTAGAGTGAACCTTCATATCCAACCCACTCATTTTACATATGAGGAAATCAAGGGTTAGAGGAAGCTAGATAACACAGATTATAAGTAGTAGGGATAAGATATACCTCCCTGGACTCTGACTACAAACTCATTGTTCTTTCTATGGTTGACCAAAAAAGGGTATACGCCCTTTTAATATATAATCAGACAGATTCAGAGCTGGTTGGAAGGTTGGGTAGCTAGCTGTCAATCATTCAATGTCAATGAAGCAGGCAGGAAGTCTCCCGTGGAGTACTCTAGGGATCTATGCTAGACCTGGAGCTGTTTAACATTTTTATTAATGACTTGAATGAAGGCAAATATGGCAAAATCATCAGATTTGCAGGTGGCACTAAGCTGGGAGGGATAGTTAACATGCTAGAGGATAGTCAGAATCCAAAAAGATCTTGATAGGCCAGAGCATTGGAGTGAATTTAACAAGATGAAAGCCATAAGAAAATCAACGTAAGGTCTTACATTTGAGTATATGAAAATCACTTTTATCAGTACAAGATGGCAGAGGCCTGGTTAGACAGCAGGTTTTCTAACAAAGTTCAAGAGGAAGTTGCAGTATAAAATAGCAACCAGAAATGCTGATATAGTCGTGAGCTACTTTAAGAGACAGAGAGCTTTCAGGGAAATGGAGGTGAAAGGTCCTCTGTACTTCGCCTTTGTCAGATCTCATCTGAACCTATGGGTGCCAAGTTTTAAGAAGGACGTCAATAAGCTAGAGAGTATCTAAAGGAGGACCTTGAGTCCATGCCCTATGAGGATCAGTTCAAGGAAATAAGAGTGCTTAACCTAGAGAAGAGAAAACTGGGGAGGAAAAGCAATATGAGAGTTGTATTCAGATTTTTGAAGGTCTGACACACAGTAGAAAGATTAGATTTGTTGCATTTGGTTCCAGTAGACAAAACCTGGAACCGTGGGTGGAAGGGTGGGGTTTTCTTGGCAAGGATACTGGAGTAGTTTTCCATTTCCTTCTCCAGTTCATTTTCCAGATAAGGAATTGAGGCAAACAGGATTAAGTGATTTGCCCAGGGTCACACAACCGGAGGCTGGATTGAATTCAGGCCTTTCTGACTTCAGGTCCAGTGCTTGGTCCAGTGAACGGAAGATGAGATTTTAATTCAGAACAGTTAAGTAACTTAGCAGTAAGTCTCAGAGCTGAGTTTTCAGTACAGGTGTTCTGAGTTTGTTTCATTTCAGGACAGGAAAGCCAACAGAAAAAGAATTAAGGAAGAAATTTTCCATAAGGTTGTCTCTGTGTATGGCAGATGTAATGTTTGAGAACCATTCCCACCGTATACTATAGTCAAAATAGTCAGCAACGGTCAAATGCCACAGCTCTGAGATTTACTAGCAAGGTCACCTATGCTCTCTGAGCCTCAGCCTTTCATCTATAAAGTGGGGGAAACTGAACTTATTGGTCTCCAAGATTCTTTCTGCCTCAAAACCCAAAGTCCTTATTTAGAAAGACTTTCCAAATATCTTTTTCCAGCCTATTTTTTTGATTAATTTGCTGTTGGTCTACTTTCCTTCTGTCTGAGGGGAGAACAAAAGAATATTTTTGATAAAATATTCATGTATTTCACAAATCCAATATTTGATAAAATATTCATTCATGAATGGATGGACTTAGAGTAGGGAAGATCTGAGATCCTTTCCCACAACACTTCCCAGCTTTGTGAAGAGATCACTGAACCTCCCTGAGCCCATTTCTTTATGTATTTTAACAATGAGGGTGTTGGACCTCTCCGGTCTCTTTCAGCTCCAGATCATTTTAAATTACTTTTTCAATTAGCAAGTGTTTATTTTCTTTCTCTCTCATCTCCCCTCCCCAATCTAAATCTATAATAATCTATGGCAAAGTTCCTTAATTTAATATTTAAGATCTCTCTACACTTAGCTACAGTCAGCCTTTCCAGACTTACTTACATCATTCCTTTCCATGCATGCTATAGCCCAGTCAAACTGAACTACTCACTGTTCCCTTCTCTCTTCCAGTCCCATCCTCCATCCCAACTTATCTTTGGGATGGGAGGTCCCCCCCTTCTGAAATATACTTCTTCAACATGTCCGTCTCTTAGAATCTTTTTCCTTCCAAGTCCAGCTCTGCAACACCTCCTTAATGAAGCCATCCTTGATAATGTTCTTCCTCAGTAAAAGTGATCTCTCACTCCTCAGATGTCATACAACACTTTGTCTTGACCTCCCTCCTTCTCTCGTCACATTTTCTTTGCCTTACCCATCTGTGTATGTCTTCTTATGCCCCCCTACTAGATTATAAACTCACTGACAACATAGACCTTAGTATCTCAAGTTCCAAGCTCTGAATTTCACAAATCCAAAGAAGACATCATTTCAGACTCTTATGGGAACTCCACCCTTGGTATTAGTGTCTTTGTTCTATGGATTATCTCCAATCTGTCCTCTATCTAGCTCGTTTGTACATAATTGTCTTCATATCATCTTCCCCCATTAAGATTGTGAACTCCTTGAGGGCAGGATCTGTCTTTTACCTTCCTTTGTATCCCCAGCACTTTTAACAGTGGCTGGCACATAGTAGGTATTTAATAAATGCTGATTGCTTATTTGTTATTGATTGAAGTGGTGAACAACTTGCCTATTACCTGTAGTCTTAAGAGCAGAGATTTTTATCCTTTTTGTGTCAGGGATGCCTTTAACAACCTGGTAAAGCCAGTGGATCCCTTCTCAACAGAATGTTTGTTGTCCACATTCATAATTGAAGGACATGCTAAATTTCATTTAGAGGCTAATAAATATATATGTATGTATATGTACACATATTCAAATTTCCCATCCAAGTTCACCAATCTCATGGAACATATCCACAGACTTTATGGTCTAAGATGTCTTGTCTTAAAGAAGCAAAGGTAAGTGACTTGCCCATAGTCACTTTATAGTTATGTGTCAGAAAATAAAATTTGAACCCGTGTCTTCCTGGCCTCAAGTCTAGTAGTCTACACTACAATAGGGGTGTCAGACACACTGCCCATAATACCCCCGTGCGTGATGCAAGCTAGATTAAAACATAACGGGGAAATATTTAACAAAATAAATGAAAATGGAAAATAGATAATAATAATATATGGTTTCTAAGTCAATATGTGGCCCTCAGGCATTCCTTGTGTATAGCTTAATGGTTCCCATATCTATTTGAGTTTGACACCACTGCACTACCTGATGCTACCCTCTTTTCCTTAATGCCTTACATGTAATAAACATGAAGGTTGGAAATGAATTGAACTGAATGTTAGGCAGGAACTGTAGTTAAAGGTCCATCTAAGAGGCAGACAAAGCAATATTCATGGCTGCCATGAATGCCATGAACTCTAGCTGTTTTAGAAGGTATAAGGGTTAGTAAGTTGTTGCTTTGCATTGGGTCCTATATTTTTTTTTTTTACCATTGAGACACTCCTAAATAGGACCTTCTGGGAGCCATGTTAGCAGATCAGGTCCTGTAGATTTTCAAGAAATAACAAATCTCTGTTTTTCAAGAGCTCTGGGCTAGAGGTTACAGGTATACTGTGTATCTGAACAAGGTTGGTGTGAGCTAGCAGTGCCGATCAGAAATAAACTTAGAATATAGCTCCCCTCTACATAGATGGCTTTTAATTTTCAACTCTGGATTAGTGGGTCATCTTTCCCTCAGCTGTGACAAGGAAGGTTTGTCCTCTATGCTCCTTCTCCCTTAGAGAAATTGAGCTGCAGTATTTCTTGCTCTAAACGATGGGATACAAATATGTATGACCTGGAATGAACTGGGTGAGAGGGTGGATGAAGAGTGACCCTAATACTTTCACAGAATTGTAAAATATTAGAGGTGTAATGAACCTTGGAAATCTAATCCAAACCCATTGTTTTATAGATAAAATATCAGAGGATTGAAGTGATTTTAATACCAAAAATACTAAAGATGGGTTTTTACCAAGCCAAATCTCTGAATAAAAAAGAAAATATTTTTCAGATGTGTATGATCTTTTTCAGCCTGCTTGAATGTATCTCTAAATTACTTCATCATTTGAAGGACTGAGGAATGGGAAAGGTCAAAGAGAGACTTTTATCATTTTGTTGAATATTTTAAATATTTATTACTTTTTTATAGACTAAACATATAAAATCATATGTTCTTAGAATTACAAAGATTCTTAGAGGTCATCTTGTCTGACTTCTACTCTATTGCAGATACTGAAGGACAAATAGTAGAAACCATCTCATAATATAATTTGTTATGAGTTGATATGCAGAAATATGTCAACACGTATTTGAATGTATCATTAAGTAAATGTGTGTATATGAATAGATAGATATCCAGATAGATATGAATATGGATCATATACTTCAGGGGTCCCTGACTTCATTGGCATTGGTATGCACTCTCATGGAAAAGGAAGAGGAAAGGAATAAGCATTTATAGAGTACCTACTATGTGCTAGGCATGATGCTAAGTACATTTCACAAGCTTATTCTCCCCCAAAAGCCTTGCAACATAGGTGATATTCTTCTCCCCATTTTATGGCTGAGGAAACAAAGACAAACAAAAGATAAATGACTTGCGCAGGGTGACACAGGTGGTAAGCATCTAAAGTCACATTTGAACTCAGATTTTCCTGACTCCAGGTCCCGTGCTCTATCCACTGCACCAGCAACTATACATCACAATCATTTCTTGCCTGTGTAAAGAGTCACTATAATGACTGTAGCAAAAAATTTAAAAAGTGTTTTTACTTGGTAGCTAAAGCATGGGACAGTGGAAAAGTGTACTGAATTTGAGTCAAAGGACCTATGTTTGAATTCCAGATTTTCCACTTACTAGTGATGTGACCTTGGGTAAGTCACTTAATTTCTCTGTTTCTCATTTGTGAAATGAGAGGATTGGACTAGATGATCTCTGATGTACCTTTCAGCTCTCAATATCTGATCCTAACTCTTCCGGTGATAAGTTTCTCTGAACCAGTCTGGAGAATTGGGAGGATTGGGGTGGGAGGAAAAGGAGAATTTGAATACCAAACCTTTTTTTTTTGGTCTTTTGCCAGACCTCACAACCAAAGATTTTTCAGTTTAGTAGGAACTAGAGTTTGAGACCTGTTAATATAGATTTTGAGAATCAAAAATCACTTCTAATCAGAGCATATCAGATGTAGAGGAGGAAGGAAACCTAGAGGTCACTTAATTTAACCTCTTTGATTTACAGATGAGGAAATTGAGATCTCTGTGTCATAATGAAGCATCAGAGTCAGACTTTAGTGGAGCACAGTACTTAGCATGGAGGAGGATGGAGACTGAAGCTGTGATGTCACTAGTACATTCCCCAGGTGAAGAAATCTCCACCAATGCAGAGAAGTACTCTCTCTACAACATAAAGTCTTGGAGCAGGCATTTTTAACTTGGAATTTCTGGGTTTCATGAACCTGGATGAGACAAAAATAGATCCTTATTTCCACTTACTCTAACTGAAATTTAGCATTTCCTTTCATTCTGATTTGTTAAAATTTTTCTGAGAAGGAGTCTATTTTCAGTCATTTGTCAGTCATATCTGACTCTTGATGGCCCCATTTGAGGTTTTCTTGGCAGAGATACTGGAGTGATTTTCCATTTCCAGCTCATTTTACATATGAGGAAACTGAGGCAAACAGAATTAAGTGACTTGCCTAGGGCCACACAGCTAGTCAGTGTCTGAAGTCATATTTGAACTCAAGAAGACATGTCTTCCTGAATCCAAAACCAACATTCTATCAACTGTACCACCTATATTCTTCTATAGCACACAGAAAGGTCAAGAACCCCTGCCTTAGGGTCACTTAAGTGACTTATTCAGGGTCACATAGCCCCTTGATCCCAGGTCTTTCTCACTCTGAAGTCAATTCTTTAGTCTCTCCACTATACTCCCTCTCATTAACATGTATCAAATAAGGGTAAAGAGGTAGAAAGGGGGGAAGGAAAGGGCCAAATTTCTAAAGGCTAAATCCAGCAGAAAAGAAGCTGTAATACTGATAATTGAGTGTCACTAAAATAGTATTAAAGAGAACATAGGAGGTTCGATCACAGAAACAAAAACCTTAGTTTATCTCACTAGCTGGGTGAAACAGAACTCATGTAAAGCAACAAGGGGCCACCTAAGAGGGATGATTTAAAAAAGACTAGAAATGACTGCTTTGTGCACAGTCTCTTCTCCCTTCAACCAGCCGGAAATCCACATATGACCCTTTTATGGCTTGAAACTAAATTGAATTGAACACACATTCATTAAGTATTTAATATGCATAGTGCACCCTCTGCTAAGTACTAGGAATAAAAAGATGAAAAGTGGCACAGACTCTACCTTCAAGGGTCTTATCATCTAATGTGGGTTTGACATATTTCTATAAATCAATATCATGCATGGTCAATTGAGACTAAAGTATAAGAAGGGCATGGACAAGGTCCTACACTAAATATGAATGTCCAGAGATGGGAAAGAGATGGACAAGATTGCAGAAGTGTAAGTCTAGTTGGATAGTAGCATATGCAAAGTAACAGAATGAAATAAAGTTGGAAAGGGAGATTGGAACCATACTATGCAGGATTTCACAGGCCAAGGTAAGGAGTTTGCATTTTATCCTTAGTCAAGGGGGAGCCTCAGGAGGTTTTTGCAGTAATGGAATAACATGGCCATACTCATGCATCAGGAAATTATTCTAGGAACAATGTGAAAGGTAGATTTGAAAATGGAGAAAGTAGAGATGAGAAGAACATTAGGGGACTATTATATAATAGTCTGGTGAAAGCTAATAAAGGCTTACAAGTCAGGAATGGTAATGGGAGTGTAGAGGAAGGGGTGCACGTGAGATAAGGTGAGAGGAAGGGGACGTGGAGGGGAAATTCTAAAATGAATACAAGTTTACAAACTGGAAGGATGGGGGTGCTATCAGCAGAAAAAAGTAAGGGGGTGCAAGTCTATTGTCTGAGATAGGTAGCACATAAATGGCTTTTATCGATATGTTTGCATGTACAACATGTTTAGATTATCCCTAAGAGAGAAATGACCAGAAGAGATGGGATAAAAGACAGGTAAATTTTAATGGAGACAAAGAAATAAATAAAAGTCTGATGCACTGGATAGCCCTGATAGAACAATTTACCTGGGGTCCTTGGTGACAGGAAGACAGGTAGCCCTGGGAACCCAAGGGTCAAGAGTTAGGATATCAGGGGTGAGGGGAAAGAAATGGGTAGGAGCAGCAGAGGAATGAAGAGGCAAGCATTGAAGGTCATTTCTTCAGGTTTCCAGTTTTGCCGAGAGCTAACCCTGATAGAGGCTTTTCTCAGAAAACCAAAGAACGCTACTGAAAGCAGACCAAAATGTCAGTCACAGGAAAGATCCATGTGCTAAGAGTGCCACCTTGAGAAGAACTTGAATATGTGTTAGAAGAGGGGGAAAGTCTTCTTTTCTAAGCACTAAACTCTAAGGGTACCCAGTTTGGGACTTGTTTTTAGCCAACACGCGAATCCTTGGTCACTGCCAATCATTCCACAAAATTTCTTCATATGGATCAGATTACAGAATAATTCATTTTCCCCGCACTAGCAACAGATATATATATGGAGAGATACATACACCCCCTGCCAGGGGTGGAGAGAGCAAACAGCTAAAAGTAGAGAAGCCAGCAGTTGGCTGATCAGCATGTCACTGACCCAGCATGCCTGAGACCCTTCATGTTCCTTCTGTGAGTCAACATTGCTTCCAATTCCAGGAGCCTTTGTGAGATGTATTGCTATCCCACCTTTAGGATAGCTTTCTTTAAGAAAAAAATATTCTTGCTACCTAAGTGGGGAGAAAAATATTTTTGTTTGGTAGCTGTTGTCTAGTCATTTTTATAGCAGACTGCAACTAAACTCAGCCAAAATAAATTCAAAATGAAAAATTACAACCCTAAGAAAGTAGAGGATAAATCTACCTCTGCTAACAATGCAAATGTTTAGAATGTATCTTAGGATGATCACGTTAAAATGAAAAGGTACCTAAGCTAGTTCAAACTCTTCATTTTACTCTAAGAGACTTAGAAATGTTGTGACTTGCCCAAGGTCACTTAGTTACCAAGTCAGAGCTAAGTTTCAAATCCACGTCCTCTGACTCTGTCACTCATAGTTGGAACCTGGTTCTGGTCATCTTGGACTATATGATCATTCCTTTCCAGGGGGCACTATTGACTCTCTGGGGTTTTTCTACTATGCCACAGAAACCCTGGAGGTTCACTCCTTCCCTCCTTCACATATTGGCAATGTCTTCCACCCCGAAGTCTCTTCCTAGACCCAGACCAGATACATCTTCATTCCTCTCCAGTTGATACTCCTGACTTCCTGGATTTTCCCTCCTGTGACCCTTTGATGAGAACCTTCATCACTCCCCTTTTCAGCTTATTTTTATGCGTTGTCTTCTCTTAACAGAATGTAAGCTCCTTTCTGCTTGTATTTCTATTCTCAGCACAATGTCTGACCCACAGAAAGTACTTAATGCTTGCTGACTTGATCTTGGGCAGGTCCATTAGCCTCTATGGGCTTCATTTTCCTTGTCTGTAAAATGAGAAGGTCGAACTAGAACAGGTAGTGCAGTGGGTTAGAGCCCCAGGCAGTTTCAGGAAGACCTGAGTTCAAATCCAGCCTCAGACACTTACTAGCTACATGACCCTAGGTAAATTGCCTAACCTCTGTTTGACTCAGTTTCTTCAACTATAAAATAGGGATAATAATAGCACCTGCCTCCCCGGATGGTTATGAGCATCAGAGGAGGTCATGTTGTAAAGTGTTTAGCATAGTACCTGCACACAGTAGGCACTATATACATGTTAGCCATTATTATTATTTACTTGAAGATTCTCTTGCAATGGTAATCGCAGTCCCAGGATTAATGAGTTAGCTACATATCCCAGTTTTATGTCGTCTGCAAATTTGGTAAGCATTCCTTCTCCTCCACATGAGCCATTGATAAAATGAATGAACAAATGATTTATCAAAAGCATTAAGTGCTGGATAGATAGTTGGGCTCAAAGCTAGGAAAATTTGAATTCAAGATTTACCTCTGATATATATCCTATGTATGGATACGAGACAAATCGGTTAACTTCTGAATTCTCAAGGAATTTACTTTCTAATGAAGGAGCTAAGATAGCAGAGTGATGGCCAGGCTGCAGGTTTTTGGTTTGTGAAGCCAAGAAGATAATGAATGGAACAGAAGGGCAGTAAATGAGCATGCCCTTTCTAGAAGCAATGGTAGTGTTATTGATTGAGTTACAACTCTCAGACCACTGGTAGAAAGATAGTGACTACTGGGTGAAAATGACAGGAAATAAGGACTCATGGTTCCAGGGAACCAAGCAGTTTGACTCCTTCCTGGAATACCATCTAGTGATGAGAATGGATGTCAAGGTCAATCCAGCGGAGAACTCTCTCCAAGTTGACACCATCAGTGACTATTCAAAATTAATAACCTCAGACTGATATAGGAACAACTAAATTGAGGCTAATGTGTCTCCCAAAATAATAATGAGCACAAAATAGTCCCTCTCCTGTAACAGGCTATAGAACCTTTCCAGAGTCAGAACTAGGAAATTTTGTGTCTAGCATAAGTGACAAGAGGTAGAGGAGGTAGGAGATGGGAAGGAGCTCACCTGAGGTGTGGTTGCTGGGAGAGTAATTCAGTCCAGGCCACCTCAAGCCCACTGCAGGAAAACCAGTACCATAGTGGGAAGAAAGAATATCCTGGCTTTCATGAATTTTTTATGCTACTTAAGGGTTGAAAGTGATGTTTATTGTTACTGTCCCAGTAGTTTTAAGCACGTCTGACTCTTCATGATCCCATTCAGGGTTTTCTTGCCAAAGATACTGGAGTGCTTTGCTATTTCCTTCTCCAGCTTATTTAACAGATGAGGAATATGAGACAAACAGGATTAAGTAACTTGCCCAGAGTCACACAGTTAGTAAGTGTCTGGAGGTCAAATTTGAACTCAAGTCTTCCTGACTCAAGAGTCAACACTCTATCAACTACACAATCTAGCTGCCCTGAAAGTGATGTTATTGAGCTGTAAATTTCACCACTCTGGGATAAGACAGCTCACCTTTCTCTAGTTACAGCTCTGAGCAGATATTGGGGTAACAGATTCATACTCTTGCTCTTAAACCATTGGTTTGAGGTTAATTGGAGAAGAAGTAGAATCTGGAACCAAAAATGTCAAACTAAACTATCAGACAAAAGCGAAGTTGAGAATCAGGGTCAGGTCTTCAAGTTTAGGTCAGAAACTCTGAGATCAGGATTTGGCCAGAGCAGAAGCAGTGATCCATAACGGAGGCCAGTAAAACAAAATTAAAATCAGGCATGCTAAAATCAAAGTTGTCATGAATATTAAAGACAGAATCAAGGAGAAAAGGGTCAAAACCATGGATCAAGCTCATAAGATGGCACAGAGTAGAGTCAAAAATGTTCTTCTAATTTGGTCCTTAAGGGCTGTGCTGTACATCTACTTTATAGATGAGATACACTCTAGCCTTATGACAAGTTTTCCAAGTAATTAAATCTTGATTGGGACAAAGACAGCCTGTCACACCGCTATTCTATTCAATAATTATTTATTAAATAATGTCACAATGAAGTTATATATTATAATTTTTGGTCACGCATACAGTAATCACTTTCAGTACCATTATTGTTTATTATGAATCACAACAGTACAAAGTAGGAGTTCACATATCCAGCCCCCTCCCATCTGCTTCTACCTCATTTTAGTCAGAATCAGCAATATGGTCAAAACTCCAAGAGGGTGAAGTGGGTCCAACAAAAGCAAAAGCTCTGCTGCATTCAAGACTTGGAGACTTTCTGGATTCAACTTCGTTTGACCACTCCCATCCCTGGGAAAGGCTGCTACAACTAAATGCACCTGATGTTTAGGGCAGCCATGTCCTGTGAACAGGCAGGGACAACAGTGGTGCTGGAGCCAGCTTGAACCAGCTCATGAGAGCCAATACTTAAATTTTTGGCAGGAGCATTTATACCTCAAAAAATCAACAAATGCTACAAAATGGGGCTTTATTTATTATTTTATTGATCCATTAGACTTAAGAAGGTGATGAAGAAAATGTGAGAATGCAGATTAAATTTAAAAATGTGTCCTATCATGAGTACTCTTTTCCACCCTAGAGAGCTTAGTGTTACAGTTAGCATCATAGCACTGACTGACAGCCCTTCTGTGGGTTAAAAAAGGAGGTAGGAGGAATGGTTAAGATCTTATTTTAATCATAATAGTTTAAGTCCTGAAATAGGAAATCATGACACATTCACTTTTAAATTATATGATGCATAGCAGATTCATGATAAACTTTTTTTTAACTCTCCAAACCTCTTACTTAGAATTCCCATGGTAGAGTAAGAATGTACCAGGGAGTGATAAAAGATTAGGCTAGACTAGGCAGGATTTGTTTGTAAAATGCATTGGATTACGGATCGATTTGGGCAACTAAGTGGTATGGTAGATACATTGCCAGGTCTGGAGTCAGGAAGACTCATCTTTCCAAGTTCAAATCTGACTTCAGACACATACTAGCTCTGTGACCTTGGGCAAGTCACTTAATCCTATCTGCTTCAGTTTCTTCATTTGAGGAAAAATGAGTTGGACAAGAAAATGGCAAACCACTCCAGTATCTTTGCCAAGAAAACTCCAAATGGGATCACAAAGAGTCAGACACAACTGAAATAATTGAACAACAAAGGATCAATGCACCTACTTCCTACTCTCTATCAACTCTGTGCCCTAACAAAGTTATTGACCTTATTAGCCTTGTGCCCTAACAAGTCACTGAACCTTTTTTCCTCATATGTAAAATGAAAATATTGGACTAGATCAGGAATTTTTAACTTCTTTTATCTGGGTCATTCATTTCAGTAATCTGGTAAAGCTTATATAGATGCGTGCCATTTTTCAGAATAATTCTTTTAAATGTATAAATAAAACACATAGAATTATGAAGGAAACAGATTGTATTTATAGTTATTAAAATATTTTAAAAGTTTATAACCCCAGTTGGCCCTCTAGAGATAATCTCTAATGTGCCTTCCAATTCAAGTTTGGGATGATGGAAAGAGATCTGGAACTAAATTGAGGAGACTTGAATTTGAAACCTAGCTCTGACACTTAATTCCTTGACCATGGACAATTCATTAATTTTTCTCAACCTCCATATCCTCTTCCATAAAAAAGGTATAAAAAAACTCGTGCTACTTTCTTCTCAGGGCTATGGTGAAGAAAGTGCTCTCCAGGTATAATACAACAGAAAGGACATTGACTTTGGTTGTAGGTGACCAATGTCCAAATCCTGCCTCTGAGACTTGCACCCTGTACAATCTTATCCAAGTCACAACTTCCCTGAGCCCCACTTTTCTCAACTCAAAACTAAAATGAATGGGGGGAACATGATCCTTGTGATATTTTCTGGTTCTAGATCTGTGCCTTTGTAGCTTCAGGAAAGTATTTAACCTCTTTTGGTCTCCTCATCTGTTAAATGAAGAGATTGGATTCTCTTGGACTTGATGACTTCCAGTGTCCAAAAAGGTGACCACCTTGATCATTTCGCTGGAGGCTCTCACGGCATCCTGAAGTCATGGTCCTCTTCGAGAACAACAACTTTGAGGCAAATAAAGAACCAAAACTTGTACTTATGAATCCTGACTTGGGTGAACAAATAACATAATTGGACCATAGCAAATAAAGCCATGCAAAGTTTTGGATCCAGCCATCTCGTGCTTGTGATCATCTTGCATAACCTGAGTGAATACAATGTCAGCCCCTTGAGAGTTGAAGCCTAGACTTTCTTTTGGCTTTTGTATCCTCAGCCATCATCCCAGAGCCTGGTACAGCATAGGGACTTAATAAATGCTTGCCAATTGATTGATCAGTGATGGATCTTGACAGTTAAGTCTTATCTTCTCCCAACTAAAGCAGTCACAATGAAAGGTGTTTCTTAAATATTGAGTAGGAGGAAACAAACATTAGGTGCCTTTTATGCCCCAAGCACTGTGCTAAGCACTTCGCAAATACCTTGTTTGATCCTCACAACAACTCTGGTAGGTGCTACTATTAAACCCATTTTGCAGTTGAGGAAACTGAGGCAGACATTGATGAAGTCAATCAGGATCACACAGCTATTCATTTATTAGGCTGGATTTTGAACTCAGGGTTTCCTGACTCCACGTCCACCACTATCCATTACACTGATTACCTAGCTGTCTCTAGTTTAGGTCAGATCTTCTTCACCATAGAGCTCAGGAACCAGTACAAAGGAAATCAACTGGATATGTAAAGGTTAACCTTCAAGCCAAGCTCAGGCAGAAGAGGAAATATCACATGAGAGTTGGGACAGGGAGGGAGGCAGGGGGTAGGGCCTCAGGCACTTGCACTTCTGCTGGTGGTCTGACTTTTTGGCCCTACCCTGTTCCAGCCAGAGAATGTGAACCCTTCCACTCCTTGCCTCATCCATGGGGGAGGGGGAAGGGTTGGACCGGATGGTCTTTGAGGTCCCTTTCAACCCTACATCCTATGAGCCCATAAACCATGTGACAGGCAGCCAAAAAGGGTAATTCAATCTTGAGCTGCATTAATAGGCGCATAGTACAGAGAGCAAGAGAAACAATGCATCCTCTGTGTGCTGCCCTGGTCTGACCACATCTGGAATATTTTGTTCAGTTTTAGGTGTCACATTTTAGAAGGGACATTGACAAACTTGAGCACAGCCAGAGGAGGGCTACGAGGATTGGAGCGTGTTTTGAAACTGTGCCAATATGAGGGTTGGTTTCAGGAACTGGGGATATTTAGCTTGGGATTAGAAAGAAATAGTGGGCAGTGTGATAGAGCTGTTTCAAATTTTTAAAGAGTCATCCTATAGAGATGGGATTAAGCTTTTATTTTATTTTATTTTTGCTTAATTCCAAAGAGCAGAGTTAGGATCAATAGGCAGAAGTAGCAGAGGTATCAATTCCAGCTCAATAATAAGGAAAATTTTCTTAACTCTTAGACTTGTTCCAAAGTGCAATGGGCTGATGTGGGTGGTAGTGGTTTTCCCCTTACAACGACCAGATGACCATTTGTCAGAAAGGCTGCTGAGGAGTTCTCCATTCAGGTGTGGGCTAGACTAGGTGGCTTTGGAGGCCCTTTTGAACTCAGTTTCTAGGATCTGAAACTGGTGAACTCTATGACACATTCTTTTTTCTTTCCATTGCTGTTTCTATGCTATTTACTTCTAATCCAAAGTGGGACTAGGAGAATTCTGTATTAAATCTAAAACTAAATCATCTTGCCCTGAATCATTTTCACTAGATCAGATGACTACCATGATGCATTTGGATTTTTAAATCTCTCATTTCCCATGTATATTGGGCAACAAGGTGGCGTAGTAGATAGAATTCTGAGCCTGGCATCAGGAAGAATTGAGTTCAGCTTCAGACACTTCCTAGTTAGTGTATGACCCTGGGGAAGTGACTGAACCTCTGGTTCCCTCAGTTTCCTCATCTGCAAAATGAAGGTCATAATAACACCTACCTCCCAGGGTCATTGTAAGGATCAAATATAGTAAATTGCTTATCACAATACTAGGTGCATAGTAAGTGTTATATAGCTATTAGCTAGTATTATTATTATATTGTAAGTGAAAATCCCATAAAATGCAAAGTAGCATTTAGATCTGGTCTTGCTATCAGTTCTGGGAGCTCTTGGTTACATAATCAATGGGGGCATGGAGGGGAGGAAATAACTGGGAAATCATACACTGAATTTGGATAATGTAGGTTGTTGATTCTAGCTCCAAAGTAACAAGTATTCAGCCTACCATTTGGTTCTGGGGTAAAGACTTAAACTGGGTATGTAGATAATCTGTAGTTTAGCTTCCAGAAAGCCCCATGACTGCCATATGTGATGTATGATGGATTTTTACATCAATAGAGGAATAACTAGAATTTTTTTATTTGCAGAAAAAAATAGTTTGGAAGGGAAGAAGGGGTACACTGAAGCCACACAGAAGACAGTCCAACCACTGGTGTGAGGGACACCAGGAAAGCGGGGTGATATAGCCTTCATCCTTATAGGAGTTAATGAGAAAGGCAGGTCCAAGAGTAAGGTCATGATGACAAGTCCCTGAACATGGGAGTTTTGCAGACTTCAGCCTGGGGCAGTGGAGAACTGAGAAGCGTGGGAACATGAGTCACCAAAGGAAGGAAGCATAGCCCCACAAATGCTGGTTCTCTAGGTCAAAGTCCCATTTGTGTCATACATGTAGGGGAATGATATATGGTACCTATTTTTTCACAAAGGTTAAAGATATTGTAGACCTATAGTCTACAAGCTATAGATCTATAGTCAATGACAGCTTTATACAGAGGCAGAGCTGACTAATAATTATGAAGTGATTAATATGTGTTATGCATTGTGCTAAGCATTGGAGGTAGAGTTGCAACCTCCTGCCTGACATAATTTGCCCCTGAATATGCTCCACACTGGCCCTACCATGAATTCCAAAACTCCCACATTATTCACTCCCTTGAGTTAAGGTGTTGAAGACTGTGGCTAAAATTTAAGGAAGCAACAAGACATAGTAGATAGAAAACTGCCCTCGTATTCAGGAAAATGATCTAGACTCAAGTAGTGCTTCTGGCATAGTGCCCACATAACCCTACACAAGTCAACCTCTCAGTGCCCTGGGCCACTCTCCAAGACAGCATTCTTATCCAGAATTAAATGAGTTTTCTTAAAAAGAAAATTTAGGAGGAGCCAAGATGGTGGAGTAGAAAGACTAACATATGCTAGCTCCGGAATCCACAGCCCATAAATGTCCTGTAAAAAGAACTCCCCACAAATTCTGCAGCAGTGCAAGCCAATGGAATGCAGGTTTCCATTCCAGAGAGGCCTGAAAAACCAACCCCAAAGGTCCATCCCGGACAGCAGAGCCCAGCCCTGGCCGTGTGGCCTGAGAGGAGCAGATCCGAGCAGGCTTCAGGGACGGAATCTCTGGTGGCCATGAAGGTCCCTCCACCCACAGGCGCTCCAGGTCAGTGAGAGAGACTTCTGGGCTGGCCGAGAAGGGAGCGGGGTGTCTCCATGACTCAGGCCCCCTTGGGAGGCAGCAGCAGAGGCAGCAGAGGCAGCAGTGGCCAGGGGCTCCCAGAGCAGGAAGGAGCTCCACTCCATTACTGAAGGTCTCTGAATAAACCCCCTGAGGGAACTGAGCCTAGGAGGCAGCCCTGCCCCCACCTGAGCACCAGAACTTAAGCTCACATTGAATAGCAGCCCCACCTGCCACTGAAAGCCCTGAGGCTGGGGAGCAGCATTTGAATCTCAGACCCCAAACACTAGCTGGGCAGATCTAGGCGGGGGTGGAGAGGAATCTCAGAAGTCAAGTAACTGGCTGGGAAAATGCCCAGAAAAGGGAAGAAATATAAGACCATAGAAGGCTACTTTCTTGGGGAACAGATGTTTCTTCCTCCTTTCATTTCTGATGATGAGGAACAATGCTTACCATCAGGGAAAGACATAGAAGTCAAGGCCTCTGTACCCCAAACATCCGAAATAGTTATCCAATGGGCTCAGGCCATGGAAGAGCTCAGAAAGGATTTTGAAAATCAAGTTAGACAGGTGGAAGAAAAACTGGAAAGAGAAATGAGAGAGATGCAAGAAAAGCATGAAATACCTTGTCAATACCTTGGTAAAGGAGACCCGAAAAAATGCTGAAGAAAATAACACCTTGAAAAATAGGCTCACTCAATTGGAAAAAGAGGTCCAAAAAGCCAATGAGGAGAAGAATGCTTTCAAAAGCAGAGTTAGCCAAATGGAAAAAGAGGTTCAAAAGCTCACTGAAGAAAACAGTTCTCTCAAAATTAGAATGGAACAGATGGAGGCTAATGACTTTCTGAGAAACCAAGAAATCACCAAACAAAACCAAAAGAATGAAAAAATGGAAGAGAATGTGAAATATCTCATGGGAAAAGCAACTGACCTGGAAAATAGATCCAGGAGAGACAATTTAAAAATTATGGGATGGGGGCAGAGTCAAGATGGCGGAGTAGAAAGATGCACGTTTACAAGCTCCGGACCCACAGCCCATAGAATTAATGTAAAAAGAGATACCCATAAGTTTTGGATAACTGAAAGGTGTGCAGAAACAGAGTGGAAGAGATTTCCGTTCCAGAGAGCCCTGGAGAGCCGTCCCCAGGGTCTGTCGTGCCCCGGAAAGTGGACCCCACCCCAGCGCTGCCCTGGCCACGGCCTCAGAGAAGCTGATCCGAGCAGGCTTCAGGGACGGAAGCTCTGGCAGCCGGGAAAGTCCCTCCGCCCATGGAAGCTACAGGTCAGTGAGAGAGACAGCTGGGCTGGAGAAGGGGAGCGGAGTGTCTCCGTGACTTGGGCCCCCTCGGGAGGAAGCGCGGAGGCAGAGGCGGGGGCAGCGGCAGAGGCAGAGGCGGGGGTAGGGGCAGAGGCAGAGGCTGGGGTGGCAGAGGAGGCAGCAGTGGCGCGGCCGGCCACGGCGGCCCGGGACTCCCCCAGCAGCAGGCAGAATCTTCATTACTGAAAGTCTCTGCATAAACCACCTGAGGGAGCTGAGCCTGGGAGATGGCCCTGCCCCACCCGCTCCATTTCTGAAGGTCTCTGCATAAAGCCCCTGAGGGAACTGAGCCTGGGAGGTGGCCCTGCCCCCACCCCAGCACCAGAACTAAAGCTCACACTGAATAGCAGCCGCGCCCACCCGCGGAAAGCCCATTTGAATCTCAGACCCCAAGTACTAGCTGGGCGGATCTAGGCGGGGGTGGACAGGAATCTCAGAAGTCAAGTAACTGGCTGGGAAAATGCCTAGAAAAGGGAAGAAAAATAAGACTATAGAGAGTTTTTTCGAACAGATGCAAATGATCCCGACTTTTGGATCTGACGACGACGAGGACATATTCTTGCCATTAGGGAGAGACGTGGAGGGCAGGGCCTCGGTACCCCAGACATCCCAGGGGGATGTCGGGTGGGCTCAGGCCTTGGAAGAGCTCAAAAAGGATTTTGAAAAGCAAGTTAGACAGGTGGAGGAAAAACTGGGAAGAGAAATGAGAGAGTTGCAAGAAAAGTATGAAAAACGGGTCAATACCTTGGTTAAGGAGACCCAAAAAAACGCTGAAGAAATAACACCTTGAAGAATAGACTCACTCAATTGGCAAAAGAGGAGAAGAATGCTTTCAAAAGCAGAATTAGCCAAATGGAAAAAGAGGTTCAAAAGCTCACTGAAGGAAAGAGGGTGAAATGGAATGGAGTAATTATATGTCATTTAAGAGGCAAGTAGGAGACTTTTTAGTGGAGGGAAAAAGAGGAGAGCTGAGAAAAAAAACCAAGAAGTTTACCCTCATCACATTCGACTAAAGGAAGGAATAAAATGCACACTCATTTTGGTATGAAAACCTATCTTACAGTACAGGAAAGTGGGGGAGAAGGAGATAAGCAAGGGAGGATGATGGAAGGGAGGGCAAAGGGAGGAGGGAGCAATTTGAAGTCAACACTTGGGGAGGGACAGGATCAAAAGACAGAAGAGAAACAATGAGGGGCAGGTTAGGATGGAGGGAAATACAGTTAGTCTTACACAACACAACTGTTATCGAAGTCATTTGCAAAACTACACAGATATGGCCTATATTGAATTGCCTGCCTTCCCAAAGGGAATGGGTGGGGAGAGAGGGATGGAGAGAATTTGGAACTCAAAGTTTTAGGAACAACTGTTTAGTATTGTTGTTGCTACTAGGAAAGGAGACATACAGTTAATGAGGAATACAAAGTCATCTGGCCCTACAGGAGAAAAGAGAAAATGGAGACAAGAGAAGGGAGGGATGACAGAAGAGAGGGCAGATTGGAGATAGGGAAAATTAGATTGCTGGGGTATTGGGTGGGGGGAGCGGATAAAAGGGGAGAAAATTTAGAACCCAAAATTTTGTGAAAATGAATGTAAAAAGTTAAATAAATAAATAAACAAAATGTTGAGGAGAGACAGAAAAAATAAAAATAAAAATTATGGGACTACCTGAAAGTCATGATCAAAAAAAGAGCCTAGACATCATCTTTCATGAAATTATCAAGGAAAACTGCCCTGAGATTCTAGAACCAGAGGGCAAAATAAGTATTGAAGGAATCCATCGATCACCACCTGAAAGAGATCCAGAAAGAGAAACTCCTGGGAACACTGTAGCCAAATTCCAGAATTCCCAGGTCAAGGAGAAAATATTGCAAGCAGCTAGAAAGAAACAATTCCAGTATTGTGGAAATACAATCAGGATAACACAAGATCTAGCAGCTTCTACATTAAGGGATCAAAGGGCATGGAATATGATATTCCAGAAGTCAAAGGAACTAGGACTAAAACTAAGAATCACCTACCCAGCAAAACTGAGTATAATACTTCAGGGGAAAATATGGTCTTTCAATGAAATAGAGGACTTTCAAGCATTCTTGATGAAAAGACCAGAGCTGAAAAGAAAATTTGACTTTCAAACACAAGAATGAGAAGAAGCATGAAAAAGTAAACAGCAAATAGAAGTCATAAGGGACTTACCAAAGGTTAACTGTTTACATTCCTACATGGAAAGACAATATTTGTAACTCTTAAAACTTTTTAGTATCTGGGTAGTTGGTGGGACCACACACATACTTACACACATGTACACGTGTGCATGCACACACATACACACATGCACACACATACAGAGACAGAGAGCACAGAGTGAATTGAATAGGATGGGACCATATCTTAAAAGAAATTAAGGTAAATAGTGACAGAGAAATGTACTGGGAGGAGAGAGGGTGAAATGGAATGGGGTAAATTATATCTCATTCAAGAGGCAAGCAGGAGACTTTTTAGTGGAGGGAAAAAGAGGAGAGCTGAGAAAAAAATATGAAGTTTACCCTCATCACATTCGGCTAAAGGAATGAATAAAATGCACACTCATTTTGGTATGAAAACCTATCTTACAATACAGGAAATTGGGGGAGAAGGAGATAAGCAGGGTGGGGGGGGATGATGGAAGGGAGGGCAATGGGAGGAGGGAGCAATTTGAAGTCAACACTCTTGGGGAGGGACAGGATCAAAAGACAGAATAGAAACAATGGGGGGCAGGATAGGATGGAGGGAAATACAGTTAGTCTTACACAACACGACTGTTATCGAAGTCATTTGCAAAACTACACAGATATGGCCTATATTGAATTGCCTGCCTTCCCAAAGGGAATGGGTGGGGAGGGAGGGATGGGGAGAAGTTGGAACTCAAAGTTTTAGGAACAACTGTTTAGTATTGTTCTTGCTACTAGGAAATAAGAAATACAGTTAATGGGGAATAGAAAGTCATCTGGCCCTACAGGACAAAAGAGAAGATGGGGACAAGAGAAGGGAGGGATGATAGAAGAGAGGGCAGACTGGTGATAGGGGAAATTAGAATGCTCAGTGTATTGGGGTGGGGAGAGGGGATAAAAGGGGAGAAAATTTGGAACCCAAAATCTTGTGAAAATGAATGTAAAAAGTTAAATAAAGAAATTTATGTCAATCAATGAATAAATAAATGGAAAGCTAATAGTAAAAAAAAAGAGAGAATTTAATAACTGCACTTCAATAAAGTATAATTCCTTAGTAATCCTTAGCACAGTTCCTGGCACATAGTAGGTACTTAGTAAATACAAGTTGATTGATTTTATGTATTTAAAGACATCATTCTGAGAAAGGTTCCTTTGGGGACCCCTACACAAATAAAAGGTTAAGAATCACTGCTGTAAACCTAACTTGCACAGTTGATGCTCTACCTAATTGGTAGAGGGAGTTCCTCATCCAGAGCTCACTTGTTGTGTTCAGTTGTGTCTGACTCTTCATGGACTTCTTCCAGGGGGTTTTCTTGGCAAACGTACTGGAGTGGTTTGCCATTTCCTTCCCCAGTGTATCTCCATTTTACAGATGAGGAAACTGAGGCAAACAGGTTAACTGACTTGTCCAAGGTCACATAGCTAATAAGTGTCTGAGGCCACATTTGAACTCAGGTCTTCCCAAATCCAGTCCCAGTGAGCTATCCTCGGTACCACCTATAGAATCTCAAGATCAGTCTAAAAAAGAAAAAAGTCTTTCATCCCCAATAGCTCAGCTTGAATTGGTTACTCACATTGGCTATTCACACATCTGAAATATGAAACAAGGGTCAGGGAAATTTTCATGTGATGAGGGGATCAGGACAATTTGAATTGTCTAATTCCAAGAAAGACATCACAGTGGAAGGTAACTTGAGGGTACTGGGAAGCAACATTTTAATCTCATCCAACAATACATTTTAAGTATTTAATTTGTACAAGGTATTGTGCTAGGAAACAGGGCTAAAAAACAAAGTCTCTATACTCAAGGATTCTACAGGTTGGATGCAACATATTATCTGATAAAAATATATGGAGAGGAAGAGAAAAGAGCACTGATACGATGGAGATCAGCAAAGGTTTCCCCTCAAAGATGATACATGAGCAGAGCAGGAAAATGAATGGGAACGGAAACTGGATGAAGAAAGTAGCAAAGACCAATTTCTCCTTTTTACTTGTACTCAGAGCCAGCTCTTTGTACTAATGGATTATAATTTGTGGCTACAAAGTATTGTACATACATTTTCACATTTGAGTTTTACAACTTGAGGAGGTGGGAAATACAAGGATTCTTTTCTTCTCTGCCTGAGAGGGGATGATTTGAGCATAAACAGTAATTTTGGAGCTCAGATCTGAACCTGAGTTTTCTGACTCTAAATCTAGTGTCCTTACCATAGGTGATTGCCCTGTTTTTAATTCATTACTGCAGGATAATTTAAATCTGTTGCATTCAAGTGAGAACCTCAAAGGTCATTTGAAATTTCATACACACACACATACACACATGCACACACATGCACACACACGCGCACACATACATGCACACACATACACACACACACTTCCTTTTTTTCCTGCAACCCTGTGATATAGAAAGTGAACACTTCAGTCTACCAATTACAAAGGGAAAAAACAAACAAAGCAGCAGCAAAGAAAACCAATATCCTTGCCAAACAATGGCATGGCCATAACTGGCTGCTCAGAGCACTTCCTTTTTTCTGATCTATTGTGTGGTTATACAAAGCCCTTTCAATTTCCTATATTTGCTTATTGCACATGAAACACACATTGACGTCTGGAGCAGGAGAATAAAAAAGACAAAGCAATCCAGATGGATTCCCAATTTAAGCAAATATATAAAAAGGGCAGCTAGATGTCACAGTAGATAGAGCACGGGGCCTTGAGTCAGGAAGACTCATGAGTTCAAATCTGGCCTCAGACACTTGCTAGCTGGGTGACCCTGTGTAAGTGATTTAACTCTGTTTGTCTCAGTTTCCTCATCCATAAAACGAGCTGGAGAAGGAAATAGCAAACCACTCCATTATCTTTGCCAATAAAACTTCAAATGGTGTCATGAAGAATCAGACATGATTCAAAACAACCGAACAACATATACATAAAAATGGATTAATGATCAAGTGAGCTGGGTATTTTTCACTGAACAAGAGGATTCACTTTATAAGAAGGGTAGAAGGATTCAGTTGTGAATTCTCCTGTGCCTTCCTTTACCATACATAGATTGCTTCTTCATGACTTTACAGTAAAAATATATCTGCAATGCTAAAAATTGGTCAGTCAATCAACTAAGATTTATTAAGAGGTAACTATATGCTATAAGAGTCAGCAAGGAGTACAATAGTGACTTTCAACCCCAACATTTGGAAGCTGAGATTTTTGGGGAAGCGAGTATAAGATGAATGTCTCCCTCTGTCTCTATCTCCAATTTTTCCCCTTTGAATAGACAAGAATATATCTAAATCTTTCTTGCATCTCTGAATGGACAAGAATACATTTAAATCTTTCTTAGTATGGTATAATGGGAAAATTACTTAGATTTGGAATAAAAGAATCTGGTTTACAATCCTTACTCTGTAACTTACTCCTTAAATGACCTTGAACATGTGCTTTAACCCCTCTGAGTCCCAGTTTCCTAATTTGCAAAATGAGAGATTTGGACTAGATCCCTCCTGAGGTTCTTTCCAGATCTCAGTGTATGGTCCTATGCCATGTTGAAGTTACTCTCTTGAAAAAGCCCCTCTGCAAACATGACAGGATGGATCTGGGGTAATAGTTCCAACATCATGTCAAATAAAGAATTAAGATAATTGCCTCATTCTGATATTCCACTTGGGGGTGGAAATCTTTGTTCTACGAAGTTTAGATGCAAAAGGTTTTACTTGAGGACTTAGAGGGCCAATGTGCCTCGAGACTGCGGGTTCCCCACCCCTGCAATAGTTCCTTCTTACTACTAAATAATATAAGTGGAAATAGATTTTATGTTTAAGTCATCCAGATGATTACTTAAGTACTTTGATACAATTTGACCAGGAAATTCTTGGAAATTCCCTTCCTTTTCCTTTCTTTTAGAGAAGCAGAGAATCGTAGTGTAAAGAATAGGCATCAGAAGATTATTGGGTTCTATTTTTGACTCTACAACAAACTCCCTATGCGATTACTAAACAAGTCATTAAAATTCCCTGAGCTTCAATTGCCTCATTTGTGAAATATAGATAATAAAACCTACCCATGGCTTTGGTAAGGATAAGTAATAATGTATTTGCTGTGCAAACCATGAAGTGCTATACAAACGTAAGCTATTTTTTGCCTTTTTATCCCATTGCTTCACCAAAAGCGTCATATATTCAGGACCACCTCCAGTGATGAGCAAAATCTGTTTCTTTCACTAACTATGCTGATTAATCTTCACACAGAAGTTAAAACAAAGGTTAAAATAATGATGATACTAATAAACTACTGGCAATAATACAAGGCTTAGTTATATTCAGCTCTCAGTCAGTTCAGCTTGAGGAAGAGTGTGCTTGATGGGCTAGTGATAAAGAATGCTGAATTTTTTATTTATTTTGCCATCTGTGTATCACAGTCCTTCTTATCTATTGTGCTATGGCAACCTTCCCATTAGGCTGCCTGCTTTCCAGAAACTGAGAGAGAGAACATAGTCTTGGCCAGGGGAAATGGGTTAGGGGCTACCACCACTGTGCTGGGGCTAACCCCTACCCATTGGCTCTGCAAGTACTACCCATGAGCTAAATAGTCATAGAAACTGAGTATTTCCCCTCTTCCTCCTCCTCCTTTCAATGTATCTCCCATTTGTTCCTCTCCATATCTGTTTATCCCTTATTTACAGATGTGATTCTACTTGCCACATCTGCTTTCCTTCCTACCCCCAAATTATACCAGTAAACAGAACAGATGCCTCTTCACCATTCACTGTATTCTAAAGCTTATGTGACAAATGTATACATGTGGCATTGGAAGAAAATGTTAGAAAAACCTTGTTGAATGTTATTGATTGTAGCAGATAACACTGTGCATTGACATAGAGATATACATATATTTGTATATATGTGTAAAGATGATGATAAAGTTCAAGGCTGAAATATACCTATTTGCCAGGATGGTCAAAACAGATTAAGGTACAGATGAAATTTGTCAAATGGTAGGAAGATCTGTTCTAAGTTCAATGCATATGGGATTTTTTTGTTCATTCCATGTCACCCATAAGAATTCCCGGTTGTTGAAGGTCATACTGTAAAACCCTTGCTGTAATGGAAACTCCATTCCCTTCACAAACTTCCACTTCTTCACCTTGAAAGACTGGTTGGCATCTTCATTCACATTCATTGTTTAGCCTTTCCCTAGTAATGCTCAGTTTTCTTGCCCTGTTCTATTATTATCCTTTTGGCCAGGAAGCGCCTCCAAATTTTTTTCCTCATCTACAACTTCCATTAATAGCTTCTGAGTCTCTCACCTTATCAAGAACAATGCCATCACGTGGATGTTAGCTTCTCTGCTAATTGCATCAGGGAGCAGAATTGGCAGATTCTACCATCACACATGGAAACAGTAGTAGAATGGACAGTTTAGTAGAAGTTGTTTGGTTTCTTTTTTTAATTCAGGATTTTGCTTCTCTAGATAACTCATTTTTGTCTGGTTTCAAAAGGACTTTGTCCTTGAAGGACTATGTGTGTGTGTGGTTATAAACACACACACATATGTATATACATATGCAAATATTATATTCTTATTATGCATATTATATGTAATAATATATACTATATGTATATAGACATACTATTTATATTATATCAAGTCAAACTATGTTATATATAAGGGATCTCCAAAGTAAAGTTTCAGAAGAAATCATAGATAAGCAAGTCAGTTTTGAAAGTTACATATTAAATTTGTTATATACTCAAAAAGGAAAGCAAACTCTACATAGGAAAGATTAGTTTTACGGCAAGACCTTCCTTTTTCTGCAGTATGTATGGAAATGTTTGTCAAGTTCAAAATAAAAAAAATAAATTCTCTTTTAAAAAGCTGGTGTCAAAGGAAAGAACTAAAAAAGGGGGACTGGGAGCTTATCACCCTTCACAGGAACCAACTTGCATTTAGGGTAAGATACCACCATGTGTTAGTTCACTTTGCTTTTGCAAGCATGATACGAAGAAAAGCCCTCTGCTGTATGTTTTCAATGAGATGGAGATGAGCACTCACCTTTTTTTTTTTTTTTAACCAAAAATAGAATCCTATTTTTAAGAGTTTTCAATTTTAGTAAGATACAAAGAGTATAACAACACTATTTCATAATATTTTTAAAAATGGGCAATATCAATAATTCAGTTTTTGAAAAGAAAACAAATACCTAAATTCAGTTTTTCATCTTTTCTGCTAATCTTTGGCTTGATTTTTTCCCAATGATTATTTTTATTCAGAGACTTTGATTAGAATTTTCACCCAGACTTAGAGTTGATATGAGATGTCATCTAGTCCAACCCCCACTTGACTTCTGAATCCTCTCTAGAAACCTACACAGCTTCCCTTTAAATAGGGAATATCATACAGTGGCCCATTCCATTTGTGAACTCTAATTGTTAAGAAATCCTTCCCTTTCTTGAGTTGGTATCTGCCTTTCCTTGATTACAACTCATTGGTTCCTTTGAAGCTTAGCTTCCTCTTAATTCAGAGTTTAAAAATAAAAAAACCACCTTCCTGGAAGATGTATACAGCTCCAAAAGTCCAACACTTCAGGCCACCTTAGGGCAAAAATCCTTGTTTACTCCTTTTCTGCTAGTGATCAGATTCCCTTCAGTGAGAAAGTATCATGCTCTGACAGTTTCCATCAAATCAAAAGAAAAACTGATTTATTTTGCCACCTTCCCAACTCTGCTCTTGCTTCTTCCCCAACACACAGCAAAAGTTAGAAGATCATATAGTCACCTGAGCATACAACTCAGAATAAACTCAATTCAGTTGAAAAAGAATGTATTAAGAATCTACTATGACAATTTTGATTACATTAAACTGAAACGTTTTTGTAAAACCAAACCCAGTGCAACCAAAATTTGGAGGGATGTAGAAAACTGGGAAAGAATTTTTACAGCTAATACCAGTGATAAAGGCCTCATTTCTAGAATATATAGAGAACTGAGTCAAATGTACAAAAATATAAATCATTCCCCAATTGATAAATGGTCAATGGATATGAATAGGCAATTTTCAGAGGAAGAAATTAAAGATATCCATAGTCATATGAAAAAATGCTCTAAATGACTTTTGATTAGAGAGATACAAATCAAAACAACTCTGAGGTACCAGATCGCACCTATCATATTGGCAGACATGACAGAACAGGAAGATGATAAATGTTGGCAAGGATGTGGGAGGGTTGGAACACTAATACATTGTTGGTGGAGCTGTGAGCTGATCTAGCCATTCTGGAGAGCAGTTTGGAACTATGCCCAAAGGGCGACAAAAATGTGCATACCCTTTGATCCAGCAATAATGCATCTAGGACTGTATCCCCAAAAGATCATAAAAATGGGAAAGGGTCCCACACGTACAAAAATATTTATAGCAGAACTCTTTGTGGTGGCCAAAAACTAGAAATCAAGGGGATGTCCTTCAATTGGGGAATGGCTGAATAAATTATGCTATATGTAAGTAATGGAATACTATTGTGCTATGAGAAATAATGAACAGGAGGACTTCAGAGGGGCCTGGCAAGCCTTACATGATCTGATGCTGAGCAAAAGGAGCAGAACCAGGAGAACTTTGTGCACAGAAACGACCACAGTGTGCAAGAGTTTTTCTGGTAGACTTGGAACTTTATTCAATGCAAGGACTTAAAAAAAAATTCCCAATGGTTTTCTAAGGTAAAAATGCCTTCCACTTCCAAAGAAAGAACTATGGAATTCAACTGCAGAATGTAGCAGATCATTTTGTGTGTGTGTGTGTGTGAGTGTATTGCATTTTGGTTTGTTAGATGATTTCTCCCACTCATTTTAATTCTTCAACACAGCATGACTATAGTGAAAATGTATTTAATAGGAATGTATGTGTAGAAACTATACAAAATTGTATGCCATCTCAGGGAGGGAGTGGGGAGGGAAGAAAAAATAATAATCTAAATTATATGGTAGTGATTGTAGAACACTGAAAAGAAATAAAATTAATTGATAATAAATAAACACATATTCTTGATAACCAAAAAAAAGAAAGAAAGAAAGAAGAATCTACTATGAGCCAGAGACTGCTGGAGCTACAAAGACAAAAATTGAAACAGGTTCCACCTTCAGGAAGTCGCCATTCTTCTATGAATAAGGTTTCCCAATCTCAAGTTTCTCTAATTCTCTTTGGAAGGGGCATAAAACCTCCTCAATTTTTTTTCCCTTCTACTTCTAGTTTTATAAACTGAAATTTACATTCAGCAAAACACCAGCTCTCACTGGCTTCCAATTAAACTTGATTTTGTAACAGATTTGGGCAGAATCAATTCCTACAAATCCTTTTACACAATTACATGCAGAGCGATGTAAAACAGAAGATTTATTAGGTTTCACACATTGTTTTACTTCAGTAATAGTTCAACAAGCTTTATTTTGCACTCACCATATATAAGGCATTTTGCTAGGCACTGAGAATATAATAGTATCCCCCGTAGACCTATACAGTTCCTGACCTTACACTTTAATATTGAGGCTAGTACATATTTCTTTTTTTTAAGATTTAAATTGATTTATTTATTTTTAGTTTTCAACATTCATTTCCACAAGATTCTGAGTTCCAAATTTTCTCCCCATCTCTCCCCTCCCTCCCACCCTGAAATGGCATGCATTCTGAATAAGCCTTCCCCTAGTCTGCCCTCCCTTTTATCATCCCACCATTATCCCCTTCCCTTTTATTTTCTGGAAGAGAAAGCTAGATTTCTATACCCCATTGAAGCTAGTGTATGCTCCTAAATAAGTAGTCAGTAAACATATATTAAGCACATACCATGCACCAGGGAGCATGCTCAATATTGGAGATACGAATATTAAAAAGACATCACCCGCTGTCAAGAAGGTAGCTATGTGAAGCGGGAAGACAACACACAAAAGGAAACTGAAAAGTAGAGGTGGTGCAGAAGAAGGCCCCTGAGGCAGCAGCATGGTGGAAAAGGCAATGAGATCCCCAAGTGGTATAGCTGGGCTCCCTTCTTAAATGGGACTTTGGGCCTCTCTGGTTCCACATCTCAATCAGAGGGGCAGAGAACAGTGATGAGGTACATACCAAGGCTGATGAGCTCCTGCCAATAAGACTTTCATAGGGGTATGGGGAAGAAGTCAGGGAGGTTCAAGTAAGATAGTCAGATGAGAAATGAGAAGTAAAGGAGAATGTTAAAAATGTTTTTTAAAAAGCATGAAATAGAAAGGAACCTTTTTAGCTGGGGAAATCAGGGAAGGCTTGAAGGAGTCAGCTATTCTTGAGATGAATGCTAAGGAAGAGAAACTCAATAGGCAGTTATGGGGAAGGCATGCATTGCAGAAATGGGAAATGGCCTTTGCAAATGCACAGATGGGAGAAGGCAGGATGACACTGAGGAAGAGTCCTTTCATCGGGGCAGGCAGGCAGTCAATCAAAAAGCATTTATCAAGGGCTTGCTATGTGCCTGGCTGTGTCCTAAGCAAATAAAAGAGTCTGTATTTTATCCAAGAGACAATAGGGAACCATTAAGTCAAAAAGCATTTATTAAGTACCTACCATGTGCCAAGCACTATGGTAAGTGCCAGGGATACAGAAAAAGGCACACAACAGTCCCTGATCTCAAAGAGCTCACAGTCTAATGGAAAAGACAACTTGTCAACAATTATCTACAACTAAGGTATATACATGATAAATGGGAGATAATAAACAGGGAAAGCACTAGCACTAAGGAGAATCAGGACAAACTTCTCATAGAAATTGGGACTTTTTAGCTGACACTTGAAGGAAGTCAAAGAAGGCAGGAGAGAGATAAGAGGAAAGAATTTCAGACATGAGAAACTGGGGGTTTATTGAGCAAGGGTGTGACAAAAGGAGTTGTGTTTTGAGAATATTACTGAATTAGAATGTACTTAGGAAATGTATAATACAACAAATAAAAATACAATAAAATATAAAAAATTTTAAAAAGAGGATATTACTTTAGTTAACTTGTGAAAATAAATCATTTAATTTTTTTAAAGTAACCATGTGGAGGATGGAATGGAGAAAGAAAATTTAGTTCATCCTCTATTCTCAAAGAGGATAGTATTGACTTGCCAGTGAATTGGATTTAAGTGAGGCAGAGCTGCGCAAGGTCATAAGCCTCACTCACTCCTCCAGAGTCATCAAAGTCCAGTGGCAAGGCATAGATCAAGAAAACTGGTGATAGCACAGGAGGTAGTAGGAGACCTTGGCCTTTTTAAGCTAAGATCTTTCCCAGGTCTCAGTTTGTCTGAGGCAACACCTATTCAGAAGTTAAAGGTAAAAATTGAGTAAAAGGTGGCCTACTTAGCCTTCACAAAAAAATCAGTCAGGGTGGAGAAGACCCTCAGAATTTCTCAGAGAAGAAAAAGACTTGAAAGAGAAAGATCACTTGGGAGTTTGTTATAATAGTTTAGATAAGAGTAACTGAATCAGGTAGTAGCTCCATAACTGGACATATAGAGACAGGAGAAATTGAGCAAGTAGAATATAGAAGACTTGGCAACTGAGTGAATGAAAGCAAGAATTTCAGGAAAACTCTGAGGTAACAAACATGGTGGGACACTTGGAAGAAACAGAGAATTTTCAAAGAGACACAGTTTGGAGAAGAAAAGATGAGTTCTGTTTTGGATATGTTGAATTTTAAATTCTTATAACACCATCAATGAGAATGACAGAGAACGAGGACAAAATTATGACCAAACCATTTGTCAGTTAGTAAACATTTGTTCAGCATTTCCTATGTTCCAGGTGCTATACTAAGCTTGCAAATCGTAGTCCCTGCTCTCAAAAAGCCCACATTCTAATGAGGAAAACATCGCAAAAGTAATTGTCTACATGCAGATATGTATGTCCTCTCTAATTTGAGGCAATCTTCCAATGCTTTAGGCTTATTTCTTCTTCCTCAAAAGAATCTAGAAGTCAGAGATCCTGGCAGTTCATTTTGCCCATTTTAAGATTTTCAAGCAAGTAGTTAAAATGAGAATATAATTGAATTCATCTTCTCCACAATTCTCCTGGGAGAATGATTATTTGGCGTAGAGCAGGGCCAGCTCTGGCAAACTGTAAGGTTGGAAAGGATCGAAAAAACTAATTCACAATAAGGTGTTAATGATTGATAGTGTGTTGTGACTGCCAAAGGCATTTACATTTTATTCTGGGAAAATTCCCTAATTCAAGTGAATGCCTTTTTAAAATCACCTTTTCTCTTAAAGTAGAAAATCGGTATTGCTTTCTTTTGATTTTATATCAGCCTCATATCCAAATAGATTCTGACTTACTCCTCGTTCCCTAGAACCATCTTCATTATCAAGAAGAAAAAAGAGAGGAGAGTGGGAGGGGAGAGTAGTTCAACAAAACTAACCAACATATGAACTGTCTCAAAAATAGATACAATATTTCACCCCCTTGGTTCCCTTACCTCTGCAAGGAAGGGTAAGAAATGCATTTTCTCCTCTTTTGGGGGTGAAAGTTGACCATTATAATTATAGCATTTGATTTCCTTTTTTAAAGTTATTCTATTTACATTGTTATATTCATTGTATAGATTGTTTTCCTGATTTTCTTTACTTCATTTTGCATCAGTTCATATAAGTCTTCTCAAGTCTCTCACAGCACACTAATATTCCAGTGGAATGACTTTTCAGTGGTAGAATTTCAAGCATCGATGACCTTCTGGAAAGGAAAATCTACTTGGATAGGCATGGTATTTTCCATTGTACCCCAAATCACACTGCATAGGCCATTTCTTCCCCTGATTACATGTAAACTCAGCCTTCACTTTTTAACTTTTAGGATTTGAAATGGAAGGCTCGGAAGCTTAGCTTCTCTACAAGATGAAAGCCTCTAATGTCCCTCTCCTTTGTGATCTTTGTAGGTACTACAAAAGGCTAATTTGAAACAGAGATGCCACATCACTGGAAAAATGAACTCCTGACCGTATTCTCCCACATGACCCTGGCAGTCACTGAACAGAACTGGGTGAGGATGGAGAGTTATCGAGCCTATTTGTCATCAAGCCAGATAAGTCTATCCTGACTGTGCTTGGGAACACAGTGATACCAAATGCACTCTTTGTGTATCACCTCACAAAGGATCGCAGGCACTTTGCAACAGAACAGATGGATGAAAAACTGCATCTGTGTGGTAGTGGTGAAGGAGGAGGAGGAGAAGGGAGAAAGTGCCTGGTCTTGATTAACATCCACTGGAGCCGCCTTGGAAATAAAACCTAGTCAGGGTTTTGAAAACATAGTCCTTGGTAACTGAAGGCAAATAGACTTTATGTGGTCACCATGAATACAGGGTAGAAAGCATTAAGAATAAATAGCATTCTAAGTGACTGGGGCAAGAACGAAAATGAAAGAGTAAGGTGTGAGCAGGGTCAGGGCACTATGCCCAGCTGTAGTTTGGGAAGAAATAGAGAGATACTCTGAAGGGCCAGGGGAGCTGGAGAGAAATGCAAGACTGGGCCCCACCTATGGCACACTGAAGCAAAAAAGAGCATTGGACTGGCAACTGAGATAGCTGGGTTCTAGTTCTGACTTGGCAACTAGCCTTGAGATCTTGAGCTTCTTGGTTTATTATTCTGGACTTTGGTTCACTTACCTGTCAAAGGTGTTGTGCGTCTGAGGGGGCCATCTCCAGTCATCCTGATCTGTATCTTGCTACTGGATCCAGATGGCTCCAGAGGAGAAAGTGAGGCTGGTGACTTTGCACAGCCCTCCCTCATTTAAATCCAATTAATTTGCAAGTCATGCCATCACATTCCTGATGTCATGGTCCTCTCTGAGAACGAAAAGACAAACAACAGCAACAACATGTGAGGCTGAAATGGAGTAAAAGACAGAAAAGTGCTCATGTAGTTTTAGGAAAGACAGAAGCAGCCCCAGCATTAGAGGTCCTGAGTTCAAATTTCAACTCTGTTACTTACTACCTATATGTCCTCATTTGACTTGGACTTCCACTTTGAGAAGATTGAACTAAATTGCCTCTAAGGTCTTTTCCAGATCTACATTTAGGATCCTTTGAACTTAGGTAAGTCATGTGGCTCCCCCGGGCCTCAGTTTCCTCATATGTAAAATGAGGAGGTTGGGCTAGATTGACTCTGAGGCCCCTTCCTTCTCTAGAACTATGATCCTATAAGCCAAAAGTGTCAAATACATGGCCTCTGATCCTCTCATTTTCTCAATTTTGATCACTTTTAATGAGCATTGATTAAGAATCTATTTTTTGCAAGCCTATTTTTTTTTTATATTAGGAATACAAAGACCAAAATTGAAACATGGTCCCTGCCCTCAAGGAGAGTATGTTTTTTTGAAAAATAATAAGAAGAGAAAATCTGAGGGAGAAGCAAGCTCTTAAAAATGAGAGGAATCACAAACAGCTTCTTTTAAGAGGTAGCACATGAGTAGAGTCTGAAAAGAAGAGAGGGAATTCTAAGTTGGAGGTGAGGAGGCACAGGATCACAGGCAGATGGAGTACAGCCTGTATGCAGTCAGGCTTCATGGGACATACTGCATCTGACTACTTTGTGGAAGACATGATTTCAAATGGGTGGAGAGTAAAAAGGCACAGAAGTGAGAGGAGGAATATTAAGCTTGAGGTTGAGGAAGCAGACCATTTAGCTGGAACATAGTATGAAGAGAGGCTAGAAAGGTGAATTGGAGCTTATTTTATTCAGGAAGTTGGAATTTATTTATTTTATTTATAGGAAGATTCTCAATCAGAGGGATGTGATCCTACTTGTGCTTTAAGAAGATTTTTTTAAATTTTAAAAGTGTATCTCTTAAAACACTTCCCCCACATTATCCTGACTCATTTTCTATGGTTAAGGAATTCTTCCCAGAAAGCTCCTACTAAACTAAAACTATGCTTATACTATCCTTGTAAGAGCAATATTATGAGTATCATTCTCCCTATTTTACAGACCAGAAGACTGAGACTGGGAGAGAGAAGGTAGATTGCCTATGGCCATAGAGCTATTGAGTATTAGATGCTGGATTAAAATCTCAGTCATCGTGATTCCATGCCCAGAACTGTATGCACATGCATCTGCTGATCTAGCTATATCTTCCATTAAAAAAAATTAAAAGAGAATCCGATCAGGCATCTTTAATGGCTAGAGCTAGGAAAATAGAGAATTGACAAATACTCTGACTAAGATCCGATATTCAAGATATACAGAAAACTAACACCAAAAAAATGACAAAAAGTCATTCCCCAATGGATAAGTTATCAAAAGAAGACTTGAAAGTTTTTAGCAACTTCGGTGTCTCCCAAGGGCTGTCCCACCAATTCTCTCTTGAAGGTTGAGTTCCTCCAGGGATACCTAACCAGATTCCCAGCCTCTGTGAGTCTGCACTCCTAAAACTACAGCCCATAAATCCTCAGTCATGTGTTTTCCTTATCACTAGTCCACTGGAGTACACAACAGCATCTTCTGAAATGGTGTAGTAAGAAACAAATAACACCTTGACAAACCTGGAGAGCACTCCCCTACAGATACAGTCAAAATCATTGCAGAAAGTTGACATACAGGGAGTTTACAGGTAGAGGGATGGGTACATATAAAATATGTGTTGCCATGACACACAGGTGCAAGGATAGTCCTTGTTACCTCCAGTCCTGTAGGATATCTGAATTCCTCTAATGATATCCTCATACTCTCCCTAAGAGTTTGATGACTCTGCAGGGCAAGTCACTCCATTAAGTCTTGTCGACCTGCCTCTAGGTGGGACACATAGCCATGATGCTTAGCCATAGGATGCACCATTTCCAGCTTCAAGTTTGCTGAAGTAGTGATGTAGGATCCTGCTGTAAACTTTCAGAAAGAACCAGAACACACATACGCTAGGAAAAGTGGGAGTCTTAGCTCTAGGGCCTGCCATAACTTGAGTAGGATCTTAACTCCAGGTACTAGGTTCTTGTCTAAATTTTTTTGACAATTTAACTTGCCCCCATAGCAGAACTCCAGCTCGGCTGGCTACTGCCACATATGCTCAAAACCAAATTATAAACAATGAGAGCCAATTATTAATTAAAGTTTACCCCATTCAATGGCTAAAATATCACTTTTTGTACTTGACCTAACTTGAAAATCTTGGATACTTCTCCACTTCTCAAAGGTACATGAACTCAATCAGAAATATGAACTTAAAATTCCACCTAATGTAGAGTGTACTTCCTCACTGTAGTAGTACGTTTTCTCTTTCTGGAAATTCAGCAGGATGCTTCCCTTTTCCCTTTTACAGAGACTGGTGAGTATGCATCATAATCCCAAATCAATAAAAAGAAGGCATTGTGAAATCAGAACCTTCCTCTGGGGAGAAGGAGCACTCTCTCTGTTCCTAATCTGTTACCACTATTTCTATTAAAAAAAACAAAACAAAAACTGAAGAGCCTTTACTGCTCTCATTTTTATCCTGAAATTCTGTCTATTTGTTGGGGGTGGGGTGGGTAGAGAGAATAAATAGAAAAAACACTAAAGAAAAATATAGCTCTTGGCCCTGGAATATAAATAAACATTCCCAGTCTAATTTCCACTATAGAATTCTGTTTACTAATGGAAATAAAGATTCAGTATGAACTACATAGCTACAAAAATATGTTTATGTATTTATGTAGTATGAGAAAGAAATAATAATCATGAAATCATGATTATTTATGGAAAAGAATTCACAGCATTTCTGCATGAACATAAAGGACCATAAAAATGCATGTATCTTTCTATCTCTACTTAAACATGTGTGTACCTGCATGTTTATGCATGTTTTCTACTGAAGTCATACTCTGATTCAATCAGTTCAGTTTAGTAACATTTAATAAGTGCTCTCTATATGTTGGGCATTGGTGACACAAGTAAGAAAAAGAGACAATCCCTGCCCTCAAGGAGCTTCAAATCTAATGGAAGGAAAGATAACACATAAAAGGAACCTGAAAAACTAGAGGGAGCTGTTACCTGGTGTATGGCCCTCTTGTTCCCTGGAGTTGAAACCACACAGAGCTGTTGATGAAAAATAGAGTTAGTCTTGGTGTAGAGGTGAACCTGAATTCTCAAAAGCTATCCTAATGAAGCATGGGTTTGGAAATGTCCTACCAAGCTGGAAAGAGGTGTTCTTCCACCATGGACCAGC